>JAJOZX010002684.1:0-507500 GCA_023014485.1 Bathynomus jamesi | reverse complement strand
CACATTAAACAGCATTGGGGAGAGCACGGAGCCTTGTCTCACCCAGCAAGAGGAGCCAAGACACTACATTGCCCCACCTAACGGTGAAAGTTGATATATATATATATATATATATATATATATATATGATACACACAGACATATATATATATTTGATACACACAGACCGTGCGTGGAACAAGTAACTCTTCTGGGAAAATTAAACCCACTATAGTCCAAATAAGTAATGGTAAATGACAAACACTATAGTTTTTTCTCTTTCATGATGTTAGCCCGACTCAGGCAACGGGTTGCTCGCAAAGAGGCCCCAAAAATACAGCTTCCCTCACCAGCTATCTGCAAGGCAGATAGGATCCAGCTTTAGGACAGGATCTAGGGGTTAAAGCTACACCTAGCCTACTATATTCAGAACCTCAACATAAACAAAAGACACGTTGCATTCGCGTTGGATTTAATACATCAAAGAAAAAGGGGGGTAACTATTGTATTTTTAGCCAAAAACCAAAACTTAAACCTCAACTGGCAAAACTAGGCGTCCACTGCTTGTTTGTCATTTACCATTACTTATTTGGACTATGGTGGATTTAATTTTCCCAGAAGAGTTCCTTGTTCCATGCATGGTGAAAGACGTAAATAATTATAATTGTTGGGTGCAATTTAATCTTTTTTAGTAGAATCCACTGGATTAAGGTTGGAGACTAAAATACCTTTTATCTTTACAGTAATTAAACTTGAACCTTAAAGGAATTTTGAGGCCAACATCCACGGGGATATTACCTCTTATACCAGTGGTTCCCAACCTTTTTCAAAAGACTTGAGGCGACAAAAATTATGTTACTTTCAAATATGGTACAACTTTAACTGCGTTTTCTGGCGCTTTTTTTACTTTTATCGTTTATTCACTTCCTAAGAGGGTCTCATATACGAGTAGTGGAGCGGGAGAAGGGGATAAGCGACAAAATCGGCAAAATGCGTTTTCTTTTTGAAAAGAGAGCGTATTCTCTTTTTGAAAAGAGAGCGTATTCTTCCCTCTATCACCTCGAATTGGCAGATATCCCATTAATATATCTGCCAATTGGAGGTGATAGAGAGAAGAATAAGGTGTCTTTTCAAACAAAAAAGCATTTTGCCGATTTTGTCGCTTATCCCCTTCGACCGCTCCACTACTCAAAATGCAACTATAGAAAATGTTAACTGTTAGTATAAAATTTCTATTTTATTAAGAATAGAAGGATATATCTTAATTAAACTAATAAAAAGTAGGACGCAACACGTTAGAATAACACACATGTACAGTCCAGAGCTGGGCACTTGCGGTTTTTTTGCGGTACTGCGGTACTGCGGTACTACTACCGCACTACCAAACCGGTACCGCATAACGCAGTACCGCAAAGGATCGCTGAAAGTACAGCAGTACCGCTACCGCATTCAAATTTCCCGCGGTACTTTCCGCGGTACCGACCAACACGGTAGTACCGCAGTACCGCAAAAAAAACCGCAAGTGCCCAGCTCTGAATTATTATTGTACACTACTTGCGAGTGTGGTCGGGGGAAGGGAGATTACATACCAAATTTATTTGGTAGGAAGTTGGGGCTGGAGTCTGCCAGGATCCTTTCTCACTTTAACATCTATTATTTTAGCAAATGTATTTAAATGTTAAATGTGTTTTAAATGATATTAAATGACTGTTTACCGTGTTTGAATTCCATTTCGAAGTCACTGATCACCGAGAGAATGTGAGGAGAGACGCTCATCGGACTTTCCGTCGACCTCAAATACGACGCTTCAACTTTTACGTCCAAATGCCTTTCTCTCCCTGTTCCCCCCATTTGGGAGAGGAACCCCAGTCGGGAACCAGTAGGAGTCACTATCGCCCTCAACCGCCCAGTGTTGTCGTACTCGTAAATGGTCGTGAGGCGGCCTTCAAGCGACAAAAAGAGATTTTGTAAAATCGAATATAATTACCATAAACAAATTTCAGTGTAACGATTAAAGTTACTTTTTTACCTGGCGAAGTCGTAGACAGAAGAAGTCCTGAGTCGTCATCGTACGTGAAATCGTAATGCCTTTCTGGGCGTTCGGAGAACATGGTCATAAAGCCGAGGCGACTGATCTCGACCTTGAATTTCTCCCCTGCAGTATTCTCGATCTGACTGACGGAAGACTTGTAATCCCTCAGGAAGATCACTTTGTTCCCCGATGAATCCGTGACCTGAGAAAGGCGACCGAAGGAGGTATTTTTGGAGTAGAGGAAGGCATATGTAGTTCTTCCGGTGATGAGGTCTCGCGTTTCAACGTGATGTCCATGTCGGTTGAAGATGTATAGTTCGTTGGTCTTTGGGTACGCAACCTGGTGGATTCATACATACATTATCTGATAACTCATTCCCATTATTTATAGGGCTGATAAAATGCCCTAACTTGGGAAAGAATTGAAGCAATGAAAAAGTGACACACACACACACACACACACACACACACACACACACCACACACACACACACACAGCTCCGAGTAAATTTAACCTAACTCTTAATGCCAGCGGAGCGAGAAGGGCGTGATGAGTGTTTCAGACGCAATTGAAGGCTCAAAAAGTGTAATCCCTCCCAAAGGAAAAAGGAGGGACTAATTAATTGATGAATTTTTGGGGGGATGATACTTGGTAAAGTTGGTAATACCGCTTTACCGCAATACCGCTTTAATAAAGTCTTGGGATCAAGTAAAAGTAAGCACCCAACCTTTTTTAGTTAGCTTTATAAGGCTAACTAACGAAATATCACGACCTAACCAACCAATCGTCAAGGGCGTACAGTGATCAACGATTGGTTAGGTTAAGTCGTGATATTTTCGTTAGTTAGCCTTATAAAGCTAACTAAAAAAGTTGGGGGTGCTTAGTACTTGATCCATTGTAAAAATGAATTTAATAAGTTTTGTTTCAAATAAATCATTTTTTAAAAAAAGATTCTCTTAATTTTTATCCTTATGGCAGACTGCTTCACTTTACTTTACTTTCTGGGAGGGATTATCTTTACTTGGTCATTTTTGGGAGGGATTTGCTTTACTAGTGTGACCTGGGAGGGATTATCTTTACTTGATCCAGCTAAGCTAAGCTAACCTAACCAAGCATTAACTAACCTAACTTAATCAGGACAAACATATCTTTATTCCGAAAGTAAAAATCTTCTTAGGTTTTTATATAACCTTTTTTAATGTTCCAAAGTGCCAAAGGTACAAAAAATTATCCCACTAAATCTGTGAATTATCATACACTCGACCCCACTTATGCCCAGTTGCCTAGGCACACACACACAAAAGGATTACCATCATTACCGGAAATAAGGTAATATACTCCAACTATAGACATTCAGTGTTACCTTTCATAACAAAAAAGGTTGGGTTAGTACTTTGGTTGAGATGAATTATAAATAAATCGTTTGCATAAACACTTGAATGAGTTTCAACAAGTTTTTTATTAAATTTAGACTGTAATTTCAACATACTGACGAACGAAAGCAAAAAAAAAAAAAAATTAGTAACCATGAAGTCTCCGTTCTGGTCGTCTTCAGGCAGGTAATGGACGAAGCTAAGAATCATGAGGGAGTTTTGGTCGGCGACGTGAATAACTCCGTCAGCCGAAACAGTTATAGCGGAAAGAGCTCCCAGGAGGACATTCGTTGACAGAGGAACCTGACGGGGAATAGAAATTATTTCCCAATTATTAATAATAATAAATAATAATAATAATGAGAAAATAGTACAAAAATAAGTTAATATTTATCGAATAAAATATCTGATCATATGAACAAAAACCCGCTCTATTCGGTATCACTCGGTATCACTTGAAGTAATAACTCTTAACCGTAGGTATATGATAAATCTATAAACTACTAAGAGTACCATTACATCGTAACCCTTTTCTTATTAACAAAAAGTATGACAAATCGTCTGGCATCTTTTAACTGACTTGGGAGACCTTTTTCCGTTGAGTTTTGTGTATGAAAAACACTCGTTTTGACAAGTGAACAACCTTAATTATTTGGTTATTGTTTTGGGGTTGTTTAACCTGCGTCGTAACGGCAAAATTAACCTGCGTCGTAACGGCAAAAGTAATATAACGAAAGGGACCTACGGCTTTACGTGAAATCCAAACCACGAGTCGTTACACCATCTGAACGCGGAGGACGGTCCCCCATCCAACTACTTCCCAGACTCGTTGTCGTTTAACTTCGTTGATCTAACGGGAAGCGGTGTCGCAACGTGGCCACACCATATTCCTGACTAACCCTCATAACGCTACTATAGACCCAAAGGGTATTATTATTATTACCTTGTCCACTTGACACTCGCAGCCTTCCCTCATTGAGCACCCGCACTCTTCGAGTGTTGCTCCGGCAAACACCTTCAACTCCCCAGAAGGCGTTAACTCTCTGACGAAGTAATTCTTATTGGGTTTCTCCTCCGACAGGAACAGCGATCCCGAAGGCGAGAAGGAAAGTCCAGTTACTGTACCTAATAACACAGTTCAAAATAAACCTCAAATGAAGGCGACACAATTGTCAATTTTAACCTAACTCAACGAACTACTGTATTTCATCCGAATTTGACTCTTTCATACCTGACTTATGAAATTTTTATTTTAACATTTTTTCCCGTTCGAGCCAAAACAACCTTTAATATTCAGATCGTAAGACTCCAAATCGATTGTTAAGTTCATGTTGTCATAAGGCAACGGTCGGCGTTAAAGGGTTAAACTAACGCATCCTAACCTACTGTACTTAACGTAACGCACTCTAAATTATCTTCACTTTAGCAAATATCAAACTTAGCAAAGAACCCAAAATACCTTAACTTAACCCAACTAAATTTAACATAACGTAAAACAACAAACTTAACCAAAGAAAATTAACTTTAAATATGCAACTTACAATATGGTAACTTAAAATACACTAAAATATCTTCGTTTAACCTAACGCTCTTTATAAGTACTATTAATGGTCGTGGTGGCATTCCTGTGACTGCTCACCCCTTTATTTGGAATTCATGCAACGCTCAGTTTCGGAAAAATGTTCGCATAGAAATATATCGTTTCTATAAAGCGAAAAGCATTAATTATTGGTAATGACCGAGTTTTGTTTCTGAAATTTTATTAGTATCCCAAAAAGAATAAAATAGCCAAAGAAAATAGGAATATTACCAATTAGTAATTTTTGGTTTTGTAGAAATTTTGTTTCTAGGCGATTTTTTTTTCCCCCAAAACTGTACTAACCGGTTGTAGGAAAAGTCTCCTAAAAATTTCCCCCACAATCTATTATTTGTTAATTATAAAGTACTTCAAATTAATATTCCTGATTATTCCTCATTCTTTTATGGTTCAATATTTACTTATTACAGTGGGCTCGCGATATTTCGCGATTTGTTATAACGATTTTTGTACTCTGCGAACCTCTAAATTACTACCTTTTTTTTTAACTACTTCCCGAGTGAAGCTCGCGAAACATTTACATTATATTTTATATTGTAAAGTTTGTAAATTTTAGCAAAGTTATCACGCATTTCTCAAATTTTGCAATTTTACATATGTACCCCTTTTACCCTACCTGTCGGGTAAAATGGGTATGTCTCCCTCCTTCGCGAAAAATGGATTCACGCATGAAAACAAATCAATCGTAATAATTTAAAGTGGACGCGATAAAGTTTGTGCGAGCAGAAAAATAAGATTGTTTGAGGCAGGAATATATGAGTTACGAACAATTTAAGCACTAAGTACCCCATTTAACCGACTCCCCCCGTCCCCATACATCACTACATATAACTCCAAAATATAAAAATTTGCAAACATTATCAATATGTGAAATTGTTCAGCGCTGTTAAACTAATTTGAACTAACCCGGAGTATACGTGTAACTGAGCCTTTCCTAACGTAACATGATCAAATGTAATCCGTCCCACCGTAATTTATCCTAACCAAATCTAGAGATGTCCATAACGCGTATTGTTAATCATTCTTACCAAGGTAGATATGATCCTTAGAAGTCCTGCAGTGAAGAGGAGTTCCCGCTCTTACTCTCACTGACCCATCGTCCGTGACCTATCATCAGAACATAAAAAAAAAACATTCGTAACTTTTATAATCAACATTAATGTTTATTCAAATCTGTATTTTGAGAACGTTGAAATTTTTTTTACTGAAAAAAAACCTTTGGGAAACTTATTTGTATCCGACAAATTTTATACTTCTAATCCAACTCGTCCTTCGTACTGGTTAAGTACGTTGACAATTAACATTTGTTATACGAGTTAGCTGTTAATATTTATCTCTATACGTAAAGATGAAAGAATAAATTAACAAACGCATTAACAAAACAAAAGTATTTATTCAGAAAAAGAATACAAGTTACGTGAAGGTGTACGATATTTTTCAGTATTTTTTTTGTACAATTTCGATATCTTGATAGGGAAAACACGATGGATGGATGGATATAATTATTAATAATACAAAGATAATGAAAGGTGAGAGGAGGGATGACGAGGTGACACTGGCACTGAGGGGAGGGGAGGTACTCAAAAGTGAACTTTCATAATTCCTCTTAATCTCTTTAATCTTTCGAGGGAGCTATTAGTATTTCTAATCCTTCTTTTAATCTCTAAAGGAAAGACAGAGAAACATAAAATTGTGTTTTCATTAAAAATTATTAAAATTTACGCATATAAACTATTTTATGAAGTAATGTAAATAAATTATGAAGTTTAAAGGCCAACCAGAGCTCCTCAATGCCGCCAACGTACATTAGCCACAGACAATGCCCATATCCCGCCTTAACCCACTTAGAACCCCCCAAACACCCACAACCACGACCAAGATCCAAAAACACAACCCCACTCGCCTTATATACTTTTATTATTTATTATTTCGATATAAATTAATTCAGAAAATTTAATTTAATTTGTATTTTTGCGACGTTCGTTTTTAATCAAAAACATCTTATGAAAAGTCGCGCATCATACGAATTTTCAGCGTTAACTATATTATTCCTTTTTTTTAGGTAGGGAATGGCTACAGCCATCCCGTACCTAAAAGAAAAAACAAAGAGTATATACTGTATTATAGTCAACACTGAAAATTTTACAATTCAGAATTGCCAACAACCTCTAATCAATAAACAGCCAACTACTAATAATTTTTTTTAATTCTTTACGCCTAAGGTGGATACACAAAGTATTAAATAATTCTGTAAATAAATGTACGAAAACTTTTGCACTTTAACTTCTTTTTTTTTTATTTTCCTCAAATGTTTTCATATTTTACATTATTAATTTTTTTATTTGTTAAATTTTTCCAAACGAACTGTATAAACTTTTCATAATTATGCTCCGCATGGCACAAAAGATAAGAACGAATATAACTGAAATATTTCTCTGTACGAATACTTATGAGCGCCACTGTATACATATAATATATATGTAATTTTTAAAGTACAAATAATTTTATATTTCCCCGTCTTTCTTTTAGGGATTAAAAAAGATTTAAAGCACTAATGGCTACCGTGGGAATTTAAAGCTCCTTTGAGTGCCATCCTTCCCCCCTTCCCCCCTTTTGCCACCATACTACTGCAGTGTATGTGAACATTACTGATGAAAGATGTAGCAGCTATGATATACGTGTGTGTGTGTGTGTGTGTGAAGTTGTTGACATATTTTTCTGAATACTGAAAGAGAATTGAATAAGGCGAATGATGTTATTTTGGAAATGAATTTTATTAAATGCACTTGAAATGACCTTAGGGTGAAGTGAATTCAGGGTTAACAGATGTAAAAAAGCACCACCAACCTGAAGAACAACGTGATCATCTAGAATGTGTAGAGAATTGTCTAACGTGGAAAGAGCTAAACCCGTCGGCCACTGCAACTCAACCTAAGCAAGTAAAACAATATTAATTAAAAACAATTATTGATGATAAAAATTTGCATTATTCCTATAATACCATCGTATATCCTTACGGAATAGTTACGGAATGATGTGTGAAAATGTTTGTTACTTTTACAAAAGTCTCAGCCAACGGATGAAGAGCCTGTACATCTCTCACTAATGTATATTTACATCATGTTGTGTTAGATTATGAACTATCCAATCAGGGGCCTTGTTTCAGTTCTTCCAAAGGTTGACCAATCAAGAGGAAGGAAAATATCTTTACATTTTTAATCCAATGCTATTTTGCTAGAATATATAAACAATGGGACATTTTGGGTTAAAGCTTCAGTCACTACACATATTTTAAAATATAAGTGAATAATTAGTTTATATGTATATTATATCCATTATAATTTATTTACTTGGTTAGCTGCAATAGCTCCGCTGCAAGGCAGAGGGTGCCATCTTGTTTTATGTCCATGATGCCCGATGAGGGTGTAGATAATGCCCCGGGGATTTATCATTCGGATATTGGTGCCATCCGCAATGTACATGGTCTGATCCTCCGTAATTGCCAGGCCTTTCGGGTGAGAGAGGCGAGCCTTTCTAGCTAGGCCTTTGTCCCCACAGTGGCGTTCATCTCCTGAATTTAAAAAAAATTATACTACTGTTTTTTTCAATACAAAATAAACTTAAAAATACCGCAATAATGTTTTCAAATACGAAGGCAAAAAGCAAAACAATACACAATCAACAATACCTGGAATGCAACGTTCTCCATTGCCGGCAAATACCTCGAAATTATTTATCAAATCGGAGACATTTCCCACCGAAAGGAGTCTAACGACGCGGTACTTCTCAGGATCACTCATGTATACCTGTCCATCGGCAGGTGACACCGACAGGTAATACCCATAAGACGCTTGGGTAGGGCTTAAATAACGGAAAAAGTTACGGGTCTCGAGTCATAAAATGCAATCGAATATATATAACCTTAAATCTAGAATTCAATAATATGAGGTACTTTAACTGTAATAATTTATAAATATCTATAATTTAATGTATAAAGTTAGGACAAATTTAATTATAAAAAAAAAACACGAATATTTCCGTAGATATTATGAATTTGTAGAAATAGAGTAATTTAAGCAACGTCAGTGAACGTTTCTATGGCAGACATTTTGAAAGCAAAAGGTGTGAATTACGTCTACAAGAAAACTATCGAAAGGAACCTTTTTTTGCGCACCTTTTGTTTCTTGTTTATTTAAAATATAATTATCTCTCTCTCTCTCTCTCTCTTCAGTTTAATATCATCATCTTAATAATTATTATGTTAGAAAATTTCAGATTACACACGCGCGGTAAATTAATTAGTAAGACAAGATAATCTATGTTAGTTATTAGTTTCAAACAATTGCAATGTTAAAGTCGTATGATAGGAGGGACCTAAAACTGAATCTGGATTCAGAACCAAAGATAGCCACAGAATCGAAAAACAGTACAATGGTCTCCCATACAACCATTTACCAGACCCAATGTCGCTTCACTTCGCTGATCTCATTGGAAACGGTTTGAAGACGTGGGTAAACCATTTACGCTTCCCAATTTAAAACATACCCATTCACTTATCGTATAATGCATTTCAGTAGCATTAAAAAAAAAAGTCCTAAAAAAACCGGTATACATTGGATATGCGTTTTAAGAGACGTACCTTAGCTGAAGGATCGTAGAAACCATCGCTTCAGGAGTGACTCTCCTGATGAAGTTGAAATCCCCCACATAAACGGATCCATCTGGCCCTGCGGATAGTGCTGTAGGTGTCAAGAGCTCCGCATCTCTCGCAAAACCATCGCACTGCCTGCAGTTTAGAGTTCGCTGGGACCCCGTGCCAATCAGGGACTTAATCAGTAAAGGAGCATTTTTTAAGTTAACGGTACTACCATCACCTTTCTGAAGAAGTCCTGTTAAAGAAAATCGTACATTTGGCATGGTAAAAATTATTATACTGAAGGTATTAGAAACATAAAAATAACCAAACATTCTAACTCTTTTTCATCGATATCAAATTTTGCTAATTCAACATACACTGCATTAATCATTATACAAAGCTGGGCACTTGCGGTTTTTTTTGCGGTACTGCGGTACTGCGGTACTACCGCACTACCAAACCGGTACCGCATAACGCAGTACCGCAAAAAATGCGGTAGCGGTACTGCTGTACTTTCAGCGATCCTTTGCGGTACTGCGTTATGCGGTACCGGTTTGGTAGTGCGGTAGTACCGCAGTACCGCAGTACCGCAAAAAAAAACGCAAGTGCCCAGCTTTGTAAAATCATATATAATTTTCTGGTAACAAATTTCGAGAGAAGTTATTGAATGGTTGGTTGTTGGAGCCAAATATTTTTCGCGTACTACGAAACTTTACGAGAGAATGTACCTGCTTCAAAGTTGTACATATGATGGATGTCCAAGTTCCATCCACCCACATCCGATATATCCATGTTGAACCCGAAGAGACGTCCAGTTTGAGTCTCCCACACAATTCGATTACAGCTCGTATACTCGTACCCAACAGATACTTTGGCATAAACTTCTCCATACACCTAAAACAACGAAGTTTACAGTAATATAATAACTATTTTACACTTGTTACAGTTTTACAAAATTAAGTGTTTAGTATACTGTAACATATAAGAAAAATCAAGTCAGATTGAAAAGTATAGTTTCAAAGTAAAAATGTTACCGACAGAAAGTATTACAGAATAACGCAAAAAATGTCTCGACCTTTTGGTACTACCGAGTTGTCAGAAACAGATTTTTGTGCACGACTAAACTATATATGATGATGACAATCCTTTTACAAAGGAGCGCCACATTGTGAAACTAGAATGTGCAGGCGTGCCGCCCGCAATATTATGAATAATACTAATTTCTTTAACTTGTTATAAGGCGCTATGATAAGAAATTATTATAGGGTCAATATAGGCCTAATTATGTGATGGTCACTAGGTCTACAAATTAAACACAGCAATCTTTTACTTAATAATAAAGCTTCTGAACCCGCTTGCTCCAGATGATATTGTCGATATTTGCATTCATTTCTGAACATGCCAACTGCAGAAGACTATTGAGACGGTCATCTGTCGGTCTGGATCGGTCGTTATTTTTTATGAAACTCATGGTAGATAAAGTCTGCTCACGAATGCAGGTTGAGGCGAATCTACCTGTATAGCGCAGAGCAAATTCATGCAAACTAGGAATGTTATTCTGTGGTACTAACTTCCAAAATGACCCCATATCTTGATGTTTTGGTGAATCGTACAATTCTTTGAATTTGGTATGCAGCACAGAATGATTTCTCATTTCTAACATTTCCATCTGAAGGTCTGTTAGATGACCTTCTATCTCGATATTTGAGAAGGCAAACAGGTTGGTATAAAAATATCACATTTTTTTTATAATCACTGAAATCTTGAAATCGTAATTTAAATGAATCCACTAGCGAAGAAACATTGTTCTTATATCTCTCGAAATTAATGTAGAAATCGTCGTCATAACAAAGTTATAATATCAATCAAATGTTTGCCACTCTCCATCAGACATCTGAAATGATCAAGATTCTTTTCGACCGAAAGCACTTACAAACAGTTTCAATTTTGCCTTGAATGTTGACCCATAATTTTAAAAGTGATGGAAAAGGCATTCTTTCTCTCACAAACTTTGGTTGAGGTTGTTAATACGTTCGGTAATATCAGTGAGGAAGGGAAGATCACTGAGCCAGTGTCTTCAATTGAATTGAACTCCTCAACAAGTTCGCCATTTTCCGTTAACAAATTTAACACTTTCTCTTTTAGTTTCCAAAATTTCATAACAGCCTGTCCCTCCGACAACAAACGTACTTGGCAATGAAGAATTCCTTGGCATCATCAAATAAGTCGAGGAATTCGCGGTGGTTTAAAGCACGTACACGAATTTTGTTAATAAAACGCTCTACTAGATCAAGAACATGCGAAAAATTCATCTCTTTGACACAGAAGTACTCTTGGTGAATGATACAATGACACTCGAATAACTTGCGTTCCAAAAACTTTTCAATGTGAGCAGCATGACCATTTCTTTTGCCAGTCCTGCAGGGTACTCAATCAGTGCAAACACTGTCTAATTTTGACCAGTTCAACTCCTCCTCAACACATTTCTTCAATTCTGTAAATATGTTCTCTCCCGTGGTGGAAATGAGAGCACGCAATGACAGTTCTTCAATCACATCGAAGTTTTCATTTATACACCTGACGAGAAAACTAAGCTGCGGTGTATCAGTAGAATCGCAGCTTTCATCCATTGTTAGCGAAAAATATTTTCAAGCAGAAACGGGAAATTTAATTTGTTCCGTGACGTCAGTAGACATTTCGTCAATTCTTCTCATGATGGGTGTTACGGGAAAGTGCAATTTCATTTAACATTGATTTTATTTTGGGATTACCAACATATGCAGCAAAAACTTGCACTCTTTAACGACCCGTTCTCCTTCAATGTAAGTTCGCTTCTTCTCGCATAACGGAAGAGAAACCTTACCACAGACAGCAATTCCTCTTTATCTAACAAAGAACCACTGTTGCGCTGCAAGAGCTGTCTTTTTCTTGGAAATGAAATCTTGGGAGGGACAGCCACAGTAAAATCACATATCGAACAAATTGGCTACGACGTTTTGCTTTGAGTAAATAAGAACAAAAATTGTTCTTTCCAAGCAGGATTCAACTCCCTCATAGCTATGTCTTCTTCATACTTTCGTTTGGATGTGCTCGGTTTACTCAGAGACATTGTTAGGATGAAAATGAAACAAAAAATATATACTGTATATATGTTGGGGTAAATGTGATAAATTGGTAATTATGCATAATTACCGGTAAATATGCATAATTGAAAATATCATGACTTAACCTAACCAATTGTCAAGGGCGTACAGTTGACCTAACCGGGCATTCAATTGATCTAACCTTGAATGCCCTGTCAGGTCAACTGAATTGAATGTTATAATTAATAATAGATCAACTGTACGCCCTTGACAATTGGTTAGGTTAAGTCATGATATTTTCAATTATGCATATTTACCAGTAATTATGCATAATTACCAATTTATCAAATTTACCCCAACATATACACCAAGTTAATAATAACTCGCGTAATAACGAAGTCAGCAGTGAGAGAGGTACATAAGGCGGCGGGATTAATCAGCCAGTAACATAACACGAGGTGCGCGAACAAGAGAGAGCGAGACATTACAAACGTCAGTATAAAAAAAAAATGCTCTGGGGAACTAAGCGTCGTACATTTTGCTACGACGGATGACAGGACGGGCTCCCAGCCTTTCGGGTGAAAGGCGATGGATTCCGTGTGAAGGAGTGACGCAAAACTCGGAAGATGGTGGGAGTAAAAATCCCCCACCTGATGACGTAAAATCGTACGATTGAAATAACACGTTCCGAGAAGTCTGGATTTGTTTTTAAAATAGACTAAGGAATTGGAAAAAAGGTTTCTTTTTTATTGAATTTTCTTCATGTAAACTTATTTATTTACTTTCTGAGAGAGTGCGGTGTGACTCTCGGGAGAGAGACGTGTGCCCAGTAGCGGATTATAATGGGGGCAAAGGGGGCATTTGCCCCGGCCCCAAGATGCTGACCGACCACAAGAAACTATGTAAACGCTATAATCTACCATTGAAATAATTGGTCGACCGTGAGGAAGAAAAAAAAATTCTAGATTCCGCTTCTACAAAACCTAGTTTAGTATCCCATTTATGTAAACAAAGTATACATTTTCTGTAATCACATCTTTGTTTTTGTTTCGTTTTCTGTTGATCGATCCCAGTCAGCAGCTGATCACATCACTCATGTATGATGTATCAGGTAAAGAATTGTGTTTTCTAGTGTTTTTCTAGTGACACCGGCCCGAAAATATTCATTGCCCCCGGCCTTAACAATGCTTAATCCGGCCCTGCGTGTGCCTCTTGTGGAACGCATGCCAGGGGCTGGCCATCAATGATATATATATATATATATATATATATATATTGGTGAAGGCCGCTTCTGGCAAGCTTCAATTTTAATTTAAGCAGAAAGCAACAGACAAGGAAAGAAACATCCATCAAGTTGGAAAGGGACTATATTTTGTATATTGCAACGTTTCAAGCACAAACTATGCTCATCCTCAGGCAAAAATTCCCCTTCGCTTAACTCTGATATTTCATCCGTTCCCCTCCGTCTAAACTGAACATCTTGAACAACCAACCTTTACTTGGTTTTAGATGTTTCTGTTTTTTTAGTTTTGCCTCGGAATCTGTGCTGCTTAGACTTAAGGTGTGTTCCTTTTAGTGTGGGTTTTTAATTTTTTAGTGTTTTAAAAGATAGCCTGTGGATTTTTTAGTTTTTTGAGTTTTACATTTTGTATTTTATAGCTGTTATTCATTGTTCGTTTTTAGTGTCACTTTTATTGTTTTAAAGCTTGTTAATTGTTCGCTTTTGTTTCATAATAGTCATTATGGTTTTTAATTGTAACTTTTTAGAATTTTTTTAGTGTGACTTTGTTTTTAATGCTTGTGGATTTTTTCCCTATTTTAATTTGTTAATGTCATTATGGTTTTTAATATTATGTTTTTAACTTTTTAGAATTTTTGCCTGAGGATGAGCATAGTTTGTGCTTGAAACGTTGCAATATACAAAATATAGTCCCTTTCCAACTTGATGGATGTTTCTTTCCTTGTCTGTTGCTTTCTGCTTTCTATATATATATATTATATATATATATATATATATATATATAAATAGCTTATTTATTTCTTAGAATGAAAGAAAGGGACTCGTGCTTACCTTTTGTCTGTAGACGTTTCTCTTATTCCATGTGAAAGTGTACGTTATATTTGGGTCAGCCTCAAACACCCTTTCAAACACGGCTCCTTCCGCAATTACCTGGAACGAAACGAAACCCTTATACTTATCACACTGAAGGAAAACTACGGGGTTATGCAACAAAAGTCTGCAACGACAGGAATTATAATTTTTTTGTCTGTTTTCTGGAAATGACTGTGTGTATAAAGAAGAATGTGTTGAAATCACGCTTTCGTATGGTAGTGGAAGTGTGTAGAGATGTTGCTGAGAGACTTAACAGTTAAATCATCCGAACCGTAGCCCCATATAGATCACAATTCTGTGGGATGTCTAAGTTCAGAGACCCAGAACGGCGAATGATGAAGCCACAAGCATTGTGGGATACGGGGGTAATACGGTCCGGATAAGTACTGTTAAATTACTCGCACCATCTCTTGTATCGTAATATGGGGTGATTTTGGCTCAAGGGGTGACAGTGGCTAGTCAGTGGGGTGACTAGTTCTATGCATTTTGTGCAAAAAGAAATAGTTTCATGATAAAAAGAACTGTTATCATTTTTAATCTATGGAATTTTGCCTATCGTTTGGTCTAAACACTTTTTCTCTATCTTCCTTAATTTAGGAATTATGTTGTGATAATTGTCATATATATATATATATATAGTAACAGGGTGGTGTATCGGGGCCAAAAAAAAGTAACGCAATACGATACTCGATACGCTGGCAAAAATGTATCTCGTTACGACACTAGATATATGAATAATATATGTATCGCGATACGATACGATACGAAGTCCGAGGAGTGATCAAAAAGTATCGATAATTTTATTGCTACGGACAAATGAATGCAAATAAGAAATAACCGTTTACATATGCCAGTTTTCCTGCCCTCTGGCGTCTGCAGTCTGAAGCAAAATCTGCTACCATGAGTCAGTAGTTGGTTTGGAGCGCTTAAAAGGAGGGTGTGTTTTTGCAGTATGTATAAATCTCTGTAATGGAACAACGCGCGTTCGGAGACGAACGAAATGATTAAAACAGCTTTTGGAAATGATGCTTTCAGTGTAGCTAACGTTGACAAATGGCACAAAAAATTTAAAAATGGAGAAAAATCGCTTGAAGACAAGGAACGCAGTGGCCGCCCTTCCACTTCTCGTACGGACGAAAATGTTCAACAGATTCGACTTCTGGTACGAGCAAATGTTTCTCCGGTGTGTGTGTGTGTGTGTGTGTGTGTGTGTGTGTATAAGTTTTTTATGACTGTTTATAAGTCGTAGACAGAAACAAAAAGTTTGTTTTTACAATGCATTACTCTGTCCATACACCTATTCAGGGTACAAACAGCTTTCAGCATCATTGCCTAGTCCACAGAGCAGTGGTTCCCAACGTTTCTTGCGCAAGACACCCCAGTACCTTGAGGATTTTCGTCTTTCACAGTTTCACTGTTCAGCGTTCAGTTCCCTTTACCCACCCCAAACACCCCATAAATTCAAAATGAGTCTATAACTAGTTTCCGAATAGAGGTAATAAATCGCGAATGTTCTGGTTCGTTGGAAATTTTCATGTATTCGGTAACTTTCCAATTTTCAATTACTTTTTTTACGTGATTTTCACGAAACTTCTCAGCAACTTGGTTGGGGAACACTAATACAGAGGCTCAACGTACGAACGAAGCTCCCGTACGAGTATATATGCTAGAGTGTCCTACTCACCTTTAAATGAACCATTAGAAGGTCCCTGGGTATTTCGCTTGGGGTAAGTTGTAAGAATAAGGTAGAAAGATACCCGGGCACAGAGTTGGAGTGATAAACCAAATGGATGTTACTTCCGGGAATTTTAAGAGACTCTTGAAGCACCTGAAAAAATATTTCATTTTTTTTCATTTTACCCATAATTTACGTCGTATATATATATATATATGAAAATTATTTCACGAAAGTAACACGTGAAAAATATTTATGATGAATAAAACCACGAAGGAAAGGAAGCACAAATGGTGCTCAAGCGCTTTCGTCTAATGACATCCTCAGTGTTCCTGAGGATGTCATTAGACGAAAGCGCTTGAGCACCATTTTGTGTTTCCTTTCCTTCGTGGTTTTATTCATCATATATATATATATATATATATATATATATATAGAGAGAGAGAGAGAGAGAGAGAGAGAGATAAGTCGAAAAGCACAATTCAGATATTGTAAATTGTACGTTATTCACAAATATTTACATCTCTACAGCAATGCAAAATCGTTTTTAAATTTGCTGTAATACAATTAAACTACATGAAAATCAATGACACTCCCAATTCCAAACATCTTAATATGCGGAGACTTTAACTTCCCTCGGATCGTGATATTACGTCAAAGGAACGACAAAGGAACACCAAAGCACGGTTGCTTTGAAAGTTATGGAGAAATGCGCCTTTACTCGAGAAGTTACAGAGACGACACGAAAGCAGAATGTATTGGATATGACTGACAAATAACAGAACGACACGATAATCAATGTCGACGTTACACAAACAAATTTCTAACCGTAAACTAATAGAAGTCGCAAATGAAACTACGAGTTAAGGGACGTTATAAAACTTACTCAAAGGTAAGGGAGGCTTATCCAAAGGATTAAATCTGAATTCAAACGAAAACTGGTTTGGATATTACAAATGAAGAAAGAAATTAATTGAAAAGTTTTACTGAAGGATAAAACGTGAGAAGAATGTCTCTCTCAGTAATAGAGCGAGAAAAAGAAAACCCCAAAAGGGTTTCTCACAAAAGAAAAAGAACTAAAATAGAAAGAAAGATCAGAACATTCTTACCCCCCCCCCCCCCAAAAATAGAAAACAGATTGTAAAACGTATATTTTCAATGTATTTCGTCTTTCGTTTAGCAAAAGTTAATTTTTTTTTTTTTTAAATTTTTAAAAGGTTTTTTCGCTGCTTAATGTTTATTCTTCATGAAGAGATTTCAGACTTTGAGTTTTCTTCTCCAGGAGAAGAAATTTAATGGAATAGAGACGAATCTGAAACAAATACTCAAAGTCTGAAATCTCTTCATGAAGAATAAATATTAAGCAGCGAAGAACCTTTTAAAAATTCAAAAAATGTTTTAACTTTTGCAAAACGAAAGACGATATACATTGAAAATATCAGACCCTTAAAAAACAAAAGAAAATTGATCATATCGGAGATGGAACAATTACTAAAATACAGGATCATCCGAATCAGGGTTGTTTTATAAAGGATCGTGCGGATCAGTATTAGGATCAATTTCAATTTCTAGATCTTCGGGATCCAGTTTTTTTTGTTTTTTTTTGATTCATCAGTGAGTTTAGATAACAGATTAGATGACTTTAAAGCTAAAACTTGTGGTTTTAGTGATACTGTAGTAGAATTTATTATCATTATCTTTAAATAAATACGAAAAAATGTTCCAAATGTATTGGTATTTGTTGAAGGGAAAAAGTGTTTTAATACCTGAATTGATTTAAAATGCTTTGTGTTTACATCACGTAACTGAATTGATTCAGTTTTTAGTGTAATTAATTCCTACACTTATTTCACTAATATATAAATCAATTTTAATTGAAATTTTGCCATTGATAAGATAAGGTACTGCGTGGGATCAGTTCTAAATTGCTTTAGTTTTTATTATACAACTTTGGCGCTTTCATAAAAGTAATGATACGGAAATAAAAATAACATTTTTATTTAGCTTCACCAAATATAAATTAAATCTGCTTATGCGTTCTTCATAAGTTGATTTACTTCTTTAATCTAAAGTACTATAGAAGATCGGAAGTTGAGCTTTAAAAATTAAGTTTAGGTCACTCAGTGGATGAACTTTGTAGAATAAAAGAAATTGCCATTAGTGTAAACAAGGGTCTGATGGCCATTCCAATAAGGAATCAGCAATAGGCCTTAAACAAGGTAATCAGCATGAACACTATGCCTACGTAAATGTTTGTCGAAAAGAAAAAAGGCAAATTTCGAGAGTAGGCCAAAGTAATCAATAAGACAAGTGATACACGCGAATCGCGTCGCAGTCGCTGCAGTGTACGAGGCTTCCATTCTGTGTCAATGTAAAATCACACGCGACTCGAGTCATCAGTCGTCAGTCGCGAGACGATCCTATGTGCGGCCGGCTTTAGAGTTCATTTGATAGATTGGAGCCACAGGCGTACAAATTAGACAAGAATTGTACAAATAAACACACATTGTATTTAATGGTATCGGAGCTCAAGTTGAAATTTGGCAAAAAAATGCTAGTTTCAGGTCCAGTGGAGCTACTTTTAGATTAATACTATTCGATGGGCATTTGTATCACTTGCCTCATTGTCTATAAGATTTGGAATCATTTCAATCCTTTGAGTTGTGCGCTACTTCTGCCAAACTTTTCATACTGGTTAAGGCCCAAGTTACAGCATAAATTGAATTACAAGATAATTATAGGATATTTAAGACTGAATTATGAGTGTCATCTAAAATGTAATTATGTAAATTGTGAAGGAATCAGGATATGTAGTTCATTCGTGGTAACTATGTAAATAAATGGCATGGTGATAAATCTATAACAGGGTGCCTTGTACTTCTAAATACAAATCTTATTTAAGGGGAGGATTAGTGTGTGTACTGAACAGTTCGTGGGTCTGCCAGTAAATCTAGTTTGACGTTGTTCGCCCATTCACAGCCAAGAAAAGAGAAGTAGCCAGAGAGAAAAAAAATCCTAATAGGCCTACTGTGAAAAGGCTGTCCGTCGACTTCTCAGAACTATCAACAAAAAGCACAATTTACCTAAAGTAAACCTATAAGGCACTAGTTGTCTGAGGTAAACAGAGAGGTTCTTTTTAAAGCCATACCCCAAGTTACGCATAAAAGGTGATTAAGACCAAGGGTATCTAATGTGCAAAAATAGGCGAAATAAATTATTACAGACATCCTGGATTGCAAGTGCACCTGAATCAGTGACGAGTGAAATTAGTCTCAGGTATGCATAAAGTGCTTTGCCAAGTGAGAATGGATAATACACACGTATTGAATAGCCAGAATGGTAATTGCCTATAAATAAGGTAATAAAATACCCGTGATACGTTCGAATGTATATTTAATATTGCTGAATGATAATATTGAGAACCGATTACCTTTAAGTGTTGCACATTTATTGCATGATATTTGTACCTACTTATAAAATTAAGCATAACTCCCTAACGGTTTCATTAGTTGCACGATTAACCTATTGGTAAATTAGAACTTGGTAGTCGGGTATTTGGTATAAAAAATTGTACAAATTGTATACGCTAATCAGTGATAAGATCTTATAACATTATAGTAGCTGGTCTCACTTTAGGCTGACCAATTTGATGACTGGAATTCATATTATTAATCGCAATTATTAATTTATATTGGAAATCATTTTTACAGTACAAAATATAAGTAATATTTAATTATGTAAATATTGGTAAGTATTTTATAATTATTTGAATATTTAAATATTTTATGAATATTAATAATATGTTATTTTAATATATAATTTTTACTTTTTAGCGAGAATGAGTGTTTCATTAGCCTTTATTAAATATAAGTTTAGGAGTGTCACATCTACTTTTATTAAATATAACTTTCGGGGGATCACCTCTACTTTTAAGAATCGCAATTCTGACTAATTTAACTAAAATAATTACGAATCCGTGACACCTTCCATAACTGTGACTGTCCGATGTTTGTTCACGCCTGTAAAAATTGGTATTGCTGGAAAACCGAGTCTCTGGCTTTTTAATTTTTTAAATCAAAGATTTTAAACAGTAAATGGAAAATGGAATTAAATACAGTTTCAAGAGTCATTATATCGCTCCATACCACGAGGAACACTATCACCTGCTCGATATTTGTAACAACGATATTGTCTCATCTTTTGCGAATGACACGAAATTTTACGAAAAAATCACGACTGAAGAAATTAAAGAAAATTACAATTTATTGAAATGGACTGAAAAAACAATGAATTTCACTGATGATAAATTCCAGTTCTTAAACAAGACACGAACACAGAACCAAAATAATACAAATGCGACGAGCAGCAACAAACACACATTGCATCAAAATATACAAAGTCACAGAGATTTACGAGTAATGATGTCGCTAGATTAAAATTGTCAAAGGAAAAGAAAAATAATGGGAATCATATGGAGTTTTTTAAACGAAACAGCGCCTATCATGCTCAAATTATACGAGAGTTCGGCTGTAATAGTAACTGAATACTGCTCCATTTTCGCAAATCTGAACAGAAAACGCGATATCACGGATAATGAAGCCCTACAAAGAAACGTTACGTCTAAAATAGCAGAAATGAAAGATAAAGAATATTGGTCACGCCTAAAATCTGTGAAAATGCGTTCACTGGAAGCTGTTGTGACAAACGTGACAATATTGCATGGAAGGCCAGTTTCTAATTGTAAGAAGACTGTAAAATTTAAACCATTCTAACGGAATCATGACAAGGAGCCTTCAGAACGAAGATGGAAAACTCACTTAGCATACGAGGCCCAAAACTGTTTAATATTCTACCGAAGGAAATACGCAATCTACAAATATTCAATTAATAATAATATTTTTTTCTGAGTTTAAAAGCAAGAATGTCATG
Organism: Bathynomus jamesi; assembly: GCA_023014485.1. Classification (NCBI taxonomy): domain Eukaryota; kingdom Metazoa; phylum Arthropoda; class Malacostraca; order Isopoda; family Cirolanidae; genus Bathynomus; species Bathynomus jamesi. Next base: position 486,082 of record JAJOZX010002684.1, on the reverse strand, counting down.
GTCACGTGTACTAAATCTCAAGAGCTTAAACAAACACTATATATACACAAGGTGTTTCAGGTCGACCATAGAAATATGGAAATTGGCGGAATTACTATGACAAACTTCAAATACCAAATACAAACTACAGATTCCGCCAATTTCAAATTTCCATATTTCTAGGGTCGACCTGAAATACCCTGTGTGCATATATATATATATATATATATATATATATATATATATATATATATATACACGAGGGGCGGTCAGAAAATAAGTTTACACGGCGTATAACTTCGTAACTAAAGCACCAACATTGATTATGTTTGTATCACGTGAATTCGTTAATCATTGTTGGTAACACTGCACGTCGATTCAGCTGCCATCTACCGTACATTGGTTATATGAGTCAGTTGAACATGGCGGATCGACTGGAACAGTGCTCTGCCCTACGAAGCAGTCCAGAACGTTTACGTTTAATGGCCGCTCGTAAACGTTCCGGTGTTGAACAATATGCAGCTGCATTGATTGTTGTGCCTTTTACATGAAGTCTGCGAGCAAAACGCCTTTGTGGTTCCAAAACACGGTAACCATCATTTTGCCAGCAGACCTCACAATCTTGAACTCCTTTGGTCGCGGGGACCCAGGGTATTTCCATTCTATGCTGGCACATTTTGTTTCCGGAGTATGGTGATGAACCCATGTCTCGTCTCCTGTGACAATGCGCTCGAGAAATTCTTGACCACTGATAGAGTCGGAATATCGTTGCAGAAATGATAGGGTACTGTTTCAGTCGAGCCGCCATGTTTAACTGACTCATATAACCAATGTACGGTAGATGGCAGCCGAATCGACGTGCAGTGTTGCCAACAATGATTAACGAATTCACTTGATACAAACATAATAATCAATGTAGGCCCTTTAGTTACGAAATTAAACGCCGTGTAAACTTATTTTCTGACCGCCCTTCATATACAGGGTGTTTCAGGAGGAAAGGTCAATACGGTACTTCCGGAGGTGATAGTATCGGTCTTTGTGAGAAAAAAAGTTCATATGAACATGTGTCTAATTCTGAATGGTTACGGAGATAGAGCTGTTTGAATCTGATGCGCGCGCAGCTTTTCCTACCCCCGCGGTGGTCCCATTCAATGGCCACCAAGGTCTCCAGACCTCTCTCCGTTAGATTATTGTTTGTGGGGGTGGATGAAAAGTCAAGTTTACAAAGAAAGGTGGATACACGAGACGAATTGCTCGCGCGCATTTTGGATGCTGCTGCCCGCATAAAGGAACGTCAAGATCAACTCAGACGAACAACACGCGATCTTCGCACACGAGTTGCAAAGTGCATCGAGGTTGACGGTGGGATTTTCGAAAACGTATTGTAAACTGTAACAAATTTGTCATTTCTGTATCTGATGGCATTCAAAATGTCAATGTTTAAACATTAAATGTTAGAAACAGTAATTGGTTTCTCTTTCTTGATCACCATTAACGATGCTTTTGTATTTGTAGATTCAAACAGCTCTATCTCCGTAACCATTCAGAATTAGACACATGTTCATATGAACTTTTTTTCTCACAATGACCGATACTATCACCTCCCGAAGTATTGACCTTTCCTCCTGAAACACCCTGGGTGTATATATAATCAGGGAAGAAGGCTGAAAATGACAGTGGTCAGACCAACCAATACGGTCGATTGCTTTAACTCTCGTGTAGTGTATAAAGTAACGCAAGTGAAGGGACAAATCTGATTTGAACTTGCTTAAACTAGTTTCGTAAGGCGAGTGAAGAGACAAATTCGATTTGAACTAGTTTAAACTAGTTTCAACTTGTTACAAACTTTACTACCGAATATACAGTTTATATCGAATATAAATTACATGTAATAAATATTACATGTCCATGTTCAAACGCGTTAAATATAATTCAAATCGGATTTGTCTCTTCGCTCGCCGTACTTTATATTACACCCCGATTATTACCAGCAGAATCGGGGTTCGAACCCCCGACCTCAGTATTGTAATTTTTCTTATAGATAAAGGGGACCTATACCCATTTCGTCAACAAGACCAAAACATCGGCCCTCTAAAAAAAAATTAACGTAGCGTAACCTAACCTAACCTATTTTAACCTACTCTAAGTCAATTTAACCTAATAATAAATTGTCGATAGAAAGTCAAGTCGATTAGATGTCGTAAGACCTGCCAAGAGGTGTTACTCACCTACCTACGAACGATGGATATTTCAAGAGTAACAAACGAATATGATCGCAAAAATTCTTCAAACAAAATTACATTTAAAAATCTCTCTCTAATTTTTTATCCAAGAACAACCGATGATGTAAAGTTACAGAATAAAAGTAATTACATCTCGCTTATAACGCATTAGTGAAAAAATCTATAAGTATACTTATGTACATAAAACTATGATGGAAATTTTACATCAAACTTTCTTGGTATACGTACGCAGTAAAATTGCCAACAAAATTTACATCGTATATAATTTTTACATCAAGAGTAAAAGATTACATTACCTGCGTCTCTACAAATACTGATGACGAGGGGGCAGCGCCCCCTATTGCGTGGGGTAGGAAGGTGGAAATAACGCGAGGGCTCATCATTTCGAGGTTATGCACTGTGCATGGCTCCGACCACATTGGATACAACTCTTTGAAAGACAGAATGAACGTTGTTTTATAATTACAGGGTGGCCCATAAGTCTCATTTGGTTATAATTAAAGCGAAATACAACATAGTCCTGATTAGGACTTATGGGCCACCCTGTATATATATTTTATAGGTATATAACCAAATATACGCATAATTTACCTTTTCTTGCTATTTGCTTGATTTGATCCTTCATATGCATTACGATTGGATCCAACACAACGATCTGATTCCACAGAACTTGCACGGTGATCGTCAAGGGTTCGAAGTGCGCCCTTTGGAACTGCAGCGTGACCGCTCCTCCACCATTTACGAGCACGTCGAACCTTGGTTAAAAAAAATAGATCCGATCAATTAAGAAGGATACTGAGCATGGGTCGGCAACTGGTATCGGTCGCGAACGTATTCGAGCCTGAGCTGCATAAAGTTATTACACACAGACGATACCACTTACAGCTGACCATAGTATATCGACTGGCCATGTACAGGGTGTTCACAATGTCTTGTCACCCAGTAAAATACTAAGTGATTTTCATTTTTTCTTTCAGACCCATTTGAAATGTTTGACAGCAGCAACTATACGTTTGTAGTGAATACTCTTATTTTAGTTTCAAGATAAATGTTAATTTTACCGTCTTGAATTTCGGAATAGCTATAAATTTTTTAAATTAGTTACCCATCATAATTCAATTGTAAACCACATTAATACTAATTTTATGTATACTGTATTATTTTATTGTATGTAAACATAATTAATTATATATCACAATTGTCAGTTAGTTATTTATATTCAAATAATTATTTTAATCTAATACCATGTCCATTTTGCAAATAAATAATAGAAATCCAAGGGTTATATTTTCCATCCTTGGTACTGTCGCAGTTTCGCCTAACGGACTCAATACGGCTAGTGAGATAATCACTGGTTGGCACTTAACCAGCGGCAGTGCTTATGGCTACATCATCCAGGTTAACCTATACCGGATAGATGCGCTACGGTCCCAAGCCGTAGCTTGCCTAGGCCCAACGACGACGACGACGAAAACCAACAATTGGTGACCCCGGAGTTGGATTCCCCCCCTTTTACCCGAACGACTAGGACTAGACTGTAACGTCGTTCGTGCCCATCATCCCCTTCACCCGAGCGACTAGGACCAGACTGTAACGTCGCTCGTGCCCTCTGCCCCTCACCCCTGCCCGTGCGCTCTGTGCCTGCGCTCGTCTCAACCTCCACTCCTTCGTTGGTAACTTGTCGTCTTGCTTGTACGTCAGCAAGCATAGGAGAAGATGCCTGACGACGCTGGTGCCATCTCCCACTTGAGCGTAAAGCTCCCCGTCTTCTGGCCGGGTGATCCATTTATTTGGTTCCACCAAGTGGAATCACAATTCAACTTGGGAAGGATCACCGATAGCAGGACAAAATACGATCATGTTTTGTCCTCTCTACCAGCGAGCATCATCTCTGAAGTCCGTGACGTCATCGTGTCTACTTCCACGAGTGAGGACCCATACAACGATCTGAAGTTTGCCATCCTGTGCCGCACCACTGTCTCCGAGCGTGAGAAACTACATCAGTTAATCTCAAAAGAAGAACTTGGAGACCGTAAGCCCACTCAAATGCTGAGGGCTATGCAGTGCGCTCTAGGCGAACGCGCACAAACCTTCGATAAGGACATCTTTAGACAGTTGTTCTTGCAGAAACTTCCTCCATCAGCTCAGCGTGTCTTGGCCACTATGGATCCTGCTACTCCAGTTGATAAACTAGCAGAAACTGCCGACAAAGTAGTGGAGATTGACACAGCTCCGGTCAACAACGTGAACACACAATCGGAACTGGAGTTGAAAGTGGAAGAGTTAAGTCAACAACTCAACCACGTTTGTTCTCTGCTACAAAATCAACGGCAAAGAAGCCATTCTCGGTCAAGATTTACGAAGAGGCATCGTTCGAGTTCCGGGAAGATCTGCTTCTACCACTCTAAATTTGGAAAGAAGGCTAGGAAGTGCATCTCCCCTTGCAATTTTTCGTCGGAAAACCCCAGCAGCGAGTCCTAATGGCGTCTAGTACTCGCACTGCCAACCTGTTATTCATAAAGGACAGGAACTCTGGTGTCAATTTCTTGGTCGATACCGGAGCGTCAGTCAGTGTATTCCCTAAAAATCTGGTCATACGCACTCGGAATCTCCGCCTCTATACGCTGCTAACGGTTCACGCATACCCACGTACGGTACTCAGTCGCGTGAATTAAACTTGGGCCTTCACCGATCCTTCAAGTGGATTTTCATCTGTGCTCAAGTGCAGCATCCCATAATCGGCGCTGACTTCCTCCAGCATTTCAAAATCCTGGTGGATCTTGACAAGCGACGCTTATGCGACCAGGCCACACTGCTTTCTGTTCTTGCCAAACAGGTTGCCCTTCCGGACGCCTCGAACTCTGCACTTTCCCTCGTTCCCCCTAATTCCATGTACCAGTGCCTTTTCCAGCGATATCCAGGAATTCTTCAACCGATGCAGATGGGTGATACCATTAAGCACACCATTACCCATCACATTACAACAAAAGGTCCCCCTGTGTTTGCAAAACCCAGACGTCTTGCCCCGGACAAACTGAAAGCTGCCAAATCGGAATTCCAGCTTATGATAGATCTTGGGATAATAAGACCTTCCAAAAGCAGTTGGTCCTCTCCCCTACACCTGGTCCAAAGAAGTCAGGAGACTGGAGACCATGTGGGGATTACCGGTTTTTGAATTCGACAACCATCCCGGACCGATATCCGGTACCAAATGTCCAAGACTTTACTTCTCTTCTCCACGGCAAATCTATCTTCAGTAAAATAGACCTCGTTAAGGCTTTCCACCACATTCCCGTAAAGCCTTCGGATATTCCCAAGACTGCAGTTTGTACACCATTTGGGTTATTCGAATTTGTGAAGATGCCGTTCGGACTACGGAATGCTGCGCAAACCTTTCAGAGGTTTATAGATGAGGTCACCAGAGGCTTAGACTTTGTTTATAGCTACATCGATGATTTGCTTGTGGCCAGCTCAACGGAAGAGGAACATAAGGAACATCTTTCACTCCTCTTTCAACGCTTAGAACAATACGGTGTTACTATTAATGCATCTAAGTGTGTGTTTGCACAGCCAACCTTGGAATTTCTTGGTCACACGATTTCGCAGCACGGAATTACCCGCCTTCAGGACAAGTGTGAAGTGATAAAAAATTACCCTATGCCAAATAATCAGCGTGAGTTACGTCGGTTTCTAGGTTTTGTAAATTATTACCACAAGTTCATTAAAAACTGTGCCAGTGTTCTTGCTCCTCTACACGCTATGATCACACACAAACGCAAGGTAACGAAATTGGTATGGTGTAGCGATAGTTTACAGGCGTTCGACAATGCCAAAAATGCTATCAATAGTGCATTGTCTCTGTCATTTCCTATCAGTGATGCCCCCCTAACTCTGACGGTCGATGCATCAGATGTTGCGATCGGTGGGGTGTTGGAACAAACCATTAACGGTCAACAAGCACCCATCGCGTTTTACTCGAAAAAGCTGCAGCCAGCCCAAACGCGTTATAGTGCTTTCGGACGTGAACTTCTTGCTATTTACTTAAACGTGAAGCATTTTCAACATTTCCTTGAAGGCCGAGAGTTTTGTGTTTTTACCGACCACAAACCTTTGGTCACTGTCTTCAATAAAAACAGCTGTAACCACTCTCCCAGAGTCATCAGGCAACTCGATTATATCTCGCAATTTACCACAGATATCCGCCACATCAAAGGTGTCTTGAACACTCCAGCGGATGCACTTTCAAGAATAGAGATTACTTCTGTTACCCTCAGCTCTACACTGTGGAATGCTATTGCACAGGATCAAGATAAGGATACGGAACTACAAGACCTGCTCAGAGAAGACTCCACTCACTCACTTTCCCTCAAGAAATGAGTATGCCAGGATTGTCTGTGCCCCTCTATTGCGACGTATCAACAGCTGCTATTCGCCCTTATGTCCCTCCATGTCACAGACAAGCAGTCTTCACGGATCTTCATAAGCCCTCCCATCCTGGTATCCGTGCTTCGCAACACCTGGTTACCTCTCGCTTTGTTTGGCCCTCGATGCGGAAGGATGTCAAACATTGGACCAAAACGTGCCTTGCCTGCCAGCGTGCCAAAGTCCAAAGGCACACCAGGTCCCCTTTGACGCATTTCCGCCCCCATCCCAGCGATTTGAGGTAATTCATGTAGACATTGTTGGCCCTCTTCCAGTGATTCAAGGCCAACGTTATCTGCTCACCTGTCTCGACCGCTTTTCCAGATGGCCTGAAGCCATCCCACTTCCTGATATCCAAGCGGACACTGTTGCAAGAGCCTTTCTTCATGGATGGGTATCAAGATTTGGATTGCCGACAAAAGTCATCACTGACCAAGGTCGCCAATTTGAGTCTTCGCTTTGGAAGAAGTTTACCAGCTTGTTGGGTACAGTACATGCGCATACTTGTGCGTATCATCCGCAAGCTAACGGCCTCGTCGAACGCTTCCATCGCCAGCTGAAGTCATCCCTTATGTGTCACGAAGATTCCCATTGGATGGATAAGCTTCCACTCGTGTTGCTTGGTATTCGCTCTGCATTTAAGTGATCTGAAGACTACAGCGGCTGAACTAGTCTATGGAACAACACTGCGGCTACCAGGTGGCTACTTCACTGCAGGGGATAAGTCATGTGATCCTACGGAATTCGCTCAAACACTTTCCTCTCACATGCAGTCCCTTCAGCCTGTTCCCCCTCGATTGACTAGCCAACAGAACATCTTTGTTTCCCCAGCCCTCCAGTCTTGCACCCACGTTTTCGTTCGTGTACCTGTCCCAAAACAGCCTCTCCAATGTCCATATGACGGGCCCTATGAAGTTCTCCGACGTACGCGCAAATCATTTCTCATCCAGCGCGGTTCCAAGGTCGACAAGGTTTCTATCGATCGTCTTAAGCCTGCGTTTTTGGAATCAACCTTCAGCGAGGTACATGTAGCTACCAAAAAGGTCCAGGGGAAATCTGTGTCGTTCGGAACTCTTTGAACTTCCTCTCTGGTGGGGGTGTGTAGTGAATACTCTTATTTTAGTTTCAAGATAAATGTTAATTTTACCGTCTTGAATTTCGGAATAGCTATAAATTCATTTTAAATTAGTTACCCATCATAATTCAATTGTAAACCACATTAATACTAATTTTATGTATACTGTATTATTTTATTGTATGTAAACATAATTAATTATATATCACAATTGTCAGTTAATTATTTATATTCAAATAATTATTTTAATCTAATACCATGTCCATTTTGCAAATAAATAATAGAAATCCAAGGGTTATATTTTCCATCCTTGGTACTGTCGCAGTTTCGCCTAACGGACTCAATACGGCTAGTGAGATAATCACTGGTTGGCACTTAATCAGCGGCAGTGCTTATGGCTACATCATCCAGGTTAACCTATACCGGATAGATGCGCTACGGTCCTAAGCCGTAGCTTGCCTAGGCCCAACGACGACGACGACGAAAACCAACACGTTTGAACAACGCATATTGGCTAGTAAACAACACACATTGGCTAGTACCTGGGTCCATGAGCGATCACGTAATGGCAAAAACCATTGAAAATATTCGTGCAGACTTCCAGAACCGATTGAATCGTGCAGCTCCTTTTTGGAGGAGCTGCACGATTCAATCGGTTCTGGAAGTCTGCACGAATATTGTCAATGGTTTTGTCATTACGTGATCGCTAATGGACCCAGGTACTAGCCAATATGTGTTGTTCAATCGTATAGTCGCTGCTATCACACATTTCAAATGGGTCTGAAAGAAAAAATGAAAATAACTTAGTATTTTACTGTGGTGACAAGACATTGTGGACACCCTGTACAGTATGAGCTGTTCGTTTCCTTTACAGAATTTTTTAAAGCAGAAACTAACTAATACGAAATCCTTCATTTATATGTGAAGATATAATAACGGTTTCTTTACTTTGTCTGACGATCAAAAGCTTCATCCCCACTCAAAAAAATAAATAAATAATTAGTCCTCTTCAAAACAGTGCCAACTATTCATATACAGCTTTTTCACGGTGACGCGTCACAGCAGGTAACCAAAAAAAAATTACTGGGGGGGGGGGGGGGGGGGGTGTCTGAACAAAACTCTAAGTGTAAATACAGTATCTCCAAAACTTCTTCTATCGCTTCAAAGCTTGCAAGTACAAAAGCATCTAGATAGATAAATACATTTGTAGAGACATACTTATTTCTTGGAAACTTTAAATATGATGAGTAAATTAACAATTGCCGCGCAAATCCTGTTCATTTAAAACATTTCGCAAGAGCACCAACCTCCCATCTTCAGTTCTAACATCAATTCCGAAAAGTTGGTTTCTGATATACAGGGCGACTCAAAAGTTCTGCCTCGTATATAAAACGTATGAAGCAGGACTTTTGAATCACGCTGTAGATCACCATCGACGAAAAGTGACAATATTTTGTATTAAAATTCTACAGAATTGTATTCAACGTTAAAGTAGGAAACTGAATATATTATATATAACCTTTGGTTAGCTTCCGCCCGAATTGTTCATTCTGACGAAGGTCAAGCTTTTCACTCCACCTTAGACCTACAATTTAACGTGGAATCCGAACCACGCCCCATCAGCAGTCCAGCGTCTTAACCACTAGGCCACCTAGGGTACTCATTTATCTACCAACCACTTTCTTTATTGTGTGGAAGGATGAACAGCTGGGTTTTGCTGCGCGCCGGCTGCCGTCGGGTCTCGAACCCGGGGCCGATGGATTCGTAGTCAGCGTCGCTAACCACTACACCACCGAGGCAATGTACTATTCAAATGTTTTGGCTCCTCTTGCGGGGTGAGACAAGGCTCCTTGCTCTCTCCTATGCTGTTTAATGTATATATTGACGGATTAATTGCTTCACTTAATGAGGCAACAGTGGGATGTTGTATACAGAGTAGCGCAAAAGTCGCGCATCATAGGAATTTTCAGTGTTGACTATAATATATTATTTTTTTCTTTTAGGTAGGAGGCCATTCAAAAACCATGTGGTCCTTAAAGCGGGGGAGGGGGTTCCTTATTTGACCACCAAGGGCCACATGGGGAGGGGGGGGGTCTTGACGTTTAACCACGTGGCCAATACTAAGCATTAAAATATCCTGTTTATCCTGTTTTATCCTTGTTCCAGAGGACCAAAGAGTACAGCCTTGGGAAGAAATATAAATATGCTACACTATGCTCCAATTAATATGTATGCATCTAATATGTTAGTATGTATCCAATATGTATGGTCCAATAAATAATTTTTTGAACATTCAAAATTACATTTTTTAGTCAAGATATTATTTTCAATTAAAGAAACAAACATTATTTTCAATTAAAGAAACAAACATTATTTCAATTAAATTAATAGAGTTTATTTAGAAGATATGCCTTTTAATTGTTCATTTACCTCATTACATCTCAAGAGTATAAGAAATCTAATATGGCACCTTACATTTTACATAAGATGAAGAAGGGGTGGGGAGTGACATCAGAAGACCACGTGGTTTTGGAGGGGGGTTTAAGTCATTGGCCACAAATGACCACAAGGGGGAGGGACGGGTTTGAAAACCAACCGAAAAAGGACCACGTGGTTTTTGAATGACCCATAGGGGATGGCTGCGAAATTAACAATAGACGAGAGGGTGAGCTTGGTTTTAATGTATGGAATACCAAGTACAACAAATCGATGAATCGGTACAGAATTTAAATTCTGTACAAATCGAATCGATGAATCGGTACAAAATTTAAATTCTGTACCGATTCATCGATTTGTTATACCTGGTATTCCATACATTAAAACCAAGCTCACCCTCTCGTCTATTGTTAATTTCACAGCCATCCCCTACCTAAAAGAAAAAAATAATATATAGTCAACACTAAAAATTCCTATGATGCGCGACTTTTGCACCACCCATAGATAACACAAAGCTAAATATCATAACTTAGTTTATGCCGATGATATGGTGTTAATAAGTCCCTCTGTTAAAGGTCTGGATCGGCTACTAAAAGTCTGCGAAGTGTATTCGCAGAAACATGATATTCTTTTTAATGTTACAAAAACTAAGGTTATGCAATTCCATCCTAGTAATTAAGGAAGTATTAGTACAAGAGTTTAAGTATTTGGATCAAACTATCACCAGCTATTTGAGTGATGATTCAGATATAAGAAAACAATCTCGAAGCTTTTGTGCTAAAGCGAATATGACCATAAGGAACTTCCGGCTCTGTACAAGTGAAGCTAAAGACACTCTCTTTCGTACTTTCTGCAGTAATATATACGGACAGCAACTCTGGGTGAATTATAAAAAAGGTTCTGGCAGAACCCTGAATTTGCTGTTCAACAGGTCTTTTAGACTCCTACATGAATTACCCCCGAGATGCTCAGCTTCGCAAATGTTTGCTACCCGCAATGTCCCGAGCTTCCCAGAGGCAACAAGACGTACTCAATACAGTCTAATGGAAAGAATTAAAAAATCAACCAACCCGATTATCCAAGCTATCCATGAGTCCTGCCGTTTGTCTTCTCAGCTATGGAATTTATGGTACGAAAACGTCTGTCTGTAGCTCCACTTAACTTCGACATTACTATATCATTTCTAATGAACTGTATATATTCCTATCCTTAGTATGTGAACTGTCATTGTATTATTATATATGTCATATGGACTTTAGTCTGCCAACAAACCTTTTCATTTCACTATATGAATGAATGATGCAAACCCACAATGAAAAAGAAAAATGATTCCAAGCTCTTTCGTGTATTCAGAAGTACACCTCGTCAGGGAATGAAGGGAAAAGGTGAGATGACGAAAATATATACATATGTACAACGGGACAGAGAAATCAAAAGATTAGCACATGATTAACGAGAGTTGATTAAAGGCAAAAGGTATTTTAACAGGATATTGTCAATATTATACATTCCCGCACTGTTATTGAAATTATTTTTAAAATGGATAAATGCACATTCTAGAATATTCCTTTCAATTATATCTGTGTTTTTAACGAGCGCTTTAGAACTATCCCACTTGATGTTACGATTATATCTGTACATATGGTTAAACAATGCATTAGAATTATTTGCTGTTCTACACGCATATTTATGCTGTTTTACCCTGATATCTAACGTTTTTCCCGTTTGACCTATATATATCGAGTTACATTGTGTACGTCCGATCGATCGAATATACACAACCAACCGCACTATCCGGACTATTCTTTATTAGGAGTGATTTTGAAATATCTTCAGACTTTACTTAACAATTAGTATCAAAGTAGTCTTTAAGTATAATAATACTGTTAAATCACTCCTAATAAAGAATAGCCCGGATAATGCGGTTGGTTGTGTATATTCGATCGGATGTACACAATGTAACTCGGTATATATAGGTCAAACGGGAAAAACGTTAGATATCAGGGTAAAACAGCATAAATATGCGTGTAGAACAGCAAATAATTCTAATGCATTGTTTAACCATATGTACAGATATAATCATAGTATTAAGTAGGATAGTTCTAAAGCGCTCGTTAAAAAAACAGATATAACTGAAAAAAAATCTTCTACAGGGTGTCCATAAAGTCACGCATCATAGGAACATAAGCAATGTCTATTTATTTATGTTTCCATCAGGCCAAATATGTTGAGGAACGTTCAAAGAAACCTGCTTTTTCGTTTACAAACATGTTTTGAGATTGGTGGGAATCATTTCGAACACATAAATAAAACAAAATAAATAAATAAACAAAATAAATGTACTTTCCTATGATGCGTGACTTTATGGACACCCTGTAGAATATGCACATATCCATTTTAAAATAATTTCAATAACAGTGCGGGAATGTATAATATCGACAATATCCTGTTAAAATACCTTTTGCCTTTAATCAACTCTCGTTAATCATGTGCTAATCTTTTGATTTCTCTGTCTCGTTGTATCATACACAGGTATATATTTTCGTCATCTCGCCTTCTTCCTTCATTCCCTGACGAGGTGTACTCCTGAATACACAAAAGGCCTTGGAATCATTTATTTTTCCTTGTGGGTTTGCATCATATATATATATATATATATATATATATATATATATATATTCTGACCACTTTTTGTATAATGAAATAATATTAGAAAACCTAATACTGTATTGATAAATTAAGCCTTTTTTGAAAGCGAGAGAGAGAGAGAGAAATTTGTTTCATAAAGTTATTTCTGTCTATAAATGTTAACGTCAAATTCATTTTAAATTTACATTTGTAACTGACACATCGATCGAGTCCTATTTTAAGCACAAAGGATTGTTGTCACTCGCTCGACCCCGAGTTCGAATGTCGTTGGTTTGGCATAATGTTGTTTAAACTCCTTCGTAACGGCAAAGGTCACGTGACGGAGAGGACCTACAGCTTTACGTTGAACCCGAACTGTCTACGAGTCGCTACATTATCCGAAAACGGAGGAGGGTTCCCCATCCAACTATTGAACAAACCCAACGTCGCTTAACTTCGCCGAATTCAACTGAAACCGGTGTTGCGAAGCAAAACATATTCGTTCAACTAATTGCCAATTATCGTATATACAGAAAAACACTGGAACGTGTTAGAGAGAGAGTTCTCACTACTTAGGAATTCACATTGTACGAGTATCAGATTCTTAGAGACACTGGAGCGACCTCTTTTACCAATCCTCGCCAAATGAACCAATTTACTCTTTACCATTCGCCACCATTGGGACGCGGAGAAGTCACTCTCTTTAATTCATAAATAATCGTTCTTCCTAAATTTAAAAACATTTTTCCAGCCTTATATCGTAATATGTCTATGCTGTAACTCGTAAAGGTAATCAAATACTGTTTATATTCATTGGTCAAATTGATTGGCCGCCACACATTCAAATGCTATTATTTAATTTTCGCCACTTTCAAAGCTTCGCTTCGTAAATATTTTCATATTTAAATTTAAATTTTAATTTAATTTGTAATTTTTTTTTGTCTCCGCTAAATTATACAAAAAATTTAAGTTACCCTTCAAATTTCGTTGCGTTTAGTTAGTATTTTCACGTTCAATATTAATTTTGTAAAATTTTAATACTTAATGGATATAAACAAAATTAATTCGTCTTAGAACTGAAGATGGGAGAGTGTTACTTTTTCAAAATTCTCTCTCTCTCTCTCTCTCTCTCTCTCTCTCTCTCTCTCTCTCTCTCTCTCCTCTCTCTCTCTCTCTCTCTCCTCTCTCTCTCTCTCTCTCTCTCTCCCTCTCTCTTCTTCTCCTCTCTCTCTCTCTCTCTCTAGGACTAGTGTGTGTGTGAATTACTTTACCTATAAGATCTGTGACACGTGGAACAGGTTACCTTCAGATCATTTCAAGAAAAGGTTAGACCAAATTCTGCACACTATTTAAGTGTGTAGAAAATTTTCCGTGGCACCCGTTGCCATTGGTACCTCCTCGGTATGGGCCGCAAGGCCTTTTGAGGTTCTTCTATTCCTTGTAACTCCTTGTAACTCTCTCTCTCTCTCATCATTTGTACCATGCATAAGATAATAATGAAAAGTTTACCATTCGTTTTGGAAAAATTAACAAATTTAAAAAAATAGGTTAACTTCAGCATAAAATATAAAAAACATCGAAGAATTTGAGGAAAATAATAGTTAAAATGTAAACTTAAACAGTTAAAATGTAAAAGTTTTCGTTCATAAAATTGTTTTATACTTTTCGTCTCCGCTTTAGTCTTAAAAAATTTAAAATTTTTATCAGTAGTTGGCTGTTTATTGATTTGAGATTGTTGGCAATTCTGAATTCTAGAATTTTCCTCGCGAATCTTCATGGAAGACGGATGACTGTACAAACCATTTAGTAAGGAATGGGTCGTCGTGGTAAAGAGCTGTCTACAGATCTTAAGATCTGTTGTTGCTGCGGACGAGTCTGGAAAGAGTTATAGGAAGATAAGGGAAGAACTTCGATTTCCATTTACGAGGGTTGCTGCAGTTATAAAGAAATGGAAAGGCTTTGGAACAATCAAAATTCTACCAAGGTGTAGACGACCTTGCGAGATTTCAGAACGTACAGCTAGACGGATTGAAAGAATGGCTGCTACGAATCCATAAGTTACTGCGGGTGATATTTGCCAGACATTAAGACTGTCTGAGATTGATGTCCAGTCTTCTACTGTTCGTCGTACATTGAGAAAGAATAGTCGATATGGAAGAGTTGCACGAAGAAAACCCCCGCTACGAAAAGTGTACAAGGATCATCAAAATGATGGATTTGCATTCTGGACGAAAGTTCTCCGAACAGACGAGACCAAAATTGAATTATTCGAGAACAACGAGTAATGGTATGTTTGGCGAAAATCAAATACTGCATTCGACGAAAAAATCATCCTTCCTCCGGTTAACCATGGTGGTGGTTGTTTTCCTTCTTTGGAGATGCTTTAGTGCTTCTGGTACAGGAAAGCTCGTTGTGATCACTGGAATCTTGAATTCGAAGAAATATCAGGAAATTTTAGAAGAAAATGTATTGCCTTCATTTCGGGAGTTGCTAACGGGTCGTAATTGGGTACTGCGCCAAACTAATGATCCAAAACATAAAAGTAAGAGCATCATGAAATGGCTTCAACAAATGAATTTCAAGCTTCTCCAGTGGCCCAATCAAAGCCCCAGATCTCAATTTAATCCAGTATTATGGTTTGATTTGAAAAAAAACTATCCACAAGAGAAACCCTTCGAATCTGAATGAAGTGCAACAATTTTCTTTAGAAGAATGGGCTAAAATTTCTGCTGAGAGATGTCGAAACCTCGTAGAAAAATACCCAAAACGAATTATTAAAGTCATTCAACCAAAAGGTGAACACGCAAAGTATTAAATAATTTTCTAAGTAAATGTAAGAAAACTTTTAGAGTTTAACTTTTTTATTTTCCTCAAATTTTTTTATGCTTTCCATTATATATTTTGGAGCTGAACTAATTTTTTTATATTTGTTAAATTTTTTCAAACGAATTGTCAACTTTTCATAACTATCCTCTGCATGGTACAAAAGATAAAGACGAATATAACTGTGCGTCAGTGTATACGAATATGTGTGTGTGTGTACCTAGCCTAACCAATTCATTCGTGCAGTGTGTGTGTGTGTGTGTGTGTGTGTGTGTGTGTGTACCTAACCTAACCAATTCATTCGTGCAGTGTGTGTGTGTGTGTGTGTGTGTGTGGTGTGTGTGTGTGTGTACCTAACCTAACCAATTCATTCGTGCAGCTTCTCCAAAAAGGAGCTGCACGATTTAATCCGTCCTGGAAGTCTGAACGAATATTTTCAATGGTTTTTGCCATTACGTGGTCGCTCATGGACCCAGGTACTTGCCAATATGAGTTGTTCAATCGTATACTTGCTGCTATCACACATTTCAAATGGGTTTGAAAGAAAAACGAAAATCACTTAGTATTTTAGTGGGATGCCAAGACATTGTGAACACTCTGTACACTGCTAAACGCCTTTCCCACGTTTATTAAAATGTTTATTTTTAAATTATTAAATATTCAAAACCGCACATCTCATGCATTAAAACCAACCATCAGTTCCATTGATTTCTGTATACACGATATTGGCAATTATTTGAACGAATATACTTTGCTTCACGACATCGGTTCCAGTCGAATTAGCGAAGTTAAGTGACGTAGGGTTTGTAAAGTTTCTGTTGGATGGGGGGGGGGGGCCCTCCTCCGCGTTGATAAATCACATTTAATTCTAAACCTATTTTATAATCATCATTACAATATTGTCGTAAATTATTCCATTTTCGTACTTGAAATATTTGAATCCATTTCTTTAATTTCTTCATTCAATTAATCCTAATTAATCTTTAGGTAAATTAATTAATCTCAAGATAATCTCCTTTAAATATTAATTGTAATTATTTCGTGTTATATTAAATACTAAATATTTCACAGCTACATTGTAGTAATTATTGGTGCGTATTTATTAGTATTTAAAGGTATGGTTAGTTTCCCCATATTTTACGTACGTATTGGTATGGATAATTATTTCATTGGTTCATTTCATTCATCTATTTCTCTATCTATCGGTATCTGTCTATCCATCATTACGTCATTATTTTTTTTATATATATCATTCTATTTACGCTATTCCAAATTTTTCTTTCAGTAGTTTATAACCAAATTCCGACGCGTCGGGCAACAAATTCGATTCGGAATTGTAATTGTAATTGTAATTGTATGAGGTAAAAATGGATTTTAATGGGAGCCACGTTATAATGTGTTTTTGGAGGAAAATTTTAAACGAAGAGTCGAAAGAGACTTTTGTTTGAAATGAAGGTTTCGAAGTTACCAACAACGCATAATTTATTTGGGGAGAAACGGAGGGGGAGGGGGGGTTACGCTTGAAACGTAATCAATTCATAATATTGCATAATGTTATTATATTTCATTAATTAACTACAATTAATTACAATAATAATAATTATCATTATAATTATTTATCTTTGGTAATACAGGGTGTTCGGAAAGTCACTGTGCACTTTCCGATTATATAAGTGCACAGTGACTTTCCGAACACCCTGTATAACTGTACGTACAAATTATTCAAACCTAAAAGAGATTAGTACGCATAAATTCTGGAAATAATTTAGAATTTTGTTTATAATGTATTAAAACGGGAGTATTCACAATAATACTCTATTGTATTGTATTACCAATACAATAATACTGTATTGTATTGGTAATAAATATACGTAATAAGAGTGTACTTAAATGTAATATATTTAATGGAAATATAATTTCTCGACATTCAGAAATTGTACATTTATCAAATTAATTGTTTTATCTTGAGATTATTTCGTTATTTAATTCGTGTCACTTTGAAAATAGGTAAATGAGTCCCCCCTTTCTCGAATGCATTCCCGCTTTGGACGTTCCACTCTGGAAACCAACCTCATCGAATCCGAAGTGTTGCCGACAAAATCTAAAACCTTCGTCTGGACGCGAATACTGGACAGTCTGCGCGACATATGTATGTATGTATATATATTTTTTATCCAGGAAGGAAAGGTCAAGGGCGAACGCCCGCAAAAACGCCTCCTCCCCGCCTCCCTTAAAGAAGGAAAAGGAGAGAGTTTAAATCAAGATCTCCGAGGTTGTTAAAAACAATACAGTAGACCCTCTTTATTTCAGGGTCCGATATTTCATTTTCTTTATGTCATGGTACCCTAAATTACTCCCATTTTTTTTATATAGTACAGTCTAAACACTATTTCGCGCTTGATCAGCCCATATATCGCAATATCTATAGAACGATATATCACGAAAACAATATTTCGCGTAATTCTCGGTCCCAATCTCGCGAAATAACGAGGGTCTACTGTACCTTTTTTTTTTTTAAGAATGTGTAGTGAGGAATAGTGGGAGAAGCGTGTGTTTGAGAGCATGCTGGGCTGCTCACAAGGTAGATGAGACAGAAAAAGATCAGCTAAGGAGCAATGTTCCCTCTAATTTTTTTTAGTGCGTGTGCGCAAGAAATTTTCGTTGTGCATACATTTAGATTCATGGTGAAAAATTGTGCAAACTTTTCTGAGCGCTTATTATCTTCAAAATGAAATATATATAAATATTAAATACTTAATAAATATTATTTCCATAAGGTGATAGCTTGATCATTACGATACTATTAAATGGATATTAAAAAACTGTTTACAATATTATATATTCTTAAAAAAGAAAACATTTTATCCATTCTAAAAATATGAATAAAATAAAAAATAGTAAAATAAAATAAAAATAACATTAATTGAAAATGACTATTTTAGTTATCATTTCTCAAAACAATTTTTTAGCATTTAGCAATTTAAAATAGACTAATTAATACATGATTTTATCCATTCACAAAATCTGTACTATAATAAGAGAGCTGTCCGTCTGTCCGTCACACTTTCAGAAATTGTGAGAAAAAAATTCAGAAATTGTATTACGGGCGGCAATGTGAAGCTCAAGATTTTCATGACTGTTCTTTTCTGTAGTTTAGCCTGTCTGTTTGTGAAATTTATCCCGGGCAGTAATGGGGGATGGGTGGGGTAATGGGGAGGGGTGGGGTAATGGGGAGGGGTTAGCCCCAAGTTGCATGAATGGGGGTGAGGAAGTTTTGGGAGATACCAGATTCAGAAATGTTGACACAATGTGAAGCTCAAAATTTTCACGGCTGCGTTCTTTTCTGTAGTTTAGCCTGTCTAACCGTCAGCGAAGCGACGGGAACTGTACTAGTAGAAATAAAATAAAAATTTTTTTTTTTATTTTTTATGAATTATGAGATAATTAATATTCGTTTTTATGCAAAAATAAGAAAGAGAAGGTTTATATTCAATGCGTTAATGTATAAAAGAAAAAAATGCAAATACATAGAGTAAAAAAAATCTGTATTGCGTAATTGCGCGGACGTCGGCGAAGTCGAGCGGAAGGGGTTAATACTTAAAAGAGCGACTATAGAGTATGTTGATGCAAATGGTCAGACCTTGTGTGACGGTATATTTTTTAATTTACTTCATTTACTGTCGTGACTCATGGAGTCATGATACGCTTGAGCCTGTGCGCATTTTATTTTGCTGTGTGCGCGGGTTTCACAACGCGTGTGCGCGCACACACGCGCACACCTTAGAGGGAACATTGCTAAGGAGGACAGTGACAGGAGAAATGGGAGTTCCAGCACTACCCATCTCCTGAACTAACGTCCACCCCGGAGTACTTCCTTGGTCGATTGGTGTCTACAATCTCCTCCTTGCAAATGTCTAGTGTATATGAGAGAGAGAGAGAGAGAGAGAGAGAGAGAGAGAGAGAGAGAGAGAGAGAGAGAGAGAGAGAGAGAGAGAGAGAGAATATTAAAATTCATGACAAGTCATTATGACAAGTTTCAAACGCGTAAACTGCAACCTGCATTTTCCTAATTTGAAAAAAAGGTGATTTCTAGCTAACGAGTAAATTTTATGAATGTATTTCCCTAAGTAAACTCTAAACTTCCATTAAATTCGGCAAAATTAATCTCAGGTAAAGGTTAGTGGGTACCCGCCCCATCTGTTGGAACAGATAGTGCGCCGGAGCTCAGCCTACAGTAGGCGGGGCCTATTGCCCGACTACCCTTCGTTTTCTCCCCACGCCGAATGCGAGGCGTCTCTTAATCGAAGCGAGAAGAAGGAGGGAACGATCCCGACCACTTCAGTTTAACTTTCCGGGACGAAACACCCAGACATAACTAAGAGCAAAAATTTAATTTATGTACGAGCAGTGTCGAAATAGCTGCAAAATATTTGATTATACCAATTAAAATCTTTGACAAATTTTACAAATGATATTCTATTTGGAAAAAAAAAAAAATGGATATTATGAAAGTATTTGTAATTCGTAATTGCACCACAATATAGTTGCGACTGTTTAATTAAAAAGAAATGATCATAATATTTTATGAGAATCACATACATCAGATTAACCTAAACAATCTCTCTCTTGTAACAGTCTGGATCGAACTCTGATTTTCACCAGCGCTTTGACGAAATCCACTACAACGCTATCCACTTGATTACTCACCCCCATTTTACTCCAGTCACATTGTTAATCAGTTCGAAAATGAGAAGGTCATATTTAACTTAACCTAACTTAACTTAGTAGGAAATACTATGGGCTGATAATGTGGGTATAACATTAATTAAAGATAATATTCTGGCAATTTGAAACCGACACTGTTCAAAGAATGTAAATAAATTTTTTTAACTTAAATGAGTACAATTCAGCTATGCTTTCCCCATTGATTCAGCATCTTGATGATTCTCTAGTTTTTTTTTTTACTTCAACAAGTTGTGACGTACTATATTCTCGTCACCCGCAGAACAGTGGTTTTCAAAATGTTGCTCCACGAGAGGTCTTCAGGGATTGATTGATTGAAGGTGGTCACATTTTCTTTCGTTTAATGAACAATACATTACAAAACTACGTATAAGCTTTTAAGGGAATTGCACGTAAAAAAGTATGGGTCTATTTTATAACAGTAGGATTAAGTAACGAGGCTGGATTAAAATTTTGAAATGGTCCCCTGGTGTGTAAAGTTTGAAAACCACTGCTCAAGAACATATAGAACGAGCTCGACTATATATATATATATCTAACCTAAATTTACAAAATAAAAATTTTTGTACTCACCATCCTCCGAGTCTTGTCGCAGTTATGCCGTACTTAGACTCCTTCTCGACGCTGGTTCGAACCCCAACAATTCCTTGCCCTCGGGTAGTTACAACTCGCCCTCGAATCACAGAGACTCTTCTACAGAGGACAATGCCAAACAGATTTTAGGTCGTAGTTGAGAAATGAAATTAGGATGACGTTTTATAAGTTTGCGATAATAAAAAATTATCAATGAATAAAGCAAAAGCATGCGGAGGATTTCTATTTATTTAGAATAGTTCATTAAAATGCTATAATTAAAATGATTTTAACAAAAGTTTACAACTGGCATTTTTTTTTTTTGTATTTTACCAAAGGCATTTCAAGTTTTTTGCTAAACTATTTTGTACGTTTAGAATATTTGAGCAAAATTCCAATATAAAAAATTATTTAACATCTTATAGTTATAGGGGGGAGAGTACAAACTAAATCAATGACAGGGAGAGGACAAAAAAAAATTAGTTTCATGATCCTGAATTTGAGTATTTGGACTCATTCACGTGACTTTTGGAAAAAAAAATCGAACTCTTGCGTTGAAATTTTTTCATGGACTGAGGGATAGGAATGAAGGTGAGGTAGTTCAGTAATCGGGTCAGTACCGAGATAATGATAACACAATGTCTACTGATTAAGAGGCAATCAAGTTATGGACCACCCTGTTCCAGGAATTCCCGCAGGAGTATTACCGCCTGGCTGCCATCTTTCGTCTCGCTCAGATGATACTCAAAAGTATTTAAATTTACTCGTTCTTAATAAAAATGTACACATTCTTTACGAATATCTGACGTACTGATGTCCAAACTGCTTTTACTCCTGTTCATCTCTATTTTAATAAAACACAGGTGATCAACAAGCTGTTACAGATACAAAATTTACGAGAGAAAATATCCCTCTCAAACAACACTAAACAGCTATAAGCTTCACTAATGGCTTCTATTGTACGACGATTTTCATTTTCTTCGTATCGCTTGTCATCCCAAGTAGTACAGAATACGGTATGCAATGCGAGCCAACAACGGCCCGCCATCGCAATGGCCCCCGGTAATACCAGCAGGGAGCCCCATACGCTGCGCTACTTGCGATTTTCAGCCACCCGCATCAAAACCCACAAAACCCTCTGTGTCATTTCACGTCTACAACATTAATGTTTATATACCGAGGATCGGCACATCATCGGGTTTACGGGTAACCAACTGGGGTGCGTGTTTTGGGGGTGAGTGTGGTGGAACATGAATTTGACACGGTGGCAGAGACACGTGACACAAAAGGATGAATAAAACAGGGTGTAATGGAAAACGAAGAAGAAGAAGATTGGGGTGGAAGACGTATCTTCACTACATGCATCGTGGGATAGTTATAGGCCACACGGACACGAAGACAAGGACAAAAAGCAAAGCAGGAAGAAAGGGAGATACTTTTTGTTGTTGTTGTTGTTTTTCACTTTCAATATTTGCGTAAAAAAAAGTTTAAAAGTAATTTTAATTAAATTTTTTGTTTTATTTATAAATTTTAATATTGACATTCTAACTATAATTTGTCCATAATTATTTATTATTAAATTTGATTGGATTCTTCTCAAGAAGGAATGGCCAAAATATAAAATTAATTATTTAACGCGTTTACATTTTAATTATAGTGAGCATATATACAGAGAGTGATTTAAAATTGCAATTTAAATTGTAATTTGAAATTGATTTGGATTCAATGCATAGCAGTATTTGATTGGGTTGTTTAACCTAGTTCGCAACATCAAAAAAGGTCATATGACATAGGGAACCTATATAGCTTTACGCGGGGTCCGAACCACGGATATCGCTACACAATCTGGATGCAGAAGACGGTCTCCCATCCAACTACTACCCTGACCAATGTCGCTTTTGAAAAGTTCAAAAATCACTTTCAAATTTGGTACAACTTTTTAATTATGTTTTTAGCGTTTTTAACTTTTGTCGTTTAGCTACTTCTTCCTAAGAGGGCCTCATATACCAGTCTATAATAATGAACAGTGAGGAGGGCCAAAAACTGGCATACAGCTCAGACCAACTAATGCGGCCGAGTGCTTTAATTCTTATATTATTATTATTACCAAGCATCATCGGGATCTGAACCCTGAACCTCGGCTAAAAAAAAACATTTTAAAAAGAAGTTACTAATTGCTAATTTTTAAAAAAATAGTTTGTTAGTCACCAAAAAAAGAATAAAATATCTACAGAAAAACCAGAATATTGCCAATTAGTAATTTTTTATATATATATTTTTTTAGAAATTTCAAATTTATAGGCGAACTTTTTTCCGAAACTATTTCTTAGCAAAACTTTAATTGATAGAAAACTAAAAATAGTTAACAGTTAATCAACAACAATTATAGTTAATGATTGTTTTATATCTTTTTATAATAATATTAAAGTAAATCGTATTTAACGTAAAATATTTTATATTTAAGTTAATAAAATTATAAAGGGAAGCACCATTAAAAAATATGAAATATAAAATTACATTTAAAATTAATTCTTAAACTGTCATTATTATTGTTAATATATACAGGGTGTCCCCAAAAAAACTATATACTCTTTATAGCATCATGCTATAAAGAGTATATAGTTTTTTTGGGACACCCTGTATATATATATATATATATATATATATATATAAATGTAAGGTCGACTGTAAAGGTTTTGTGGTGAAACTCTGTGGTGTTTCTCAACAATATATATCGGTAAGATAGGTAAAGTTTCGGAACAGGACTTCTTCAACAGACTGTGTTTTTGGGTATATAGACGCCTGAATCGCAGCTTATATACGTATTAGCTAGCGAAGTGAGGAGACTAAGGTCGTGGGTTAGACTCCCGATGTCGCTGGTAATAATAATAATAATAATAATAATAATGCAATAAGCCGCATTAATCTAGTTTGAGCGCTGTGCCAGCCCTCCTAACCGACTATTATTGATTATTATACGTATATTATTTACTTTAAAAGGATATATTTTCAAAATCTTTTTTTTTTCATATCTAAAAAGTTTATAATAAATCCAACATGACTTAAAAGTTTAAAATAAAATAAAAAATAAAACCAACTTCAAAGTTAGCCAAATTCTTTCACTTAAATTTTAAGTTAAAAAAAAAACTTTTTAATAAAACGTATTTCTTCTTTTACAAAGATTTTTTCCTCCTCCTTTTTTTTATTTATTTCTAAAGTTACGCAACAATCTTTTCCTCTCTCTTTTTAATTCTATTTTTTTTTTTCCCTCAAACTCAGTTCGTGTCCCCAGACGATGATAAAAAGAGACTCCATTTTTAAGATAGGTCACAATCGACAGCACTTCTTTCGACAATAGTCAACTAACGCGCGAACTATTATTGAACAACGAAATAGTCGGTATGTGTTTCTTCTACTTTACAGACCGCGTTCTATAGACCAAAATGCTCATCTTTACTATTTTCTATCGTTTGGTAAACAAAGATCAAAAAACACTTCGAAATGGTACTACGAATTTTACAAGAGTATATATATATATGATGCAAACCCACAAGGAAAATGAAAAATTATTCCAAGGCCTTTCGTGTATTCAGAAGTACACCTCGTCAGGGAATCAGGGAGTCATGGAGGTGTACTTCTGAATACACGAAAGGCTTTGGGAATCATCTTTCTTTTTCTTTGTGGGTTTGCATCATTCATTCATTTCACGTGTTTAATTGTGAAATTTATTCCATATATATATATTATATATATATATTTTTTTTTTTTATTATAAGGTTCTGATAGACGGCCTTGATAATTTCTATATATGCTCCAACGGACGATATTTTCGATAATAATAATAATAATAAGAATAATAATAAGAATAATGATGGGCGTAAAGCATCTAAAATGTATATGTATACTGATTATAATACAATGACCAAACAAGACATTTCTCTGGTTCTAAAAGAGTCTGTATATATATATATATAGCGAAGGTAGAAAGCTCATAAAGGACTCGTTGGATAATGAAAAACTAATAATAAAAAAATGGGGCAAGCTTTGGCAGGAGGCACGCTACTTACCCGGGTCGGAAGGAGCTCCAAAATTGACTACATTATTGGCAATATACGGACAGTGGATTGGTTGGTTGGTGGGTGTTGGCGATGCGGAGAGACGGTACAGTACGGTACAGTACGGTATACAGTACCGTACGGATAGCGTAACAGATGCGAACGTGGACACACAGGACGCCACACAGAAGGACAGACATGAGGACACACGGGCGTTTAGATTTGGACCGTACGCCATACCATTTAAAAAATAATATGAGCGTTGGAGTCCATTACCTCTGCCTACACTTTGATAACAATTTTTTCTTGTTTTGGAATTTTACATTTAGTAAAAGTATTTCAAACTACGAGTGAACTACAGAATAACACAGTATTTAGCTATGTACTAGCAACAACATTTTATTTATTATATTGTTCATTAGTCAAGTGAGGGCATTATAAGAAAAACATAAACTAGCCGACAGGCACTCCTCATTTTACAACGAATGATAGTGCCATCGTCGCGCCATACGCTAGAATTTAGAGGCTAGAAATTAGAAAAAGTATAAGAATTAACTCATGCCCAGGAGAGAAAGAGAAAAACAGAATCCTCTAGCATATCGGAGGGTGGGTAGGGGGCACTTAAACTAATCTCGCGCCCCCTTGTAATGAAAACACATCTAATAGTCAGCGATTCAATTATTGTAATATAGAGAGTTTGCTCTAAAAATACATCCATTGATTACTATTACCAAAATAAGGCTAAAAAATATTTATAGTGTTCAAACGACAGGAAACATAAGGATTGGTGCCAAGAATTGGTTGGCACTATATGACAAAACTTTTTAATTCTAATAGGTAATTATAGTGAAATTAATTTCGGTTAACCCGTAATGGACCTTCTCCAAGCCTTATGTTCACCGGTAGTTTAATAGTCCTTGTCTACACAGCCAGACTACTTTACTGATAGCGCATAGCAACATTTCTACTCAATGACAAGATGCTCCATACGAATACTGGAAACACGCCCACAAATTGAATGGTAATTATGATCTTTTAACAAAAATGCTTAAAAAAGCAGTGTCTGGCATCTTTTATTTTATCAAAACTAATGATATGTGAAGCGGTTACCGAATAATATATAGGACTCCTATTCCCGTACAGTATGTATTTGTTACCATATATATGCCTCGTACATCGTTTTAAGTATGTTACAAAGTGTCTATAGACAAGCAGTTTTCTCAATCACCGACTAATCACTAGTACGATACTAGAAATTATATATATATATATATTTGTTGGTCGTGATATAAGGTATGTTGGAAGAATGTTTTTAACAGTGACCAATATTTTTTAATTTAACCAACTAACTGAATGTTTCATACTGTTTTATCATCATTTATATATTTTTAAAGAATTTTGCAAATTACTTCACCATTTTCTCTATATCTATGAGACAGCTTTATATATATATATATATATATATATATATATATATATAACCGGCAAACTCGTTATATGATATATGTACGCAAAAAATACTATACTCTTTAATATATAGGGTGGCCCAAGATAAAATAGCACCATTGAATTTTATTAAACGCAATAATGATGGGGCTACTTTATCTTGGGCCACTCTGTATATATACATACTCGTGTGTATGTATATATATATATACACACGGCAAATTAGTTTAGAACAGTGGTGGCGAACCTATGGCACGCGATCAAATTTGCCTGGGACGCCTAAGCATAGAAATTGTTATCCAAAAAATGAGTATAAAATAATAGACTTAATATTTATAATTTGGTGTAATATATATATACTTTGGTGGGCACGCGAATTTTTTTTATGGTTTACACGTTTTCTATGGCACGCGACTGTAAAAAGGTTCGCCATCCTTGGTTTAGAATAACATGTTAAATGTTAACTTAGTCGGGATACACCATATATATTGAAGAGGTGTTTAAAACCGGGAACACATCCGATATTTACCAATATATATCGGTTATCCGTATTCGATTTTAGCGAAAGAAAAAAGTTCAACAAATTGGCAAAAAATAATGGAAGTTATGAGTAAAATACTGAAAGGGCTACGTCGTGGCCAAGCCGTAACGCCGCTTCACGTTAGATCAGTGGTTCGTTCAGTAATTGGATGGGTGACCCTCCTCCTTTACGTTCGGATGTAGCAACCAGTGGTTCAGAACCCACGTTAAGTTGTATATCCCCTTCTACCATATGACTCCTCTCCCCTACTAACGACGGGCGCTATCGTGTCATTCCCCCATTACCCAATGTCATTTTTACGTATAACAATATGGACCGAGCTACTTAAGTCTTCTTCGTGTTTACACTAACCCGCAGCACGATCTTCGTTGGGGAGATGGGGTGAATGTCTTTGAAATTCAGAGACTGATTTCTAACACGGAGGACTTCCCTTATCTTTGTTATCAACAGTCTCTTAAGAGTACGCACGCAAAACGAATTCACATCCGTGTTGTATCACTACCGAATGACGGTTGACCATGAAGTTAACTCGAGTGAGCAACGATTTATGAATGAAACAGGATACGAATCTCCACCAATGATGAGCTATATACAAGCGCCATGAATTATCGATAATCTTCGTGTAACTAGCCCCACTACGAGCTAAAAATGGGTAACGAAAATTTATCTTATACACGAATAACGTAGGATCGAAAGATGACATATATTACAGCGGATCTTGATCACGCAAAGAAAAAGGAACTAGATACAGATTTGTCGAGAACGTAACGACTTTTGGGAAATGAAAACAATAAGTCACGAGAGAGAGAGAGAGAGAGATTTTCTATTCACTCATGAAGTTCATGACGTTGAACGATGTATCGCTTACCTATTTTGGGATTTCTTCGAAGGCAGACAATTTAATTTAATCCATTTGGCGAATGAACAAATAAAAAATAAAAAAGCCTTTTAAAATGCATTACGTTTTTGGACTTACATCGCAACAGATAATTACGCCCTTTATAAGTCGTTTGTTTTCCAAATTGTCCCCGAGTATTGTATAATGCCTCCAAAAGTCATCGTCTGTTCTCAAACATTAATTTAGATAATGGAAGGTCGAAGCTACAATATATTGGTGTATCCTTTTTATTGGTCATATTTAAGGAAAGGAACCACAAGGGTCACACTCACTATCCAAAACTCTCACATTTTAACTCCAAATTTCAATATTTTCATTTTTCACATTTTGTTTTATTTTTCACATTCAAATTTGACAGTTTTTCCATAATTATTCGCCGAAATTAAGGCATTAAAACAAAACCGAGGATATTTGATGAAAGGAATGACATTGAGGATGATTCATTCCCGTAAATACAGTACTTATTTCAAACCAAAAAAAATGTGAGACGAAGAGTTACTGTAATCTTAATAGGTATAATATATTTATAGGCAGGGGGGGAGGGAGACCTTTTGAAAGACAATAATTTTAACCGACGGGACAAATTCTCGAGATATCGAGTAAATTTTCTCGAATGAAAATTTTTTCGACAAAAATATTTGGTTCTCCGCTAACAAACACGACGAAACATAAAATGATCTAATCTAATCCTGTAGCCTAATTTTACCTAACCTAATCCAACCTAACTATACTGAACCTATGTATTTACAACTTGGTTGACATTAAAAAATTAAATAAAATATTTCTTAACATCTCGAGAAAATTTCTACTCTCGACTTTGGTTTGCCTTTTAAAGTTTAATACTCACTTTTCAAAAGCTTTACCAATATTATTATTTACATAGTATTTGCGAGTCGTCATCCTAAACATTAAATTTACGAAAACGACTATTTTATCCTCTTAATGAACTGTTCTAATTCTCCACTGTAAGCCACGTAGTATTATACTTAATATAGTTTGGTGTTTTTAATTACGAAATGGTATTGCTTGATGGGGTTGTTTAACCTTCAAAATATTTAAAGGGGTGTTAACGGGCGGGAAGTGGTGCCTCCTGAGGGGAAACTTGCTTGGGACGGAAAAGTGGTAGATGGGGAGAAAAGGGGGTGGGAGGACGAGAAGAGGGTGAGGGTAAAAGAGAGGAAACTAAAAGAGGGTGAGGATAAAAGAGGGGAAACGAAAAGAGGATGGTGGTGAAAGAGGGGAAACGAAAAGAGGGTGCGGGTAAAAGAGGGGAAACGAAAAGAGGGGAAAGTGAAAACTGCTCCTTGTTATTAGTACACTGATATAAAAAGGTCTGTCATTAGTACACTTAATATAAAAAGTAAGGTTGACAGATACTTAACTGATGTTTGACTAGTAATGAATTGAATTTCTTTAAAGAAAGAGGGGAGAAAACATTATACAGCGAGTGAGTGTTCTTAACCTCACCGAACTTTATTTATTTATTCATTATTATTATTATTATTAATGAAATAAACATAGTCAACAAACCTAATTATCTATTATTATATTTATTATTTATTTATCTACCATTCTTTATATATTCCGAGATGGAATGTCCAAGAAAACAATTCTCTCCAACACCAAGCCAGGGCTAGAGGAGGAGGGGCCACCTGCCTGACCTTCGAGTGTCGAGAAGTTGAAGCGCGAATTTCTTGTCAGGTTGATAAGTATTTATTTCACTAAAAAGATCATTAAGGTTGACAGTGTTGGGTTTACAAAAATGAGGCGCTTATTAATAATATAAAGTATTGTACAGGGTGTCCCATAAGTCCGGCATCATAGGAGAAATTCATATTTTTCTATTTCTACAAACCATAATTCATATTTTTCTCTTTCTACAGGCCATAATGTCTGTGAGCAAGGAAGAACGAATCCAGATAATTCTACTCATAGGAAATCGGAGTCAAAGAGAGGCCGCTGCTGAATTTAACAGACTGCATCCAGACCGCGAGCCAATAACACAGAGTTGTGTTAGCAGACTTGTTGCAAAGTTTAAGGAAACAGGATCCATAGAAGATAAACCACGCAGTGGACCTTCAAGGAGGTCCACTGACGATGATACAGCGACTGCTATCCTGGCTCATTTTAACAGAAGTCCCAATAAGTCTCTCCGGCGATTGTCCGCCGAGACAGGAGTGTCGAAAAGTAGCATCCATCGCATTCTTCAGACTCACAAATGGCATCCATATAAACTTCAGATCCTACAGAAATTAAGCGAAGATGATCCCGACCGGCGGACGGAGTTTTGTGAATGGGCTACGATACAATACATATTGAGTACGTTCTGTAAATAAAAGCTTTTGTTTTGCCTTTTTTTTATTATTTCTCCTATGATGCCGGACTTATGGGACACCCTGTAGAATGTTGACATAAATGAAAAACGTAAGTTAGTATTTGAAAGGTAAGATATGAATTCCAAGTAGGTCTCAGGTAAGTGCTTGAAAGGATACGTGACGTTTTGCACGTAAACACCGAACAGATCTCAGTATGATCTTACTGAAACACGCGACGTTTTTTTTTTGTTTAACCAATGAGGTGTGCAAATACCAGTCACGTGATGCCACACCTTGAGTTCATCAAATCATGTATTTTCAAATAATCTTAGTGTTCAAATAGTGCTTGGAATATATAATTAAATAAATTAATACTGTCAAGTAGGTCACTTAAGTGAATTAAATAATATAAAACAGTTAGAAATTTGAGGAACTCATAAAATAATGTATTTAAAGTTGTTTGTAAGTTCCAGGATCAAGCGGAAAAAATACTTCAGAACATATTGTCCCAATGCGAGATGAAAACCGAAATTTCGAGGCTGGAGGGGGAAAGAGAGCGCACGAGAAGACCGGAAGATAGTCGGTAACAGTCAAGAGTCAAGCAGAGGGTATAGTCGAGAGCACTCTACCAGAGAGAGAGAGAGAGAGCTGTGACAGTGAGTCAGACGAGAATATCTTATTTGCGTTCCCTTGTTACTTTTTTAATTTAATATTTCTACCCAGCCAGTGGAAAATGTGTCCTACTTTTAAGATGAACCTAAGCCAGTAAAGTTAGTTAAATTCCTCCCTAGGGGTTGAAAGGAGATTTCTTTTCGACCCCAGGTCTATTCTTGTCTCGTTTTAGGTCATCCTCCGTTTTCTTAGGCCCATTTCATTTCCGATCAAGGCCTTTATTAATTATATTAATTAATTATATAACAAATGTAATTTAATTCGGTCTGTGAACGAACACAAGATTAAAATATTAAAGTTTTGGTGTGTTTTACAATAATGGTGGTACTCATTTTTTGTAGTTTTGAAATTCGTAACACACACACACTCACTAATATAAAATAAAGGTAAAAATAGTTACTTAGCTGGAATTAATAAAATTGAGTTAAAAAAACATCGTGTTCGCGGGACAACGAGTGATTTACAGCATTTGGGGTCATCGGAGAGGAACGTCACCCCGGAGAAACCCCGCACTCAATAGCAGCTAATGAAACGATCGCTTGAAGTTTTTTCTTGATAAGATTTTAAAAAAACACTGTTATTAGCCGTATAAGAAAGAACTCGTATATATTTATTCATCTATTAGCATCATTAATGTTACTTATTTCTCTGCCGTTCTTCATTAGTTATATTCTTATTATTATGATTATACACTGCGCAACACAATTTCTGTCCTTTGCACAAATTCTGCTGATTTATATTGTATGTATTTTGATGCAATGGTTACGAATATGTTATTATTTTTTCTCTAACCCACCATTTTTCCAGAAAACTGCGTTAATGTTTCACAAAAATTATCCAAATTATATCAAACGTCTGCTAAGCAAAGGAACAGCCCTACGGCTATTGGTCATTATTGTGACACGTGTTGCTCACTGATTGGTTATTCGAAATGTTGTGTTGTTCTGTGATTGGTCTTAAGGTGGTCAGGTGATTTCATAGTGGCTGCCAAGTAGAAAATTATTTTCTTTCATTGTTTTAGGTGCTCTGTTAAGGTACGTGTTAAAGTACGTTTCTGCTGGATCTACTGTGTTTATTAACTTCTTTTGTCGAAAACATTCATTGCTTTCGCGTTTTAACTTCAATAATGTCTAGAAAATGTGTAACCAGTGCCGATTTATTTTGTGTGTGGCGAACTAACATTGAAATCCCAGAAACAAACATTTAGCCCTCTGGTTAAAAAGGCATACGAATTATATTTTGGATGCAAAGTGGGTGATCAGGACAGAAGCTGGGCTCTCCACATATGTTGCAATTCGTGTGCAAGGAGCTTAAGAGCGTTGTTACAAGGTTCACGTCCATCAATGCCGTTTGCTGTCCCTATCCTATGGTATGGAGAGAGCCAAAAGCTCATGTTAGTGACTGCTACTTTTGTTTAACAAATATACGAGGTTTCTCTTCGAAATCCAAACATGCAATACGATACCCAAACCTGGCATCAGCTATGCGACCAGTTTCTCACGATGAAACCCTGCCAGTTCCTAAGCCACCAAAAGATTGGACTTTGGACAAGGAATATTGCCACTCCGAAATTTAAATTGAACCACAAGCAGCCAGTGAGCTTGCAGATCAAGAATTTCTACTATCCACATCATCATCATCATCTCATCTTATTACACAGGCAGAACTAAATGATCTCGTGAGAGATTTGAATCTTTTGAAAAATCAGGCTGAATTTCTAGGATCTAGACTGCAAGGGTGGAATCTTTTAGAAAAGGGCACCAACATAACTTCATGTAAAAGCGTCAGAATGATTTCATTACCTTTTTTCTACAAGTGATGGTATTGTGTTTTGTAATGATGTAGACAATTTAATGGAGTCTTTGGGGCATCAACACAATCCGGAAGAATGGCGTCTCTTCACTGACTCCTCCAAATTAAGTTTGAAAGCAGTGCTTCTACACAACGGAAATACTTACCCTTCTGTCCCAATTGCACATGCGGTCCACATAAAAGAAACGTATGAGAATATGCATATTTTACTTAGATCCATTAACTATAATAAATATAAGTGGAATATTTGTGGTGATTTAAAAGTTATAGGCCTTCTTGGAATACAGCAAGGGTACACAAAATATTGCTGCTTTTTATGTGAGTGGGACAGTCGCGCTAGAGACCGCCATTTTGTTTGTAAAGATTGGCCTGCCAGGATGAGTTTTGTCCTAGGACAGACAAATATTTCCAATGATCCTTTAGTAGGTTCAGAAAAAGTGTTATTGCCACCACTTCACATCAAACTGGGCTTGATGAAAAATTTGGTGAAAGCGATGGACAAGAACAATGAGGTGTTTATTTATTTGAGAAATGTATTCCCAAGGTTAAGCGGAGCTAAAATCAGAGAAGGAATTTTTTTTGGGCCACAAATAAGGAAAGTTATGAAGGATACCAATTTTGACAGCAAATTAAATGAGGTAGAAAAAACAGCATGGGGTGGCCTTCAAATCGATTTGTTCAAACTTCCTTGGTAAAGTCAAGTCTGACGATTATGTTACTGCGGTGAATGAGATGTTAAGGTGCTATAAATATATGGTTGTAATATGTTCTCGAAGGCGCATTTCTTTGACACTCATTTAGATTTCTTTTCAACCAATTTGGGCGCCGTTAGCGACGAGCACGGCGAAAGATTCCATCAGGAGATAGACATTATGAAAAATCGGTTGCAGGGAAGATGGAATTCCAGTATGCTGGCTGAATATTGCTGGTTTCTCATTAGGGAAACCCCCGAGAGTACGTACAAACGAAAAACATCAGCAAAAAGATTTTAATTGTTCTGATCTCGTAATAATTATGTTGAGGTATTCAATATATTCTAATGTGTATATAAGACTTTTATTACACGTCCCTTCAAAACGGTGGGTGATGTGGGTATTCTGACATCAGATTTGAACTCAGCGCATCCAAATTTATAAAAATCACTTCGTTTCGTTTAAAGGACACAAAAAGTTTGTAATTTTGTCGTGCAATGATTATTACTATTATTGTTATTAATTATTATTATTATTTATCCCGTTTCTTCCCATTCCACGAAGGAACTTATATATATATATATATATATATATATAATATATGAGAGAGAGACCAACCTGACCTTTGTTTGGAGAGAGACCGACGCACGGAGCAACTACAAGGTTACAAGGTATTTTAATTATTCGACGCTTAAGACACTTGTCATTGCAACTGAAGTGGAAATAAAATGAAAAGTTTAACGATTTTCACATAGAGCATCATGCCGCCCATACGCCCAAATGAGGGTACGAGCAGCTCGCAGCTGCATCACCAGCATTGCTAAGGAAACAGGCGGTCACTGTATTAACGAAGCCTCCGTACATAGTTTATCACCAGTGAAAGCGATAGTGCTCTGTTTTATCCCAGTTCGATGATTAGCCAAACCCGTATTTGTTTTCGCGCAATTTTCATCAGTTTGTATTGCAGATACACCTCAAGTTATTATCAGTCCTGGTCATGAACTTTCAGGAGCAAGATACATTATTCCTCCCAAAGGTAGCACAAATTTACTTTGGTATCAACTACAGTTACATTCGTAGTACCCAGGCCTCCTCTACACAAATTTATCCAAAAACTACAAAAACCTGTATTCGCAAACTTATATATATATATATATATATATCAAAGCTATTGACTTCTCCTTAGGGAACCGGAGCTTACAGATGAAAAGAAGGATCAACACAACGGCAAACATTTTCATTTATTTGTACATCAGACGTTTCGACAAATCTTTTGTCATCATCAGTGAGTTAAGTCTTAAAACCTTAAAACAAAATTGAAAAGTGAAAGTTACATCAATACAATATTAAAACCATTAAAATTAAAACCTTAAAGAAAAATGAAAATTGCATCAATACAAAATTAAAATCATTTAAATTTCATCACTATAAAAACTAAAATTAAATTAAATTTCATCACTATAAAAACTAAAATTAAATTACCTCAATAGGTAAATACACAATGTTTACATCCACCTCCATACTTGGCAAAGTCTAACGGAACACTAGATGGTCAGAGGATTAGAAAGGGTATGTCTGTGAAAACGGTTGGTTAGTCAAAAGAGTCGTAATTTGTAGGATGAGCTATATTATTAAGGGAGGGTTTGTTTCTATAGATGTACAAAGATTCTAAAATTCGGAGTTCTGTAAGGTTATTGGATCTAGTTAAAATTTCAAACTGAGTTTTGTGAAGGGGATGGTCGTTTTCATTACTGTGGTTTCTAATTGCGGATTGTGGAGGGCTACTGAGGGGACGGTTGGTACGGACTGACAAGCCCAAATGTTGAGAAAGGCGCACCTCCAGTTGGAGTTGAGTGCTGCCAATATACGCAGCCTTACAGCTGTCGCACGTGTATTTATAAACAACATTGGGGCATACAGTTTTGGGGAATTCATCTTTGAACTTTAAAAAATTTGATAATTTAAGTGGGTTGACGAAGGCGAATCTAAAATTTATTTGGGGATAACTAGACTTGAGTAGTTTGGACAATTCACCTCGAATACGCAATGATAAATAACCATAAAAAGGTAATTTAATATATCTGGTTTCTTTTTGTACTGTAGTTACGGGGAGTTTAGTATCAAAAGTGTTATTTAAAAATTTCTTTAATTGGTTATCGAATAGATGAGAAGGGTAGTAATTGTTAATAAAGTACTGTTTTAAAAATTTAAATTCTTCGTTTAACGAAAAGTAATCCGAACAAATACGGTAGCTTCTTGTTAATAATGTTACTATAGCACTAATCTTATATTTATAAAACATACAACTTAAATAATTGGTTCCCAAGCCAGTAAAAGTTTGTTTCCGAAATAGTGAAGTATGGAACTTATTATGGGCCCGTTTAACTAAAACATCCAGGAAAGGTAAACTATTATTTGTTTCGTTTTCACACGTGTACTTAATATTACTATGTTGTTTATTAAGATAATCAAGAAAAAGTTTTACGTGTGAAGGATGGTTAAATATTAAGAAAGTGTCATCCACGTATCTTCTGTAATATATGGGTTTAAAACTACTAGGACAATTTTTCAACCAAATTTCTTCGTAATGGCAAAGAAATGCATTTGCTAGTGTTGGGCTTAACGGGGAACCCATAGCTACCCCATCAATTTGGCTGTAAAGGTTGCTATTAAATAAGAAAAGATTATCAAAACACACTATTTCGAGAAGGTTTTAAATTGAGTCTGAGTGAGGCCATTAATAAGAGTATTATCAGTAGTGAATAACTTATTTAGTATGATATTTAATGTTTCTTTTAACGGGACATTAGTAAACAATGACGAGACATCAAAACTGGCCATAGTAAGAGAATCGGCATGATTGATCTCTTTTATCTCTTTAGCAAATCAAACGAGTGTTAATAGAATAATCATTAAAGGTGAGTTTTGAAAGCAAGGGAACGAAGAATTTGGCTAAATTATAATTGAATGTACCACATGCCGAAAGAATAGGTCTTAGTGGGAAATTTGGCTTGTGGACTTTAGGTAAACCATATAGAATTCCTGGATTAGAACCAGAAGCAAATAAAAAATTGTATGTATTGTCAGCAATAATATTACTATTTTTTAATTTACGCAAACACCTATTAAGTTTATCTGGTTCTAATCCAGGAATTCTATATGGTTTACCTAAAGTCCACAAGCCAAATTTCCCACTAAGACCTATTCTTTCGGCATGTGGTACATTCAATTATATTTAGCC
The DNA here is from genome assembly GCA_023014485.1 of Bathynomus jamesi. NCBI lineage: Eukaryota > Metazoa > Arthropoda > Malacostraca > Isopoda > Cirolanidae > Bathynomus > Bathynomus jamesi. The sequence goes on along the minus strand of JAJOZX010002684.1, from coordinate 449,488 downwards.
AAATTCTTCGTTCCCTTGCTTTCAAAACTCACCTTTAATGATTATTCTATTAACAACTCGTTTGATTTTGCTAAAGAGATAAAAGAGATCAATCATGCCGATTCTCTTACTATGGCCAGTTTTGATGTCTCGTCATTGTTTACTAATGTCCCGTTAAAAGAAACATTAAATATCATACTAAATAAGTTATTCACTACTGATAATACTCTTATTAATGGCCTCACTCAGACTCAATTTAAAAACCTTCTCGAAATAGTGTGTTTTGATAATCTTTTCTTATTTAATAGCAACCTTTACAGCCAAATTGATGGGGTAGCTATGGTTCCCCGTTAAGCCCAACACTAGCAAATGCATTTCTTTGCCATTACGAAGAAATTTGGTTGAAAAATTGTCCTAGTAGTTTTAAACCCATATATTACAGAAGATACGTGGATGACACTTTCTTAATATTTAACCATCCTTCACACGTAAAACTTTTTCTTGATTATCTTAATAAACAACATAGTAATATTAAGTACACGTGTGAAAACGAAACAAATAATAGTTTACCTTTCCTGGATGTTTTAGTTAAACGGGCCCATAATAAGTTCCATACTTCACTATTTCGGAAACAAACTTTTACTGGCTTGGGAACCAATTATTTAAGTTGTATGTTTTATAAATATAAGATTAGTGCTATAGTAACATTATTAACAAGAAGTTACCGTATTTGTTCGGATTACTTTTCGTTAAACGAAGAATTTAAATTTTTAAAACAGTACTTTATTAACAATTACTACCCTTCTCATCTATTCGATAACCAATTAAAGAAATTTTTAAATAACACTTTTGATACTAAACTCCCCGTAACTACAGTACAAAAAGAAACCAGATATATTAAATTACCTTTTTATGGTTATTTATCATTGCGTATTCGAGGTGAATTGTCCAAACTACTCAAGTCTAGTTATCCCCAAATAAATTTTAGATTCGCCTTCGTCAACCCACTTAAATTATCAAATTTTTTAAAGTTCAAAGATGAATTCCCCAAAACTGTATGCCCCAATGTTGTTTACAAATACACGCGACAGCTGTAAGGCTGCGTATATTGGCAGCACTCAACTCCAACTGGAGGTGCGCCTTTCTCAACATTTGGGCTTGTCAGTCCGTACCAACCGTCCCCTCAGTAGCCCTCCACAATCCGCAATTAGAAACCACAGTAATGAAAACGACCATCCCCTTCACAAAACTCAGTTTGAAATTTTAACTAGATCCAATAACCTTACAGAACTCCGAATTTTAGAATCTTTGTACATCTATAGAAACAAACCCTCCCTTAATAATAATAGCTCATCCTACAAATTACGACTCTTTTGACTAACCAACCGTTTTCACAGACATACCCTTTCTAATCCTCTGACCATCTAGTGTTCCGTTAGACTTTGCCAAGTATGGAGGTGGATGTAAACATTGTGTATTTACCTATTGAGGTAATTTAATTTTAGTTTTTATAGTGATGAAATTTAATTTAATTTTAGTTTTATAGTGATGAAATTTAAATGATTTTAATTTTGTATTGATGCAATTTTCATTTTGCTTTAAGGTTTTAATTTTAATGGTTTTAATATTGTATTGATGTAACTTTCACTTTTCAATTTTGTTTTAAGGTTTTAAGACTTAACTCACTGATGATGACAAAAGATTTGTCGAAACGTCTGATGTACAAATAAATGAAAATGTTTGCCGTTGTGTTGATCCTTCTTTTCATATATATATATAATATATATATATATATATATATATATATATTATAACATTGCATTGTAATATATCTACAATATATTTGATTTGTACTATATCTGATTAGCTTTTAGCCATTTTTTTTAGCACACATATACTGTATTTCACATGTATATTACACAAATTCATACGATCGTGTAAAATGTACAAAAATGTTATTAAACTGTTTAGCTACTCACTCATTAGCGCACAAAAATCGCTGTTCACCTGTACAGCTATTCAGTCATTAGCTCATACATACTGTACAGCATATATATATATATATATATATATATATATCCCCTTGTAGAATGGGAAAAGGGATAAATTATTATTAGTGCAATAATAATAATAATAATAATAATAATAATAATTAATTAAAGTTTGGTGAGGTTAAGAACACTCACTCGCTGTATAATGTTTTTCCCCATCTTTATTTAATTTTATGAAGATCAAACTTCATGCGGTCAATTCATTACCTGTGAACCATCAGTTAATCATCTGTCAACCTTCAAAACCTTTCCATATTAAATGTATTGATGGCAAACCATTTTTTATATCAATGTACTGAAAACAAGGAGCAGTTTTCACGTTACCTTCTTTTACCCTCACCATCTTTTTCCTCCTCGACCACTTTTTCCGTCTCAAGCAAGTTTCCCCTCAGGGGGCACCGCTTCCCACCCCCATCCCCGCCCCCTACCTAACACCCAACCCCGACTCGTGGTTGAGTATATACCATGCTACTTGTTCTTATATTAACTAGCTCGTACAGTCTTCATTTTCCATATCAATATATGTTATGTTGTCCAAATCTTCACGGTATTAAAATTAGATTTAAATAAAACTACGTTCACTATTGCCTACGAAATTAAATTATTCTTATCGATAATCATGAAGAATATCAATACTCTTCGTATCCCTGATGATAATAATAATAATATAATAATAATAATAATAATAATAATTGAATTTGTTTAACTTCTTTCGTAACTGCAAAGATCATGTGATGAGGGTGACCTACGGGTTTAAGTGGGATCCGAACCATAGGTCGCTACATCATCTGAACGCGCAAGACGGGCACCTATCCAACTACTGAATAAACCAAACATCGCTTAACATCGCTGATCTACCGACGATGCATCGTGATTACGATGTAGCCCTATTTATAATACCATTTTTTTTTATATAAGTTTGTTAATAAGTTGTAATCACTAAAGTTAAAGGGAACGTCCTTTCTCCATTACTTTTTAAAATAAAATAATAACTTATTCATAATATAATCTCTCGTTTGCATAAAAACTCTTATGTTCCATATTATATTTTCTATTTTCCAGCTAATTAATTTCCCTAAGAATATTTTCTATTAATTTGTCTTGTCCTTTCACCTATTACGTGATCCAAAGTTACTGCATAATTATTTAAACCGTTAGTACAACGCTCTGCCAAAATAAGATGAACACCCTCCTAAAGCGACAGAATGTTATACGTGGCACCGTCCTCTTCAAACGTAATGTCCTCCAGGCGAAATTTACATTCCGAAACAAAAATTGGAGGTTCTCATTTAAGATAGATATGTAATCTAGTGAATTACGACGTCTTTTTGCGAACACAAGGTCAGTTTTTTCAGTGGCAAATGCCTGCCCACACTATAACAGCACAACCACCGAATTTCACATTAGGTTGCACCAATTTGGGATTGAACATACCCACAGGTTCTCCATACCCAGATCCGTCCTTCTGAAGCAAACTGCTGAATGTTGATTCATCTGAGAAGACAAGAGTGCCAAAACTGAACAGACTTGTTTTTCAGCTGCATGGACCACTAATATAGTTAGTTTACTCTTATTAGGCTCGGAGAGCGTTCTTATACCGTCCTACATATTACGGACGTGTAGCTAGACGGAAGCCATTGCTCTCTGAGCCTAATAAGAGCAAACTATACGAGTGGTCCATGCAGATGAAAAACAAGTCTAATCAGTTTTGGCACTCTTGTCTTCTAGATGAATCAACATTCGAGGATTTGCTTCAGTTGGACGGATCTGGGATGGAGACCCTGTGGGTATGTTCAATCCCAAATTGAAGCAACCTAATGTGAAATTCGGTGGTTGCGCTGCTATAGTGTGGGTAGGCATTTGGCACTCTGTAAAAATTGACCCCGTATTCGCAGAGGGACGCCTTTGATTCGCAATGGCAACTTCACCTGGAGGCTGATATTTTAAAAGGGCGGTGCCACATGTCCATTCCGTTGCTTTGTGAAAGTGTTCATTTTATTCTGTCAGTTACTGAATAGCTCAAAGACATATTCTAAGTTACTCCTATTCCTAATTTACTAATACACTAGGCGTAGCCAGCGTCTGTACCTCAGTGGGTAACGCCGTTTTCCTATAAGCAAACTGAAAACACTGAGGTTGAGGGTTCGACTCCCGATGGTGCTGGTAATAATAATAATAATGATCTAGGAGTTAGCTCAATGGATATTAGTGTGACCCATTATTATTATTACACTAGGCGTAGATGTCTATAGCTTTTATCCCTCTTAGCATTACTCATTTTTCATTAACTTCACTTTTTCTATGAATCGTCCCAGATTTAGGATTTCCCTATTATTTTAGGTAAATTTAATTTCTATGTAGCTTTTCTTACAAAAATATATAGGCTTTATTTAAAAACCTATAATTTTAATTTGACTTACAAATCGTAAAAAAATTAACTATGAGGTCATCAGTTACAAATAGCTCAGTCATGACCTACCTACGACATTAGTTTGTATTATAATTAAACGTGCCCATGAACTGATTCCAGTATACCAATTTTACACCCAAATAAAGAATGGATTCCTTTTACAAGTATGGTCAAATTAAACAAATACAGCACATTCGGTATTCCGACCAGATAAGGACCAGAACACCGACGGAATACCCAACTCGACGCATTGAACAATGATTTACCGGAACATTAATCCGATTACGGTTATGAGTAGTATTACACGCACATAAAATGCCATAAAGAGTTATATAAAAGAATAAATAAGTGTAAAATAGGGAAAAGATCCCTTTCCGTTTTTGCTCGAGAAAGCCCATTATATGGGTGTTGGTCGGATTAGGCGATGAGGCGTCGAACTAAGCGATGAACGGTTTCAATTAGTAATCGTCGGAATAAGCGAAATCGGAAGAACGGGACGTTGGATTACCAAATATCTTCTGTATTTATGAATTTATATTTCAATCTATACAAATTTTTACATAAATCAGTACTTATTCATATTTTTATCACATTCTTTCACAATGTTGACAAAATGTGACCCCTGGAATAAACGTTTTATTTCAGTGCACTGCAGTGTAAAGATAACAATGGTTAAATTCATATCTTATTATTTAATTTTCAAAACATCGACGCAATTTTAGAGAAAGATTATTGGTTCACTACGATAAGGGACTGTCCCTAAAATATTACGCGTTCCTAAACTTTAAAAATAAGTAAGTATATAATATAAATAAGTAAATATACAGGGATAGCCAAACGTCGCGATCGGGTCGTTTAGAAATGTACAGGAATTAGAAATGAAGAATGTGTTCCAAAGAATATTTACGACGGAGTTCACACAAGTTTGCCAAACAGAAGCAGCTAGGCCTAGGATAATCACCTTCGGCCTAGCCTAGGATATGTGGTATGTAAACAAATTTCACAATGACAAAGGCTATCAAACCTTCAACATGGCGGACACAAGTTCTCTTACAATCGAGGAGCGTCTTGTTGCAAGTGTTTGGGTTCACTAAAAGGAACGTACTGGTAAAACTTAAAATTATGTAAGAGAATACTTTGCAATGTGTTTTAATAAAGCAAACCCGACTGAGGCAAATTGTGGCAAACTGGAGTGGAAAAAACATTCACAACGGGATCTGTTTTAGATGTCAAACGATGCGGGAGACCACAGAAATACGCGGACGTTAGCGCTCGTTTAACGTTCGAATGCAATTATGTGTTGCTCACGACGGTATCCATACAGACCAATTGGACGTATAAGGAACAAGATATCTTTTATTTAATTTCATTTTTTTTTGGTAATTTTTTTTCTTGTTTTTGGTTTCAATAAAATGTCTCAAAAGTTAAACCTCATTCTTTTATCAATTATTCTATACGACCCGATCGCGACTTTTGGTCATCCCTGTATATATAAATATATATGAGATAAACAACAATTCTTCCAAGTTGAACATTGTGCATTTTTAACTGGAATTACTTGTTGCAATAAAATAAAAAAGTGTTTTTCGAAAAAAATTCAATTTTATTCAAAAGATTTTGAGAAAATGAACTAATAAAAGAAAACCTGTAAAGTAATAAGAATTTAATCGACAAATAGGGAAATTTTTTTCGTTAACCCATTAGTGCCCACTGGTAGAATTTCCTACCGACAAATTGTTTGTCATTATTGCATCACTTTTCTTGTATTCACGCGATCTTTTAGATTCTCAAATCGATCCATTTCAATGAATAGAATATTTCCTTTCAAAAGGAAATATTCTCTTCATTGAAAATGGATCGATTTGAGAATCTAAAAGATTGCGTCATATCAATAACTAATACCGAAGATCACGTGAATACGAGAAAAAGTGATGCAATAATGACAAACAATTTTGGCGGTAGGAAATTCTACCAATGGGTTATATATATATATATATATTCCCTTCTGTTCAATCCTTCTCCCAAACTGAGGATGTTTTCTGGCGTTCCCAAAAGATGAAAACAACAACAAAGGATAAAACCACATTACCTTTCCGTAAACTCTTCCTTCCTGGCGAAGCTCTGCACGTTCCTGTCTTCGATGATGAACTTGACCTTCTGGTAGAAGGAGGCGGTGACCGCCGGTGGCTGTTTCCGCAGGAGGACCTCCACGGGGTCCGAGGACACCATACACATCACGTGATCGCGGCATTCGGGGGTCGAACAGCATTCAGAATCGTTGCAATCCACCAGGCTGTCTGTCGACCGAAATTCACCTATGAGGATCCTAATGAGTCTTGGGCATCCCAATAAGGATCCTAAAGAGGATCTCAGGCATTCTAATAAGGATACCAATGAGGATCTTAGACATCTCAACAGGGATCCTAATGAGAATCTCAAGCATCTTGGTAAGGATCCTAATGAGCGTCTTTAGTATCCTAATCAGGGCCCATTCCAGTTGTTTTAGATATCCCAAATGCATAAACCACCATATTCCTTATAGAGTCGATCTCTACGGGATAAAGATTATGAAACTAAACCTTAAGGGATCAAATACAAGTGGTTGGAATACCTCCATCGTTGTCGTTGTCGTCGTTGCACTGCATTTCGAGCGCCACCGAGCAATCGTTACCCATCCACCCCGCAGAGCAAGAACAGCGGTAATCTCCATTCTCCGTCGTACAAATTCCGTTCCCGGAACAACCATTGATGCAGCCAGCTGCACAAAATAAAAAAGTACATTTTGTATAAGAAGATATACCTTAAAACCTAATAACTTCTCCATTTAACGCTCTTGGGCTATATAATAGCAACAACAAAAAAAAAAGGTACAACTTTTCTTTTATACGAAGAACCAACATTGCGTGTTATTCTTACGTATTGTGCAATGCCGGCCATTCCATCCTTGAATACAGAGGCAAGTGCCATTGTGGCACTGACCGTGTAAATTGCACCTCGGGTCGCAATCCATTTCGTTGCAACGAGAGCCGGTCCAGCCTTTGTCGCACTTGCAAGTATCGCTGTCGCAAACTCCATGGATGCAGTTCAAGTCGCATTTCGCTGCAAAAACGAGGGTAAGGTAATCTCGCGTTATTACTCCAAAGCAAATCTAATTTATATAGGGAAATGCCCTAACCCCTCCCTAATGCCTATCCCCAACACTTCTTTTTAGGGCGATGAAGGAGGGATTCACCCTTTCTTCTAAATGGAGGGAGTCAACCTTTCTTCTAAATCGCGCTTTGAACGTCAAAAAGAAAAAAACTCTCTTTATTCCTGCGTAGAGCGTTTCCACGATAATCATAATAATGATATTCTCGCGCGCGACTATTCATTTTCATTCATTTTCATTCATTTTCATTACTTTGTATTTCCATCGTATGCGTAATTGAATGAAGGGGATGTTAAAATCTTTTTAAGCACTTCGGTGAGTGTGATGAGATAAGACTCGAATGATCCCTTCGTAAATAAAATCGGTCATTTGATGTCCAGAAAAGAAGTGTGTGTGTGTGTGTGTGTGTGTGTGTGTGTGTGTGTATAATCAATTTCCGTATGTGATGTTAAATTACTGCAATATTTCAGGAGTGAAAAGTACAAGTAACATTGGGGAACCGCAACAAATTGCAACCACTTGACAATAAGGAACAGTAAAGGATCGTCGGCTTGGTCCTGAGAGGGCTATTAGAATCCTTTGGAGAATATCCCGAAACAATGGGCCGACCCATAAGTCTTCTTACAAACAGGTTTATGCCTTTTAGTCTTTGAAGATTGCTTTTATACATTGAATTGTGTTTTAGTTCTAACTGAATGCAGATCAGAGAAGATAAGGATTATTTTTAAGGGAAACTTATCAAGTACGTATATATATATATATATATATATATATATATATATATATATATATAACGTGTATATATATATTACTTTTTTTACCCTAGAACGCCAGTTACCTCATACTTTTTCAACGATGCCAAATCTAACTTGACCTAAAATAATTTCGATTCAGTGTTAATGTTAAGTATGCCTGCAGAGTACAATCGTGGGCACTTATTCCTTTTCCCCCCTGCAATTTTTTTTCCCGGTTAGGTCAACTGTACGCCCTTGACAAATGGTTAGGTTAAGTCATGATATTTTCGTTAAAATATTCCACTTATTCCTTTTCGTTTTAACGAAAATATCATGACTTAACCTCACCAATTGTCAAGGGCGTACAGTTGACCTAACCAGGAAGAAAGAAATTGCGGGAGCAAAAGGAATAAGTGCCCAATCGTGTAGGAACAAAGGGGACTTTCATTTGGCTTAGACTAAATATCTCCCGCACAAAGTAGGAGTTAAATGATACAAAAGATAATACAGGAAAGGAAGTAATGTAACTTGAAGTTGGAAAGAAGCAATTTTTTTTAAGTATTTTGGAAACAAGTTTTTGTTATTGTCGTTTTTGAGAGGTAGTTTTTAAACTAATATCTTAGATGACATTTTAAGTTGATATGTATCAAGTATTTGATACATAAATATTTAAGATACATTATTTTCACAGAACTATGGAGGGTTTTTTTTTATATAGGTTATCACCGAATTTGCATTACAAGATGGCGTATTCCACAGTTTTCTTTCGACCAACATGACTTTTCAAAATGTTTCCTATTTGCAGTATCTCCAAATTTCTTCATTTGTCTCTCTATTACAGATCTGCTACAGGGATTTCCCTTATTCCAAATTGGGCTTTAAAATCATGTTGCAATTACGCAACACTCTTGTATGGAAATAACACTTCACAATAAACAAGAGTTGAGCTGTAAAATACGCCATCTTGTACTGAAAACTCGATGATAGCCTAGCCTACTTAACCGAGCTTAAACTACCTAAAATAACTCCAAAAGTTCCGTGAAAATAATATGATGTTTCGCAAAAATATGTACCAAATACTTTGTAACATATAAATTAAACGAAATAGAGCCTCATTTTAGGGAAACCTTGTACAACAAATATTAAGTTTTGTTACTAATGTGACGTTTTTATATCGTTCTTATAAACGTGAAGGAAACACATCAAATAAGTATATTTTAGCGTTTGAATGATGTTTTTAAAGTTACTTCAGGTGTCACGTTTTTATAGCTACAAAAACTCACCATTTTTAAACTTCCAATTTTTATGGTGATGTCAGTTTGCTGGTTAGTAAAAATACCTTGCGGTAATCATCATGGCTCGTTTGGATTTAGTTTAAAATTGTCCTTCAAGAGTGAACAACTTTTCTCTAAAAGAATTAATGATTTTTATTACACCCTTCATTGGGGTTTTTCAGATATATATATATATACAGTATGTATGGGGGTTGAATTCAGAATGGTCCCCTGAGGTCTTTTCCATGATACACACAGACCGTGCATGAAACACGGAACTCTTCTGGGAAAATTAAATCCACTATAGTCCGAATAAGTAATGGTAAATGACAAACACTATAGTTTTTTCTTTTTCATGATGTTAGCCCGACGTGGGCAACGGGTCACTCGCAAAGAGGCCCCAAAAATATAGATTCCCTCACCAGCTATCTGCAAAGCAGATAGGATCCAGCTTTGGGACAGGATCCTATCTGCTTTGCAGATAGCTGGTGAGACCTGATAATTGGTTAGGTTAAGTCGTGATATTTTCGTTAGTTTTAACGAAAATATTCTATCAAAATTGGTGGGAGGGAGATAACCTACAAGTACCGAAAAAACTATAGTGTTTGTCATTATTTATTCGGACTATAGTGGATTTAATTTTCCCAAAAGAGTTCCTTGTTTCATGCACAGTCTGTGTGTATCATATATATATATATATATATATATGATGAATAAAACACGAAGGAAAGGAAACACAAAATGGTGCTCAAGCGCTTTCGTCTAATGACATCCTCAGGAACACTGAAGTACATAAAAGGGTGACAGCCTATATATAGGTTACAGAAAGAAAAATAAATAATATATATATATATATATGCAATAAACGAGAAGTAAAAATTAAAATTAAAAATTAAAGAATTAACAGAGAGGCATACAGATTTGTAAGGAAAAAATATCGATTTTTAGCACAAGATCAAATGAATTATAAAAATACAAATTTATACTGGAAATCTGCCCGGGTTTTAACACTCTGCCTTTTTTGGTTAAGTTTCGATGTATATAAAAATAAAATGAAAATTAAAAGTTAATAAAGTAGCATACAAGTTTACCAAAGATTTAGCGTTCTACCCTTCTTATCTAAATCTGTTTTGAAGGAATTCAAAACAACAGGATCGAGTTGAAAAAGACCTTTGCTTATGTTGAAGTTATTTGAAAGTTGGATAATGGCAGACTCAAGAATATTTCTATTAACAACGTTGCTAGAGTGGAATAAAACTGAAGCATTATTCCAATTAATACAGTGGGATAACTCTGACAAATGGACAAAAAGGGCACTGGACAACTGTCCTGTTCTAACGGAATATTGATGCTGTTTTATACGTGTGTGCAAATCCTTTCCCGTCTGACCTATGTAAAAGGAATCACATTGTTTACACCCAATTTTATAGATAATGCCTGAATTATTGGTAGGGCTATTTTTTACTATGATTTTTCACAATATTGTTATATGAAAATACTACATTAATATCCAAAAGTTTAAGTACATTAGCAATGCCTAAAAAGCCCGGGAAAAATGGAAGTACTAAAATATTTTTTGACAAAGTACGAGTGTTATTATTGACACGATAGAAAGTTCGTTTTGCCTTGTTGAGACAAGATTCCATAAACGCAGATGGATAACACAGATCACTTCCAATACCGTTGATTTTTTCCAATTCGGCATCGATGTATTCCGGACTGGCGATCCTAAGGGCGCGGAGAAACATTGATGAAAAAATGGCCTTCTTAGTGGGGGGTGTCATGTCCCGAGTAAAAGTGTACGTAGGACAAATTGTTTGTTGTTTTCCGATAAATACTAAACTTAAAACCTGGGCTTTCCCTATGTACACGCACATCCAAAAATGGGATTGAATTGTCTTGTTCCACTTCTAAAGTAAACTTAATGGAGGGGACTTGATCATTTAACTGAAGGAGGAAGTTATCCAGGTCACGATTCATGGGCCAGATACACAAAATATCGTCGACGTACCGAAACCAAGGGATGCCAACCCCCAGGATTCTCGGAATGTAAGTAATTTCGAAAAACTCCATATAAATATTGGAGAGCAGGGGCGATAAGGGGTTGCCCATGGCCATCCCAAAAACTTGTTGATAATACTCGTTATTGAAAGTGAATTTAGTCTTTGATGCAAAGCTTAATAAGATCCAAAACAATGTGTGAAGGTAGTGGCAGGTCATACTTATGTAATTCTTGGGAGAGAAAGTCAAGCATATCGTCAATCGGCACTTTTGTAAACAATGAACACACGTCAAAACTGATCAATCTATCGTTAGTTTCAGTACGTGCATTATTCAATTTTTCAGTAAGATCCATGGAATTTTTTACATGTGAATCAGAGATAGTTCCGAGAATGTGGGACAAAACTTTGACAAGCCATTTGGAGAGTTTATAAGTAATAGAGCCCACCGAGCTAATAATAGGGCGCATAGGGTTGCCAGGTTTGTGGGTTTATATGGAGTTTTTCGAAATTACTTACATTCCGAGAATCCTAGGGGTTGGCATCCCTTGGTTGCGGTACGACGACGATATTTTGTGTATCTGGCCCATGAATCGTGACCTGGATAACTTCCTCCTTCAGTTAAATGATCAAGTCCCCTCCATTAAGTTTACTTTAGAAGTGGAACAAGACAATTCAATCCCATTTTTGGATGTGCGTGTACATAGGGAAAGCCCAGGTTTTAAGTTTAGTATCTATCGGAAAACAACAAACAATTTGTCCTACGTACACTTTTACTCGGGACATGACACCCCCACTAAGAAGGCCATTTTTTCATCAATGTTTCTCCGCGCCCTTAGGATCGCCAGTCCGGAATACATCGATGCCGAATTGGAAAAAATCAACGGTATTGGAAGTGATCTGTGTTATCCATCTGCGTTTATGGAATCTTGTCTCAATAAGGCAAAACGAACTTTCTATCGTGTCAATAATAACACTCGTACTTTGTCAAAAAATATTTTAGTACTTCCATTTTTCCCGGGCTTTTTAGGCATTGCTAATGTACTTAAACTTTTGGATATTAATGTAGTATTTTCATATAACAATATTGTGAAAAATATCATAGTAAAAAATAGCCCTACCAATAATTCAGGCATTATCTATAAAATTGGGTGTAAACAATGTGATTCCTTTTACATAGGTCAGACGGGAAAGGATTTGCACACACGTATAAAACAGCATCAATATTCCGTTAGAACAGGACAGTTGTCCAGTGCCCTTTTTGTCCATTTGTCAGAGTTATCCCACTGTATTGATTGGAATAATGCTTCAGTTTTATTCCACTCTAGCAACATTGTTAATAGAAATATTCTTGAGTCTGCCATTATCCAACTTTCAAATAACTTCAACATAAGCAAAGGTCTTTTTCAACTCGATCCTGTTGTTTTGAATTCCTTCAAAACAGATTTAGATAAGAAGGGTAGAACGCTAAATCTTTGGTAAACTTGTATGCTACTTTATTAACTTTTAATTTTCATTTTATTTTTATATACATCGAAACTTAACCAAAAAAGGCAGTGTGTTAAAACCCGGGCAGATTTCCAGTATAAATTTGTATTTTTATAATTCATTTGATCTTGTGCTAAAAATCGATATTTTTTCCTTGCAAATCTGTATGCCTCTCTGTTAATCCTTTAATTTTTAATATTTATTTTTACTTCTCCGTTTATTGTATATATATATATATATATATATATATATATATATATATATTATTTATTTTTTTTTTTTTTCTTTCTGTAACCTATATATAGGCTGTCACCCTTTTATGTACTTCAGTGTTCCTGAGGATGTCATTAGATGAAAGCGCTTGAGCACCATTTTGTGTTTCCTTTCCTTCGTGGTTTTATTCATCATAAATATTTTTCACGTGTTACTTTCGTGAAATAATTTTCATATACAGTATATACAGCGTGTCCCAAAGAAATGTATACCCACTTTGTTCGATAATACCAGCTATGAGGTTAATAAATATATTACCTTTTATATGTTTTTTAATAAAGAATTTTCTCCTGAATCTAAATATGTAATTATTTTTATTAAAAATTGAAAACCAAAAAAGTTACAGATGTTTAAATTATAATTATTATTTTCGAGACTTCATGTGCGATATTTTCTAATATTTTTGCACGTATACGAGATAAGTTTGAAACCGACGGCACTGTGCAAAACTTACAAAAACAACGTTCTGGAAGACGTCGAACATCTTAGATAAAGTGTCATTTAACCATGGAATTTGTAAATTTTTTGAATTAACTAATAATTACAACATTTATGCTTCAATATCAACACTAAACATAAGTATCTCAAAACAGTCGGTTAAAATATTAGAAAATATCGCACATGAAGTCTCGAAAATAATAATTATAATTTAAACATCTGTAACTTTTTTGTTCTTCAATTTTTAATAAAAATAATTACATATTTAGATTCAGGAGAAAATGCTTTATTAAAAAACATATAAAAAGTAATATATTTATTATCCTCATAGCTGGTATTATCGAACAAAGTGGGTATACATTTCTTTGGGACACGCTGTATATATATATATATATATATATATATATATATATATATATATATATATATATATATATATATATATATTAGGCCGGGTCGTTTTTGCTTCAAAAAAAATTTTGGGGAAGTTTAATTTACCCTGTATTACGAAAGTTTGTGTACCTACATAGGAAGTATCATGACAAAGTTTCAAGCTTTTATATAAATATTTTGAGGTTCCACAAGTCACTTAAAGTTTTGGTGATTTTTTCCGATACTCCGTATAGTAAACTGCAGCTCTTTGCTGACTTGCCATGATAGTTTACAAGGCAAATCATCCAGAATTCACCACGAGGAGGTGGCTGTAGGTCGAATTCCACACCATGCCCAGCCCAACCTCCCTTCCATTAGTTTTTACACATAGTTTATTGACATTTGTATTCGTATTTTGACTCAAATGTAGGCATGTTTGATCTTGAAGCAATTCTTGCCTTTATAAAACCATCTCTATTTTCTTGGCACAGACAGAAGCTGATGCCTCTGTTACAAGTTTGACATGTCTTTCCACAGCTTGTGAATGACATGGGTACTTTTTCAATAGAGGGTTAGTTTCATCACCCCTTCCGATAAGCTCTAACTGGGTGTTTGTCAAGCTTTTTGTCAGAGGTGGTTCATGTCTTGGGTAGTCTCCAAATCGAATTAAATCTGTGTAGTCTCTTGCCAAGAAATTAATTTTAGGCCGTCTAAATTCTCTAATGCCCGAGGACACACTTTCCCTGGCTAAGAGAATGCGCCGGAAAGCTAACTCTCTCATCACTTGCCTTTCATCAAATAACATCGAGACCAATAAAGTTTCTGGGTGAGCAAAATATGCCCCTCTTTCAATAACAGGATCAATGACTGCCTTAAGCTCATCAGATAGGTATCTTGAACTAGATATCATAAACCAGAGGTGCCTTGGTCCCTGGTAATAGTAAGGATTTCGCTTTATATTAAACCACGTTGGGGCATAAACGCGAACAATGAATTCGGTCAAAGTTTTCAAGTTTTCTGACGGCTTTTTGGTCTCAACATAAAGTCTAACTATCCTGTTGGCTGTCGTAAGCCATCTGGCATGGTTCAAAGAACCTGGGTTGCGGTTTTCAAGGTTTTGGGAACATTGGCCTTCTATGACTGCATTACAAATTTCCATGAGATACTTTTGTTCTTGGCTTAGATCGAGATCCCCGGAATAGAAGGCATATTACTCGATTTGGTTGCTTCAAACTTGACAACTGGTATCTTTTCGCACGCAGTAAGACTTGCCAACATTTCCAGCAAGGGCTTTTGGTCTTTTGGTTTTACCATCCAAATAATTAAACAAATGGCGGAGAGGTAGCTCATTGGTATGCAGCAAACACACGAACCAATGAAAAGGAGTATTGTAGTGTACCTCTAGTTGCCTGATAACTCCATTATGTATGCCAGTGTTTACATTGGTTCCATCACATCCAATGACCTTCAGATTGTCTACCTTAATATTGTTACTGTTAAGAAACTTTATCACTCCCTTAGAAATGTTAGTTGAATTTCCAGTCACAGGAGTGAAGTGCCCAAGATATTTTGATTCTGGTTCAGCTATAAGCGTGATGTGTTCCTCAGTAATTGTTGTACTGTAGTACCCCCATCCTTACAGATATTTGCTTTAGTTAAGTCCTTTCTTCCATCAAAAAACAATGTTTCTATACTTTCTTCACTTGATTTACTCAACTCCTCTCTGATCTTCTTTCTCTGCCGTCTCACCTTATTCTTATCCACAACATTGTGATAATCTTCAGAGGTAATGAGACCAAAATCTTCCAGAACAGCAGAGGCAACGACTGCACCAGCTCTGTTTGATATTCCGAATCGGTCCCAAGTTTTGCTAATGAAGGCAATTTGCGAGTGAGCTTATGTGCTTCACCCGATTTCTGTATACCTTCCTCAATGTGATCATCATCATCATCACGCTCTCTATCTGTATCTGTTGATGTGTCAGAATCAGGAATTGTATGAAAGTTATCCCAGTCCATTGGCTCTTCCCTGGAAGTGGATGGGTTATTGATATCTCCATCTTCAATGTTTTTAGAAAATCGTGCTCTTTCTTGTTCTTTACGCTCAGATCTTATTTGCAGTTTCTTCGTTGTCTGTAAATCAATACTGCCTATTGCAGTATATATATATATATATATATATATATATATATATATATATATATATATATATATTAGTGATGTAGGTCACATCCGCATCCGCGGAACATCCGCACATTTTCTCGCATCCGCATCCGCGTCCGCATCCGCACTTTGGACTGCGGATGTCGTGCGGATGTGGACCGTTGAGATAAAACGTCATTAATAAGCGGAAATTATCAAATTCTACTATATTAATAGAACTAGTTCATTGTGCGCAAAAGTGATGCAAGCGACAAGACGAGAGGCTGTTCTTGTATGAAGTTACTCTCTTGCAACCTACTTAGATCCACGTTACAAAGCTAAGTTATTTTCACCTAGTACATTAGAACGAGTTAAATCATCACTTGGCAAAGCAGTTGAAGAGCTTCAATCTCTTGAATCTGTCGCTTCGCCACCCACCAAAAGAATAAAAGTTTCAGTGACAGAACCAACACCTTCAACAAGCAAATCTATCACAGAATCTGTCTCTCAGTTTCTTGAGTCAAGCAGCAATGACGAGACCTACGCGATGTCAAAAGATGTAGTGAAAATGATCGAGAGCTATCACCAAGAAAAACGCCTGGCTGCATGTGACAATCCTATTAGTTGGTGGAAAAATACGCAGAATATCTATCCATACTTGAGTAAACTTGCAAGGAAACATTTAGCCTGTCCTCCAACAAACGTACCAAGCGAGAGATTATTTAGCAGTGCTGGATTAATATATGATGAAAAGAGAAACAGACTGGCAGCAGAAAAGGCA
The DNA here is from genome assembly GCA_023014485.1 of Bathynomus jamesi. NCBI lineage: Eukaryota > Metazoa > Arthropoda > Malacostraca > Isopoda > Cirolanidae > Bathynomus > Bathynomus jamesi. The sequence continues at coordinate 432,399 of JAJOZX010002684.1, read as the reverse complement.
GAAAAATTAATGTTCCTTAAGCATAACCTTCCTATAATTAAGTTTGAACATTAAACGATGAACATCTTAGTTTACTTTATTTTAATTATTCATTTATAAATATGCCTAATAAAACTTTAAACTTAATATAAATAGTTATCAAGCTAATTAAAGATCTCTTTCTATAAGGGTGGAGGTTGGGGAAAGAGGTCGGTGGGGTGCATTTGAGTTGGGTTCACGTCCCGCATCCTGGTAACACAATTATGGTTTCTAATTGTGGCTGAAACAACAAAATATAACGAATTTATTTGCAGACGAATTCACTAATTGATTTCTATATTAGTTAGATGCTTGATATTTTATATGTTCAGAGAAAAGTACAGCAATTATTGTACAATTAATCAATTATACTACATTATAGCTACAGCTCTCTCTATATAATAACTTATTATATACGTTAAACACAACAAATCTCGAATATATCCTAAAAAATAACGAAAATGTAGACATCCGCATCCGCGGGTGTTGAAATCAAACATCCTCATCCGCGGATGTGAAAAAAATGACATCTGCTACATCACATATATATATATATATATATATATATATATTTTTTTTTTAACTGCAAACAACACACAGTATAATTAATGTAAAGAACGACGCTTGTGTAGAAGAGCGTTCCGCTCAAGATGAGGAGGGAGAACGAACAAATGAAAAATGAGGTACCACCCGGGAATTATACTGTGTGTTGTTTGCAGTTAAAATGTATACTGTACAGTATATGTACGGCATGCGAAGGTGCCCCCTCAGGGCATTGGTTTCTGCTCGTATGTAGGAGAATTACGACTTCTGATTGATCGAGGACCATGGTGTAGTGGATAGCATATCTGACCGGCAATCGGGTGATCCCGGGTTCGATTCCCGGGTGGTACCTCATTTTTCATTTGTTCGTTCTCCCTCCTCATCCTGTGCGGAACGCTCTTCTACACAAGCGTCGTTCTTTACATTAATTATACTGTGTGTTGTTTGCAGTTATAATGTATATATAATTTATATATATATATATATATATATGTATATGGCTACGTCGTAGCCAATGTCGTAACATCGCTTTCCGTTGATCAGCAAAGTTAAGCGACAGTGGGTCGGATAGTAGTTGGATGGGAGACCGTCCGCTGCGTCCAGACTATGTAGCGTCCCGTGGTTCGGATTCCACGTAAAGCTGTAGGTCCCCTCCGTCATATGACCTTAGATGTTGCGAAGGAGGTTAAACAAAACAAATAATTATTAAATTATATATATATATATATATATAAACTTTGTATTTACCACAAGAGATTATATATATATATATATATATATATCGGGTGGGCAAAAAAAAAAGGAGACCTTGAACTTTGGCTGTAAAATCCAAAGTTATGATCAGATTTCAATATTTTTTTCGCACCCCACAACGAAGTAAATTTCATATATGGTGAGTGAATTTCAAAGAAAACTAATGAAAATTAGGGATTTATTGAACATTTCTTTATGCCACTGGAAATTCTCCATTTACACTACTACTGTATTATCGGGTCGGCGAAAAAAAAGGGAGACCTTTTAAATCCTTCATATCTCGGCAAATACAGTACATAGAACCATGAAATTTTAGTATGTTAGTACTAGGTAATTTTATGGTTTGTTTGCCATCTTTTAGCATCTCCTGTTTTATCGATTTTCTTGAGAAGCTTGTCCAAACCTCCTGCAGTTAGCTTACGTTAATTAAAATCGCTATAATTATCGCAAGATTTTTCTGGAATATTCGCCATAAATCGAATTTCTCAGCTAAAATGTTAAAAGATGGCATACAAACCATAAAATTACCTAGTACTAATATACTAAAATTTCATGGTTCTATGTACCGTATTTGCCGAGAGATGAAAGATTTAAAAGGTCTCCCTTTTTTTTTTTTGCCGACCCGACAATGCAGTAGTAGTGTAAATGGAGAATTTCTAGTGGCATAAAGAAATATTCAATAAATCCGTAATTTTCATTAGTTTCTTTGAAATTCGCTCACCATATAGGAAATTTACTTAGTTGTGGGGTGTGAAAACAATATGGAAATCTGACCATAACTTTGGATTTTACAGCCAAAGTTCGAGGTCTCCCTTTTTTTTGGCCGACCCGACATAAAAAACAGTAAAAGTTACGGGAATTTCAAAGAAGGCTCAAGAGAGAAGACTGGCATGCAATGAGAAGAGACGAGAACTACGTTGAGAGGAGGGTGTTATCTATGGAAGTGCCCGGGAGGAGGAAGAGAGGAAGACCGAGGATGAGGTGGAGAGATCGCATCAGGATGGATATAAGCGAGAAGAACTTAACGGAGGAGATGGCGCACGATAGGGCGAAGTGGAGGAGAAGTATCCGCAACAGCGACCCCATATAAATGGGACTAATAATGCTGCGGAAGAAGACTATAACAGTAAAAGTAAAGAGTTCTTAATCATTTACCGCCTGTGGCATTCATTTTATGGATTTTGTTGACGTTAACGCCAGACGATTCTATCGAAAGAACCTCCAGGCATTATAGTAAAGCCTACCCATATCTAGTCAGACCACGCTTGTATACCCATTTGTTTAATGGAGAATAAGTCGGTCAATAAATTTACAAAAAAATAACAGCCATCAAAATTTTGAGCTTCACATCCAAAACTAGCGAAGCATAATTTGTGAAGCTGCATATAAAAAGTAAATGATTGGTAAGCTTAAAGTAAATGTTACGGTCTCACTGACTTCAAAATTCCTGTTTAGAATCGTTTGTATAAAATTATTTACGGGTTATAATGCGAGCGTGGACCAACTACTGTCGATATTGATATTATATGGGTTTTGATTACAGGGTTAGGATGCTTTTACAATATTTTAATACAGCAGGTACTTATAAGTGTACACACACACACACACACACACACACACGTTTTGCTACCTCATGAAACCATGGAATTTTCAAATGTGAATGGCGACATTTAATCTAATTTAAATTAATTAACATAAACCTCAATACAACTCTTTTCTTTTCACAATATTCAATAACTATGGTAACATCACTAATGTGTGTGTGTGTGTGTGTGTGTGCAAAAGATTGTCGCAGTTTCGCAAGGTATCCAAGAACACGACACACACACTAGAAAAATTAATTTATTATTAAAGAAAAATAAAAACGTTTGAATTCTTACCAACTGATGAGGGTCGAAGTCAAGAACTGTTTCTTTTAATAATTCACTGTACAACAAATTTTCGGTTCAGAAAAAAAACGGGAATAACATTCGGTCATTCTTAATATTTCGAGTGTACTGATTCCAAATCTAAAAATAGTTTTTTTCTATCACGTCACGTTTTTTTGTAATGACTGCTTAAAATCTTCATACCAAAAAATAAGAATATATTGATAAACAGATAGGCTTTATCATATGGAACAGTTTAATTATTGATATACTTCAACATATATGCACAAAATTAACATAAAACTCTCGTATTATACTGTTTTCAACTCATTACAGTATTTGTATTTATGCTGGCGTTTGTGTGATGCTTCTGGTTGGTTACCCTTTAAATTCCAGCAGAAATCGGCCAGCATAGCGGGACTCCACTTCCCTTTGTATCGGCTCTCCATTGTGGCTCTATCCTGGTGGAATCTTCCCCGTGTTCGTCGCTAACAGCAGATGCGTTTTCCGGAAAGAATGAGAGATGTGAATGCAAAAAATGAATTTTCAATGACATCTTACATCCGAGACGTTGGTATGAGTTGATAAGTTGATCCACAAGTGCAGCATAGTTGTCGTATTTAGTCTTTCCTAGTAGACCGCTGCACACGTTTTTGAATGCGCGCCAGGCTGCCAACTCAACCTCATTCATCACCGCTTCAAAGTGTTCGTGTAGCATGAGTTGGCGAATTTGAGGGCCGACGAATATGCCTTCTTTAATCTTGGCATCACTTATTTTTGGGAATTTTTCCTTTAGATATTTGAAGGCAGGCTTATCCTGTTTCAACGCCTTTGCAAATTGTTTCATCAGCCCTAGTTTTATGTGAAGTGGCGGCAAGATAACCTTTTCCTTTCGTACTAGTGGTTCGTGAATAACATTGTGAGATCCAGGTGAGGAATTGTCTCGCGGCGGCCATACTGAGCGTGTGTAGTGTTCAGACCTTGCTCGGCTATCCCACTTGCATAGGAAACACACGCATTTCGTATAGCCAGTTTGCAATCCATTGAGAATAGCTACAACCTTCAAATCTACGCGGATAAGCCATTCATGTTCATTGTATTTTATACAGTCCAGAATAAAAGCAACATTGTCATACGTTTCTCTCAAGACGACTGAATGAGCGATTGGAACAGAAGGCATTGTGTTCCCATTGTGTAGCAGTACACCCTTAACACTGTACAGAGATGCATCAATGAACAATCTCCACTGATTCGGTTCATATCACAAACCCAGAGCATCGAACAGACCATGTATATCAATGCAATAACAAAGATTGTTCTTCATTGTGAAATATTTCTGCAAATCCAAGGAGCGCTTTCGGAATGCTGTAATTCGTACGTCTTCCGTCAGCAGATTCCATTTTTGTAGACGTGAGGCCAGCAGTTCACTTTGTTGCTTGGTAAGTATTAAATCACGGACCAAATCATTGAGTTCAGGCTGCGTGATGAGATGTTGTTCTTGCTTGGACTCGACTTGAGCTTCATAGCATTCGCCGTCTGATTCCGATTTGTCAGTCTGTATTATCGGTCGGCATTTCAGCTGGAGGACGAGGGATGGGTAATTGGGTATATCTGTAGAATGTTCCACAGGACGCATAGCAGAACGAAGATTTGGGTAGACTATAGCCTTTTTCCCTTTTCTGTTGCAACTTGTAATGTGAGACAATAGACATTGCTGACTACTTAAGATAACATAATTGTGTAATACATTATGCAGAGCAGGATATGCTAAAATGTGCTAAAAACACCAAATTTGACGTATATTCAGAAAAATAAAAGATTCAAACCTGTGATGTTCGTTAAGCAGAAATAGCAATCAGTTGAATGGTCCAGCGGCTCTCTCCATACCATTGCGACACCGAATCTCAGACCAGGACCGGTGCCTTTGAACCATGCAGATAACGAGCTTGTACATTTCACACAGCAGATATGAGGCACCCAGTGCTTGTCCTGATCACCAACTTTGCATGCGAAGTATAATTCATAAAGCTTTTTCACACGAGAAGTCAATTTCCTTTTATACTGTTTTAACGTTAATGTCCCACAAATATAACAAAAACTGTCTGGCGAATTTTTGCACTGTCTAGGCATTGTAGCATAACATCAATAAAAACCTGTAAAATAAGAAAATGATAGATCAATTTGCAATTTCACACAATATAGACGTTGTCGGTGAAATATACATAATTTGATAGCTGTTATTCAATAATACTCACTTATAGCACCGATTTATGATAAAATATGGCTGACAATTTTGTTTTAAATGATTAATGAAAGAAATTTTTCATAATATCAAAGTGGAAACACAGAGCCGAACACCACCACCACAGCATATGCATGACTGAACAAAATGTAAAAGATGCGTTCAGAGAACCAGTGGTTCTCAAAATGACACAATGAAATAGGGTCATTTTCATAAAATCGGTGGGTGATACAAATAAATGAGTGTTATTTTCGCAATCTACGCATATAATTAGCCATAAAAATGACGATTTCATTTCCGTTTTTTTTTCACTGTTGTACAGGGTAATTAGTAAATTTGATTTGTCATTCTTAATTTTACCATTTTGTACACTAATAGAGCGTCTCACCAGTTCGACCACATCGTCGACAAGGCATTTTCATGAACACACTCTTAACTTAAACTAACCAGTAACCACACCTAACCTAACCTAGCGTACCGTGACTGGGTCTAACCTCTCCTAGCCTAACCTAACTTAACCGGGTCTACAGTGGGGATATCGACAAGAAGTTTTAAAGTCACTTGTGGTATATCTCGTCAGTCCACGTTATGGCTTATTTTGACCAGAATTTTTTAAGCCAACGAGGCCTTAACATTTACTGTACTTTAAGCCAATGTCGTAACACCGCTTCCCGTTGTTGTTGTTGTTGTTGTTTAGCCGATCAACCCACCCTGATCGAGCAAGCCGGCGCGCGCGGCACGCAGGTAACCGATCGCCCTCTTCGGAGTGGACCAGAGGTTCAGCGCACTAGTGATGTTGTGTTGTGTTCGTTGTTGTGCTAGAGCGGTACAGTCTGTCATAATGTGTTCAATTGTTTGTGGTGTGTCGTGGCACAGGTGGCAGGTGTCGTCTATGGAGTTGTCTAGTCTGTGTTTATATGTTAGTAAGTTGGGGTGATGTCCACATCGGAATCGTGCTAAGTTAACTCGATCCGATCTGCTCAGGCTGATCTCTGACCTGTTAATGGGTGGCAGCTTCGCACCTAGGACCGCATTCGGACCGAGTCGTGTCAGTGCTTTGTGGGTTAGGTGTGTGTGTATGTGTTTGCTGTACTGTGTGATGTCTGTGGGGCGTGGTATGGAATGGAGTATTTGGTTTAATGTCTCTCTGGTGTTACCTTAATGGTGCGAGGTGTCGGTGCGTGATTGTACATGTAGTGGCAAGGGTGTCGTGGGTCAGTTATCGCCGCTGCCATGAATTGTGTTCCCCTCATGTCTAAATGTTCCCTAACTTTCAGTATTTTGTTTCTGTGTGCAGGTGTTCTATTGGTGTTGTTTGACTGCATCCTGTAATGATACGAAGTGCGTTGTTTTGTATTGTCTGTAAGGTGTTTATGTGTGTGTTTGAGATAATGGGTGCCCAGCATGGGCTAGCATAGTCCATAACTGATATATTGTTTGTATATGAGTAGGCTGACCATATTTCCTTGAGACAAAAACGGGACATTGGGATGGCAAAAAAGGGACGGCGGTATGTAATATTCTGTATTCATGAAAAAGTAAGTACATAAACCGGGACAAAATTGACATTTTTATTAAAATGACGGGACGGCCAGGAAATATAAAACAAACGGTACTGTCCCGTTCAAAACGGTACGTATGGTCAGCCTATATAATATGAGTGATGTTGTTTCCTGCTGGTGTCCAAAGTTTGTGCCTGTTAGTACCCTAAGCGTGTTAAGTCTTGACGTACATTTGTTTTTAATATCCTGAATGTGGTTTGCAAAAGATAATGATGTGTTGTATGTAACCCCAAGTATTTTGGTCCTGTGAGTGTGTGGAATGTTGATGTTGTTTAGTGTAAGTTGTGGAATTACCTGGTGTTCTTTTGTGTTGCTTGTAAGCAAGGTGATGGTTGATTTTGTGGGCGCTACTTTGAGTCTATTGTGTGTGAGCCAGTCTTGTATACTGTTTATGTATGTTTGTAGGTTATTTGTAGCGGTGTCGATGTTATTGTGGGTGGATGTTAGAGTGATGTCATCTGCATATGATGATAATGTAAGCTTGTTATCTGTGGGTGTTGGAATGTCATGCATGTATAAGTTGAAGAGTGTTGGTGAGAGAACAGAACCTTGAGGGACCCCGTTCGGAAAAAGCTTGTTTTTGGATGACTTGCCATTAAATGTGACATGTGAGTATCTTCCTGAAAGATAGTTGCTCAGCCACCTTTTGGTGTTATTGTGCATGTTTGTGTTGAGTATTTTGTTTATTAGAGGGAAGCGTGGGATAGCATCAAATGCTTTACTAATGTCTATTGTTGCTAATAGTGTACGTTGAGCTGGTCGTCTGGAGTTGATGCCATCCATGATGTGCTGCGTGAGGTTAGTGAGTAATGTCGTGGTTGAGTGGTGAGGTCTGAATCCATGTTGAGTAGGCGATAGTGGAATGTGTGGGTTGGTGATTTGTAAGATTAGTCTTTCTGTTACTTTGGAAGGTGTGCATAGTAAAGTAATGGGTCTATAGGAAGCTGGTTCTGTTGGATTTTTGTTTGGTTTGAGTAGTGTAATAATTTTACCTTGTTTCCATATGTCAGGAATAATACAGTGTTGGTATGAATATGTGCTGATATTTGTGAGAGCTAGTATTCCTTGTGGGCCCAAGTGTTTAAGGTGTATGTTAGATATGTTGTCTGGTCCAGTAGCCTTCGAATTCTTGATGTTTTTGATGATCTTGGTGGTCTGGTCTGTATTAAAGGGTGTAATGGTTGTGTCGAGTCTGTAGGTTTTCTTGTGTCTGGCTGTTTGTTGATCAGCGAAGTTAAGCGACATTGGGTCAGATAGTAAGTAGTTGGATGGGATCCCAGGTAAAGCTGTAGGTCCCCTCGGTCATATGACCTTAGATATTGGGAAGGAGGTTAAACACCCCCCCCCCCCCCATCATTACATTTTACTAGCCATTTAGATTTTGAGTACAGCTTCATAAATTTACTCACTGGCTTTGGATGTGAAGCTCAAAATTTTGATGGCTGTGATATATTTCTAAATTTATGGTCTCAGTGGCTTTATCTCGATTTCACAAAAGAGCAAGAAATTTTGTACAAGCGTGGTTCTGACTAGATATAATTAAGCTTTGACACACCCTATGATCGTGGATGAACAATGGACACGCGATGGTGGAATAAGAAAACTAAATAAACAACCTCAGCATAGGTTGCCATTGGCAGTTTGATAAACAAAGCTTGATTTGGTATCAACATAAACCTATATGTTACACCGCGTTTAACTTAAGAGACGTTCGCTTAAAGATAAATTGAGAAAAAAGAAATGCAGAAAACGTGCTTGAAAAGAAAAGGCTAAATAGACAATATATATATAGATCAAAAGAAAAAAGTCCAGATTATGATAAAAGAAGAGATAACAAAATATGAAGAAAATAACAAAAGAAATATTAGAGAGTAAGTCGGGCAATAAAAGATGTGGGATTATATTCATAAGTTGATGAAAAAAGAAATAAGCTCATCAAGGGCTAGAGTGCTGTATGATAATAATGGTACCAAATTGGATAATAAGGAAGCGGGGACTGCACTTACAGATTTCTGGAGAGGTGTTTACCAAAAGCAATATAATAATATGAAAGAAGTCTGGAATGAAGAGGATAGAAAGGAATACCTGGAAAAATACAAGATTAGTCCATTCTGTAACGTGGTAGAAAACATAAGAACGAGGAAAGAACTAAAAGAACATATGGACATGGCCTTCAAGATAGTAAATATAGAGGAATGTGATGACTCAATAAAAATTAGTTATGAAAGGAAGGCTTCTCAAATCCTGAGAGAACATTTAGATACGGCATATAGAGTTTCAGAAGAAATTATGCCAATGATAAACCCAGATATTGGAGAAGAAATAATAAATTGCCTAAAGAGACTGAAAAATAAGAAATCACCAGGACCTGATAAACTCAAACCAGAATTGTATAAGGTATTGGTGGGTAGTAAAGTGGGCATATAGAAGTTAAAAGAGTGTTATAATGCTATAATAATGAGTGGGCAAATATCAAATGAATGGAGAGTATCGGAAACAAAGATGATACCGAAGAAAGAGAAGCCTACTGCTAAAGATCTGCGACCAATAGCACTAACAAATTATTCATATAAAATTTTTATGAGTATAATAAGGGATAAAATAGAAAAGCATATAAAAAGTAATAATGAATTGAGGGAGACGCAATCAGGTTTTACACCAGAAAGCAGAATAGAAGACAATATTTTGATTGGACAATATTGTATGGAACATACGGTAGCTTTACAAATAGAAAACCATTGGTTCTTGTTTCCATAGAATTCAGTAAAGCATTCGACTCAGTAAATAGAGGAAAGATGATTGAATCGCTAATGAGAGACAAGGTTCATCCTGTGTTGATAGATATCATAGTTAGTGTTCACAATGAAAATAGAACTAGGATAAGGATTGATGAAGACCAGTACCATGAAATCCTTGTAACTGGTGGTATCAGGCAAGGCTGCACGGGTTCTACTCTTTTGTTTAAATTGGTGACATATATGATATTAATGAAGGTGGAAGAGAAAGGTAATGGATTCAGTAATGATTTGATAAATATAAACACAATCTTCTTTGCCGATGATGGTTTGCGGATGACATTCAATACCAGAAGCAAAAAGAAATTTAAGGATTATATTACAGACAAGCGACGAATGTGGTTTGCAAATAAATATGGAGAAAAGTAAAGTAATTATATTTAATATGAAGGAACAACCAGATAGTATAGTATACTTAGGACTGCATATTGCCAACAAGAGAAATTGTTTTAGCAAACAAAGAGGTATAATGATACAAAAGGCGCAAAAACTGCCAAACTTAACAACCATGATAATTGCGAAGAGCCGCAATAAGATATTGATTGGGAAAACATATTGGAAACACGTAGCATTACCATCTATATTATATGGCACAAATGTTATAAATTTGACTCAGGCAGAAAATGGAAAGTTGCAGAGGATTGAAAATGGTGTTTATAGGCAAATTTTAGGAGCACCAAGATATGCACCAATATGTACTTTGCGAGGAGAAATAGGTACTTCATCCATGGAGTCCAGAGTTAATAAAGGGAAACTACAATACTTAAAATCAATATTACAGGAGGATGCGAATGGTAGGGTAAGAAATGAATTACTGAAAGTAATTGTTGAGGATATGAAAGGGAAGGGAAAGAATAAGTGGTTTAAAGGTATTGAGAAATTTATGAGAGAGATTGGTATAAGCATATTGCAACTGAAACTGTTAACTAAGGAAGAGGTAAAGGAACGGGTAAAGATTTGGGATTCAAGAATGTGGAAAGATGCGGTAACATCAAAGACTAGTTTACAATTATATAGAGAATGGAACTATATAAAAGCAGAACAAACACCCTACCCCTAAATGATAGAAAAAGATTTGAGAATGGTAATACCAATTGTGAAGTGTGTGGAACTGATACAGAAGATTTAGAACATTTCATACTTTGGTGCCCAGAATACCTTATGTAGAGAATAAAAACAAAATACTTGGAGAACTATTGTTTGATACAAATAAAATAGATCAAACAAAAATAACGCTCTGCAAGTTCTGGAGAAGGAGAGAGAGAAGACTGAGAAGTTAAGAAATAGGGACGCCGCTGAAAAGGCAATGCCCCGGAGTAACATCATCATGATCAAGGACCGTAATTCAATGCACGCGATGCATATAGCTTATTTTAGAGCTGGACACAGCGAGAAGAACCTGACGGAGGAGATGGCTCAGGATAAGGCGGAGTGGAAGAGAAGTATCCGCAACAGCGACCCCGTATAAATGGGACTAATAATGCCGCAGAAGAATAAGAAGAAGAGCTGAACACAGATGGAGTTGGCTGACTCTGAAGCTAATAGGCTTTATGTTTATTTAGTTAGTAGGACGTAAGCAGAACCGTGCTTCTGCGCTGACACCCTACCTACGCAAATTTTTTCGTCTTTGTCTCTCATCTGGTATTTTTCCTTCCTGCTAGAAGTTCGCTTTCATTCAGCCTGTCCCAAGGAAGGGTGACCGCTCTCAACCCTCCAACTGTCGTCCAATTTCTTTGATTTCTTGCTTTTCCAAAGTTTTTGAATCTATCCTTAATAGGAAAATTCTTAAACACCTCTCTTCTCATAATCTTCTTTCAGATCGTCAGTATAGGTTTCGCAAGGGACGCTCTACTGGCGATCTTCTTTCGGGATTTCGGTGAAACTTTTGCTATTGCGCTAAACATATCAAAAGCTTTTGATAGAGTCCGACACAAATCTTTAATTTCGAAACTGCCCTCCTTCGGTTTCTATCTTCCTATCTGTGCCTTCATCTCTAATTTTCCTTTCTGGCCGATCTGTAGCTGCAGTTGTAGATGGCCAATGTTCTCCTAAAGCTATCAACAGTGGTGTTCCTCAGGGTTCTGTCCTGTCACCCACTCTTTTCCTTTTATTTATCAATGATCTTTTAATTCGCACATCCTGTCCTATTTACTCCTATGCCAATGATGCTATTCTTCACTTCTCCACCCGCTTCCCAAAGCGTCCCTCTCAACAGTCACTCCATGATTCGCTAGGACGGCTATGAAACACCTGAACTCTGATCTTTCTGCTATATCTAACTGGGGCAGAGAAAACCTTGTGGCTTTCAATGCCTCAAAAACTCGGTTCCTTCATCTGTCTATTCGTCACAATCTTCCACACAACTATCCCCTTACCTTCAACAACACACAACTCAATCCTTTCTCTTCTCTTAACATTCTTGGCGTTTCCTTTTCTCGTGATCTTTCCTGGATAGATCACATATACTCTCTTTCTAAAACAGCTTCTAAGAGGTTAGGTGTGCTGTACCGCCTCCACAGTTTCTTCACCCCTACTCAGTTGCTGTCTCTGCATAAGGGTCTTGTTCGCCCCTGTATGGAGTATGCTTCTCATGTATGGGGTGGCTCAACCCACATAGCCGTACTTGACCGGGTGGAATCAAAGGCTTTTCGTCTCATCAATTCCCCGCCTTTTACTGTCTTCAACCTCTCTCTCTCTCTTCGCCGCAATGTTGCCACACTCTCTCCTTATTATCGCTATTATAACGGACACTGCTCTTCTGAACTCTCTAACTGCATGCCTCCTCCTTTAAGGAAAGCACGCAGCACCAGACTTTCGACATTTTCTCACTCCTTTTGTGTCCAACTCTCTAACGCAAGGGTTAATCGGTATTTTCAATCTTTCATCTACTCAACCGGTCAACTCTGGAACAATCTTCCTCAATCCATCTTTCCTCCTGTCTATGACCAACCATCTTTCAAACGCAGAGTGTCTAGGCATCTCGTTTTGCGGGCATTCGCCCTTGGCTCCTCCTTCCTGCATTAAAAAAAAAACCTTGATCTACTGTACTCTTTTATCCTAATGTAGGAAGTTTAAAGCACTCAGCCAGACTGCTGAATTTATCTTGACGTAAGCCCTAAAATCTAAAATCCAACTGACCACCAGGCATGGGGACGAGGCCGAGGCCTTTTTAGGGGAGGCCTCACGAGGCCTTAAGATTGTTAGGCTGACGACTCAACAATCTAGCCTAGCCTAAGCCTAAAGCTCTTCCAAAGGTAACCTACCGTAGCCTCACACTAACCTGTATCTCTTCCTTTTTTGAAACCCATAAGGAAAAGCAAGAGTCTACTCAAAATTAATAAACAAAGACACAGCTCACTTCACTTACCTAATAAAAGGGATTTATTAAACATTAAGCACGTTCATCTATCACACGCAGCCACACTACAACACTGACACACTGTGTGTTTACACTTGCCGGGTCACACAGTCAGACACAGTTGCCAGAACAAGATTTGCTGGGCACCATACATTAGCCCAATAACTTTTTATTTCTCATTTCATGCAGTTCTTATTTCTCATTTTAATATACCCGCAATATTTCAAGTATTTATGATAACATGGAAAGTTATGATATGAAGATGATCTAGCAAAATATTTCAAGATTGTACTAACTCAGTGAGTGTTGATCGTATAATTTCTGAATGGCTAGACTCTAGCGAGCATTGCAAACAGAGCTACATTTGGAGATACCTTATTTTTTTTAAGTTTTGCATTTTTATGTATCTTGACAATAAGAAATTGTGGTCTTAAAGTCTACCAAAGATCATTAATGAAATTGTAGCTTGTACTGTATGTGAAAGATGTTTCTGATGTCCGGTAGGCCTATAGGTATGAAGTTTATATCATGCCATTACTAAACAGGGTGTACATAAAGTCAGGATCTATTTTTGTGAAGCACTTGGAAATTATATGGAATTCAATCATAAAATGATAAAGTGGTAACATTTATTAAATAATTAAGAGTATGATTCGACGTGACGCCCATCAGTATCCCTGCACAGCTCAAATCGTTCCGCAGCATTTCTAAACACATTCTGGAGCATTTGCGGGGTTATGTTATCTGCAGCAGTTCGTATACGTGTACTAAGTTTTCAAGACTCGTAATCTTCGTCTGAGAGACGTGCGATTTGATAAAGCCCCATGCAAAGAAATCTAAAGGGGTTAAATCTGGTGATCTCGCTGGCCAAGGTCTTTTGTTGCTTCCGCGTCCGATCCAGCGATTTAGAAAACGTCCATTTAGATAATCCTGAACAATTTTGGCATAGTGACAAGGAGCACCATCATGTTGATAGACGACGGTACTAACAATCCTATCCCCGTCGTCTATCAACATGATGGTGCTCCTTGTCACTATGCCAAAATTGTTCAGGATTATCTAAATGGACGTTTTCCAAATCGCTAGATCGGACGCGGAAGCAACAAAAGACCTTGGCCAGCGAGATCACCAGATTTAACCCCTTTAGATTTCTTTGCATGGGGCTTTATCAAATCGCACGTCTCTCAGACGAAGATTACGAGTCTTGAAAACTTACGTACACGTATACGAACTGCTGCAGATAACATAACCCCGCAAATGCTCCAGAATGTGTTTAGAAATGCTGCGGAACGATTTGAGCTGTGCAGGGATACTGATGGGCGTCACGTCGAATCATACTCTTAATTATTTAATAAATGTTACCACTTTATCATTTTATGATTGAATTCCATATAATTTCCAAGTGCTTCACAAAAATAGATCCTGACTTTATGTACACCCTGTATAATATATATACACAATAATAATATAATAATGCGATACTAATACGATAATAATAATAACCATAATACAGTATATTCATTTCAAATCATATTATTTAGAAGTTTATATGTTACAATTTACGACGGACGAAAAACAAAATAATTGACGCTAGTTGCTAGTTATTAGTATACCAGGTGGTATTCTTCTCTAGTTTGGCCTATTTTTTGTTATAGAAATAGATACAGTACAATAGTTTATACAAATAAATAACACAAACACATTATATGAGCTCAGTTCAACTGATGACCAACTGATAGATTGCTTTCCCACACTAGTTTTGTTACATTAAGTCAATTGGTCTACTGCTGACTGACTGAATAATATTTATATACCGCGACATATATAATATTTATGTACCTAACGTCACAGTGACCCGTCACTAATCTGTTGGTCACCTAACTGAATAGTATTTATCGAAGACTGCCGCCTAACTAGTCACCTATCAGGTCGTGGTCCTCACCTGAAGAATATCCACCCCGAGCGCGCCCACCTGAAGAATCTCCACCCCAATGCTACCGTGGGTTGAAAATTACAGAACAAAACAAATCAGGATTCCCTAGGCTTCACGAAAGTCACGAGGCAATTCCACTTTTCAGCTGGCCTCGAGGCCAAGGCCTGGAAAATATGCCCGAGGCTGGCCTCGAGGCCGAGCCTGTAGGGTTGCCAGGTCTCCGGAAATTGAGCTTTGTCTCCGGTCAGAATAGGCGAATCTCCGGAGTTTTACTGATCTTACTATATATATGTTGTTGGTTTTATCCAATAATCTAATTATTTTTATCAGGCTGATGGTAATTAACATGCAATGACAGTGACATAATAGGTAGTTAGTTGAATGGACTAATTGTATGCATATTTATAATATGTGTAAATGATATGGTATATTGTATCTGAGTAGATTTTATATTCAAAACATCGTCAGGAGGCGGTGATGCTAGGAAATATTCAAACAAAAACTAGAAATTTTTAACGCAGACCAATATTTTTAATGGACAATTTTGAAACCAATATTGTTATCGCACACTACGACACATTATATTTGTTTAATTAATAAATTATATGGTAAAAATGTCATTAAAAGTAGAATTTGCCTCTTTTCTTACATATTTTTGGCAAGATAATTATTCTGGTGTCTGGTGTTTGATTGTCTGGTGAAATCTGCATTTTTCCCTGAAATTATTCTTCATCAGGTACAGAGATTAGCTATTCTTTTATTAGAAAACAGTTGCTTTTTTTGTACACATATCTAAGTGTTCTATTCTAGTAGGTAAAACACTATTATTACGTACCTCTTATGAAATGATGGCTGTTGTTTTTTAACCATTTGTAAGTTGTAAGCAATATTATTTATAAGGAAATAAGAAACTAAGCTGGTTATGTACGTATGTATTTTTTCTTGATCAATTAATTTTGTGTAAAAAACTAGGAAGTTTATATATCGGTTTAGCTACATAAACAAATAATGATGAGCTTTGTACGTAAAATCTCCGGGTTTGGAAACCATCTGATCTGGCAACCCTAGGCCGAAGCCAAGCCTCAGCCCCATGTCTGCTGACCACCCAATTAAATTTCGCGTCACAAATTCAGTGACGACACGACGAGAAAACGTAAATCACGTATGATAGGCCTACATTCATCGCAATTGAGCGGCTCTAATCGGTTCCACTACAACACAATCTAAACGGCAACAAACGGCCGTGTGATATGGGTTAAGGGTCTCTTCCAGGTAACTGATAAATAAAGGCCTCTTCCCAATCTCGATGATTTTCATTTGATTTTTCGCCCTTCGTCCAAAAATGAGAAATCTGAAAGGGGGTAATTCTCAAATCGATCCATTCCCATTCTCACTAAATGAGATTTCCCACTTTAAGTTACACTTTCTATAGGAAATACCGTTGGACGTGCAAGTGCGTCACAACTGTCTCTTTTATTTATTTTTCTCAAGTCAGGAAACTTTTCCTAAGTCTGGAATCCCAACTTGGAGCATTCCCAAACTCAAAATGAGGACTCAAAAAATTTGTGATAGTTTAATCTCATTTTTTTAAAAGTGGAAAACAACTATAGATTCTACATAATATATCCTTCCATACGATAAAAATAATAGATAAATGGGAACCCTGGGTAGTTAAGATGCTGGACTGTTGGTGAGATCGAGCCAGGGCAAGGTTTGTAATTTCTGACCACCCGTCTTGGGTCATGATTCGTATTCCACGTTAAGCTGAAGATCTAAGGTGGAGCAACAAGCTTGATTTTCATCAGAATGAACAATTTGAGTGGAAGCAATATATATAATTTTATTAGGTGGACTACCATGTTTGGGTCACGGACAAAAAAGTTTAGGAAATAACACTCAGTGCCACCCAGTGCCAATCTTAATGCCAACCCGCAAAGTCATTGTTTTTAACAACGTTATTAACAAACAATCTAATTCATCCAATAACTTATTTTAAGCAGACCCACTGATCCGACAATGTATCACTCAAAAACTTCTGAGTGCACAGAATATCGCTCAGAAATTCACGCCGTCCACTGGAATCGACCCAGGGACCTTTTAACTAAGTATCCAATACTCTACCACTGACCTAAAAGGACCAAGAATAACTAGGCCTATACATATTTTGAAATTTAAATTACTTTCACATTAATAATAATTTTTCTTCTTCTTCCGCAGCTTATTATCCCATCTTTACATGGGGTCGCTGTTTTTGGTTCGTCTTCTCCACTCTCCTCTGTCGTATACCACGTCCTCCTCCAAGTCCTTCTCCCTGATGTCCGCCACCACACAGTCCCTCCATCTCGTCTTCGGTCTTCCTCTTCTTCTCCGTCCCGGCAACTCCATCTCCAGCACTCTGCGCCCCACATACTCCTCCTCTCTTCTCCTGACGTGTCCATACCACCTCAGCCTGGCCTCCTGCACCTTCTTAGATGCTTCCGCTACCTTCACTGTTCCTCTTATATGCTCATTTCTGACCCTATCCCTCCTCGTCACTCCACACATCCATCTCAACATCTTCATTTCAGCCACATCGATTTTTCTTTCATTGCTCTTCTTCATTGGCACAGTCTCCATTCCATACAACATTGCCGGCCTCACCACTGTTTTGAATACCTTTCCCTTCAGTTTCACTGGGACCCTCTTATCACAGAGCACCCCTGATGCGTCTCTCCAGTTCTTCCACCCCGACTGTATTCTACAGTTTATCTCTCTCTCTGCTCCCCCCTCTGCATCCACTGTTGACCCCAAGTATTTAAAATACTCCACCGTCTTAACACGCTCTCCACTCAATGTCACTTCCCCTCCTCGGTCCTGCTGCACATCACATCACATCACATCTCACCTAACTTAATAATAATAATAATAATAATAATAATAATAATAAATAATAATAATAACTGACATCGTAGTTTAATATACAGTCTGCCATGACATGTATGTCAGACTTAAATATTCTTACAATAGTCAAAAGATTAAAAGTTTGCTTCTCGAAAGTATGGTATATAAAACTTTTTTGAACTTTACATCACGTAAAGTAAAGTTTAAAAACTTCATTTGTATGTAAAGTATATTAAAATAACTTAAAGTAAAAAAGATTATCATTAATAATTTAAAAGGTTGTCTGCGAAGTTCATTAGGTAATAAAAAGTATACTTTTCGCAATGTTTAGGGAATACGATAGAGTATGGTCAGTTATTGAAGGCAAGTTTTGTTGTTGTTGTTGTTGTTGGTTAGCCGACCAGACCACCGTGATCGAGCAAGCCGGTGGCACGCAGGTAACCGATCGCCCTCTCCGGAGTGGACCAGAGGTTCAGCGCACTAGTGATGTTGTGTTGTGTTCGTTGTTGTGCTAGAGCGGTACAGTCTGTCATAATGTGTTCAATTGTTTGTGGTGTGTCCTGGTACAGGTGGCAGGTGTCGTCTGTGAAGTTGTCTAGTCTGTGTTTATATGTCCGTAAGTTGGGGTGATGTCCACATCGGAATCGTGCTAAGTTAACGATCCGATCTGCTCAGGCTAGTCTCTGACCTGTTAATGGGTGGCGGCTTCGCACCTAGGACCGCATTCAAACCGAGTCGTGTCAGTGCTTTGTGGGTTAGGTGTGTGTGTATGTGTTTTCTGTACTGTATGATGTTTGTGGGGCGTGGTATGGAATGGAGTATTTGGTTATAATGTCTCTCTGGTGTTACCTTAATGGTGCGAGGTGTCGGTGCATGATTGTACATGTAGTGGCAAGGTGTTGTGGGTTCGTTGTCGCTGCTGCCATGAATTGTGTTCTCACGTCAAAATGTTCCCTAACTTTCAGTATTTTTGTTTCTGTGTGCAGGTGTTCTATTGGTGTTGTTTGAGTGCATCCTGTAATGATACGAAGTGCGTTGTTTTGTATTGTCTGTAAGGTGTTTATGTGTGTGTTTGAAATAATGGGTGCCCAGCATGGGCTAGCATAGTCCATAACTGAGCGAATATATTGTTTGTACATGAGTGATGTTGTTTCCTGCTGGTGTCCAAAGTTTGTGCCTGTTAGTACCCTAAGCGTGTTAAGTCTTGACGTACATTTGTTTTTAATGTCCTAAATGTGGTTTGCAAAAGATAATGATGTGTTGTATGTGACCCCAAGTATTTTGGTCCTGTGAGTGTGTGGAATGTTGGTGTTGTTTAGTGGAAGCTGTGGAGTTATCTGGTGTTTCTTTTGTTGGTTGATTTTGTGGGCGCTACTTTGAGTCTATTGTGTGTGAGCCAGTCTTGTATACTGTTTATGTATGTTTGTAGGTTATTTGTAGCGGTGTCGATGTTGTTGTGGGTGGATGTTAGAGTGATGTCATCTGCATATGATGATAGGTAAGCTTGGTATCTATGGGTGTTGGAATGTCATGCATGTATAAGTTGAACAGTGTTGGTGAGAGAACAGAGCCTTGAGGGACCCCGTTCGGAAAAAGCTTGTTTTTGGATGACTTGCCATTAAATGTGACATGTATCTTCCTGAAAGATAGTTGCTCAGCCACCTTTTGGTGTTATTGTGCATGTTTGTGTTGAGTATTTTGTTTATGAGAGGGAAGCGTGGGATAGCATCAAGTGCTTTACTAATGTCTATTGTTATTAATAGGTACGTTGAGCTGGTCGTCTGGAGTTGATGCCATCCATGATGTGCTGCGTGAGGTTAGTGAGTAATGTCGTGGTTGAGTGGTGAGGTCTGAATCCATGTTGAGTAGGCGATAGTGGAATGTGTGGGTTGGTGATTTGTAAGATTAGTCTTTCTGTTACTTTGGAAGGTGTGCATAGTAAAGTAATGGGTCTATAGGAAGCTGGTTCTGTTGGATTTTTGTTTTGTTTGAGTAGTGTAATAATTTTACCTTGTTTCCATATGTCAGGAATAATACAGTGTTGGTATGAATATGTGCTGATATCTGTGAGAGCTAGTATTCCTTGTGGGCCCAAGTGTTTAAGGTGTATGTTAGATATGTTGTCTGGTCCAGTAACCTTCGAATTCTTAATGTTTTTGATGATCTTGGTGGTCTGGTCTGTATTGAAGGGTGTAATGGTTGTGTCGAATCTGTAGGTTTTCTTGTGTCTGGCTGTTTGTCTGTCTACGTGTTTCTGATTGTTGTCTCTGTTTAAGTGACTTATCTTTGCGTAGTGATTAAATAGAATGTTAGCTTGTTGTGTATATGTTGGGATATTATTTTGGCTGCGATAGATAGCCGCGTGTGAGGTGTGAATGCGTTGTTTGAGTGGGTAATGCTGTTTATAGTCTTGTATAGCCTGGATGTATCTGTGGAGTGGTTTAGCGTTGTTATGCATTCCCTAAATGTTTCTGTTTGTTTTTCTTTGAGTTTGTTGTTATTTCTGTGTTGAGCTGTTGTATCTGCTGTTTTATGGCTTCTGTGTGTGGTGTTTGTGTGTTATGTTTGAGGTTGTTACGTTGCCTTATGAGGTGGGCTATTTCTCTCGTGTAAGGTTTTGTGAGTAAGGTTGCTGGTTGGTGTGGAAGGATTCTTTGATGAAGGTCGGATTGTTGGTTGTTGTTGCTGTGGGTGTATACTGTATAGTATTTTGGGTATACAAGGATTTAAGAAGTGATTTGTTTGGTAATAGCGTTCTCTTTTATATATATATATATATATATATATGTGTGTGTGTGTGTGTGTGTGTGTGTGTGCCTCGGTGGTGTAGTAGTTAGCGTCGCTGACTACAAATCCATCGGCCCCGGGATCTAGACCTAGTGATGGCAGGCGGCACGCACAGAACCCAGCTGTTCATCCTTCCACACAATAAAAAAAATTGTTGGTCGATAAATGGGTACCCTGGGTAGCCTTGTGGTTAAACGCTGGGCTGCTGGTGGGATGTGGTTCAGATTCCACGTTAAAGTGTAGGTTTAAGTTGGAGTGACAAGTTTGGCCTTCGTCAGAATGAACAATTCGGGTGGAA
Source organism: Bathynomus jamesi (assembly GCA_023014485.1). NCBI lineage: Eukaryota > Metazoa > Arthropoda > Malacostraca > Isopoda > Cirolanidae > Bathynomus > Bathynomus jamesi. The sequence goes on along the minus strand of JAJOZX010002684.1, from coordinate 411,362 downwards.
GCAAAACCAAGGTAGGTGTGTGTGTGTGTGTGTGTGTGTGTGTGTGTGTGTGTGTGTGTGTGTAATATATACCGGGTTGCCCAGAAAAAAGTAAGCTATTGCTTTTATTTTATTCAGTTTATTTTATCTTTGAAAAATCTGCAACAAAGATAAATAGAGTATATTAAAAACAAATATTATAAAGACATATAGAAGTGATACATATAAAAGCAAATTATTTATTTAAATCGTTATAAAAGCAAGCAAATCTTCACAATAGTAAATATAATACTCGTAGTTGATAAAAGCAATAGCTTACTTTTTTCTGGGCATCCCGGTATATATATATATATATATATATATATATATATATATATATATATATATATATATATATATATATACAGGGCGTCCCAAAAAAATGTATACACACTTTAAATAATTATAAAGGCAGTGTTTATTAAAATACATTTCATTTTCAAAATGTAATAGAATCTACAGACATTAGTTAATTGTTTTGTCAACGCCTGTTTTCAAACTGACGTCCGTTCTGGTCCAGGCACTGCTGATAACGCGAAGCAATGGAATCGCAAACATCACGAAACATTTCGTTTGGTATTTGTGTGCATTCTCGTTCAATGGCTGCTCTCAATTCAGCGACTGTTGCAGGTTTTATAGCGTAGACTTTGTCTTTTAAGTATCCCCATAAAAAAAGTCTAGTGGTGTGAGGTCTGGTGAACGCGGAGGGTATTCTACGAAACCCCTTCGTCCAATCCACATCCACATCGTGCCAAGTACCACTCGCAATACTCCACTCTTCGGTCCGGATCATCTTCATTAATAGCATGGACTAATCTTGGAATGTAACTTTTCCATTGACAGCGCTTCAAAATGCGTTGGACAGACGATTCTGAAATTCCTACCTCACGACTCGCTTGCCGCACAGATTTTCCTGGACTTTGGTGATACGTTTCCAGTACTCTTTCTTGCTTTGTGGGGCTTGTCGATGTCCGTGGTCTTCCGGAACGCTTCTTGTGGACATTCTGAACAGTTCCATCGGCTTCAAACTTATCTCTAATTCGAGTGATGGTAAGTAGCGTTGGTGGATCTGTTTGAAACTCCCTCCTAAACTGTCTTTGCACTTCAACTGCGTTTTCACACTTCCAGTAGCATTTTAGAATGAATTTCCTTTGTTCAAAGCTTAGTCTGACTGGCATTATTAATTCTAATGGGTTTAACTTGGAAAGAAAGAAACATCAATTGAGCTATCAGCTGTTAAAGTGTGTATACATTTTTTTGGGACGCCCTGTATATATATATATATATACACAAAGATTTGGCAAATATACTGTATATTCAAACCACTGTAGAAAACTGTCAAGACGGGTCAGCACGTTCTCGATTACTCATCATTACTCCATGCTTCTTTAATCTTGAATGTAGTTTGAACAGATACATTAACCATTATTATGTCAGCACATTTTATTTCACAAAATTTATCATTAGATTATGTTTAGTCATTTCCCTTCTTGTGAGGATGTAAGTCATTGGTTCTAACTGTCGCAATACGCGTCATGTGAATCTAGATATTTACTGTTGCATTTTTGTTTTCCAAAAGCATTAAAAGTATAAGATGAAAAAATTAGATGTTATTTAGTGTACAGGACTGAGTTGGTTGCTATAATATAAGTTGGTTGCAAAAAATTTTCTGCTCTATATATATTTGCATCCTGCTAGGTTGCTGGTTGCAAAAATTCTTCCGCTCTATATAGATTTGTCTTCTGAATAAAGTTTACAAAAATCAGTGGTGTTTGTATTTTCTCTTTACTTTGGTTGAAATAACTTTACTTAAGTATGTAGCGATGATTAGTGAAGATAGTAAAGAGTTTTTAGACAACTTCCATTAAGGAAAACTGGTAAACGTGGCCCGGGCCCCCTGTGGTATAACTACCCCGACCAATTCAAAACCTTAAGAAACGCTCTCTCTCTCTCTCTCTCTCTCTCTCTCTCTCTCTCTCTCTCTCCTCTCTCTCTATCTAAAAAAGAGTCCCCATAACTATTATAATACTTTCTTTAAATGTAAAAATACAAAATGGAGTGGGGAGAAAGGTGATTACATGCTCGAAAGATGAGGTGAAGAATACATTGAAAGGAATGTGTCTGGGAAAGAATGTTACAAACGCAACCTGACAGTGATGAAAGCCGTAGTGAATTGTATAAAGAATGCAAAAGGAGAATAAGCAAAGAGTAAAAAAGAATTTAAAAGAGAGCAGATGAAGAGTTGGGGGAGGAAGATGAAAAATCAGTATGCGGAGAATGGAAACTTATTCCGGAAAGAAATGAAAAAGTACAAAGTCAATCCAGTGGAATGACTGGTACTATGAAAGATATGAATTGCAATATGTTAGTGTGAGACGAGCAAATACGCGAGCGATTTAACCTTTGACGACCAGTATACGTTTCTTTGAACTTAAAACTTTAAGTTTTATTGTAATTTACAATTAGATATTAGTAACTATAGTCACTTAAATGACCCATTTTTGGGTTAATTTTCCGACAACTAAACGATACCTGTATAAACATGTAGGTGTATTTGTAGAAACGTTGCATCATTGTACAATTTATATATTATTTCCGTTGGGACAAATATGTCCCGTGGTCCTCAAAGGGTTAAAGAGTATTTTAGTCAGCTGGTAGGTGAGGGTAGTTAAAAGGAAGCAAAACGTAAATGCATTTCGTTTTGGTGGCCTATATAAAAAAGTATACCAGGTAGTGGAAGACATCAATTTAGAGGAAGCTGCATGAGCAGTATACAAGCTGAAGATAATCGTCAGGAATTGATGGGATATGTATATAGTAAAAATGATTAAATGTGGATGTAAAATAGCGATTGAATGAAGTAGAAAGAAAGAAGTTAAAGTAAGATTCACGGGTGTATAACAGTACAGATGGAAAAGTAAACGAAGCGTTGTTAGGGTGAAAAGGTTTACAGATCCTTTGGTTTTAGAGAAGGCAAAAGATACATTCAGCAAGTGTTTGAAGCGAGACAGCTGATTCAGAAACACTTATGAGAAGAAAAATGTGTACACGGCATTTATAGATCTGGAGAGAGAGCTAAGAATGAAATGAATAATTTGCCTTTTGACAAGTACTTATAGTACCAGTAGTAAGTTGAATGCAGTGAGTAGTTTTTTTTTGTGGATAGTAACGCTGGTGTAACAGTTGGTATGGTCATGTGGAGAGTATGAATAATGACCGAACTGTGAAAAAGATTTATATTAGAGGGTGCGTAGACGTAAAAAGTAGAGGAAGACCGCGTAAAAGATGAAAGGATGTGATTAGTAATTGTGTGGAGTTCATATAAATGTGGCACAAAAGTCCACAAATACGAGACAAAAATTTCTTAAACAGCAAAAAACATATCACCTTCGATTTCCATAAAAATTTGATCACTAGTTTTACATCAAAAAGACTCATTAAATGCAAAAGTTAGAATGTTCTAAACTGTACATAATTCACTGTTGACTGTCACAACATTAAAAACATCTAACTCTCAAAATGTGATCTAAAGCAGAAGCCTTTCTAAAATGCAAAAACTAGATTGGAAGGTGACGTCATAAAACTTAACTTATAGTGTGTAATCGACCTTCGATAAGTTCACAATTTATGGCTTCAGAAATGATTGAAAATGATTGAAAATGATTGAAAATGATTTTGAACTTCTTTCTTCTCTTCATATTTCAACTGGGATTAACTTTATTCAGTTATTTCCCTTCCCCCCCCACTAACTTTCACAACAACCTAACCTCACATTGATCGAACCTGCCTGAACCTAAATATCCTAATCTAATCTAACCTAACATTAGCCAAACCAATCTAACATTAACCTAAATAATCTAATCGAATCTATTAACTAAAACTTACCTTTAATGTAACTCACCTAACTGAACATTAAACTAACCTATCTTTAACCTAACCCAACCTAACCTAGGATGGGCATGGCAGAAAATACTAAAAACGACTTTCCTTTAAAGAGTCTCCTATCACGAAAACCCCTCAAACCAATTATCAAATAAAAACATTAATTATTAGCTAATAAACTCAATAATAAAAATAGTTTAATTAATTACATATAAATATTACAGTTAAAAAGGTGAAATATTAAATAAAATGTAAGTATTTGTTTTGTGGACCATTTAATAGTTACAAAATAAAAATTATTTCAAATCACCAGAATTAATTTGACAGTTGAATATTTCAAACAAATTTATTGTTTATTCAATAAATTGCTTAATCAATTGCGAAATTGCACGAGTAAATTTGCAAAAATTGTTTGCACAATAAAAGCTATTTTATTCAGTTAACGCAAATTACCAAATTGATTTAATAAGCATTTAACTTTTCAATTCAAATTAATTGCTTTCCAGCAAATACTAATTTTATATATATATATATTATATATATATATATTATATATATATATATATATATAATGACAATGTTAGAAACTGGGAGACGATGGGAAGGCACTTTTAAGTAATATACCTCATTTAAACTTTTGCTGTGAAGTAACATTGCAGATATACGAAAATGAGACACGATGCGAGACAAAGCATGAGAGAGAGAGAGAGAGAGAGAGAGAGAGAGAGAAGATAAGAAAAAGAGAGAGTATGAACTATAAGGGGAAAAGAATAAAAGAAGCTCAAGAATAAAGAAGACAAAAAAAAGAGAGAGAATAATGGCAAGAGAAAGATAATATATAAGCGGAAAATGAAAAGAGAGAGAGAGAGAGAGAGAGAGAGAGAGAGAGAGAGAGTAATAAAAGTTGAATCAGCGAATGAAAAAAAAAAAAAAGAACCTTGTCTAAGTCATGTCCATTCGGTGACGGAATTGCGCGTCTCACAGCATCGAAATCCAATTTGGGAGAAAGATTGGCCGGGAGAGCGCACGCATAAAGGAGTGCAAAGTTTTGCCGCAACAAACCAACCAAATCGAAAGAGGAAAATCAATTCAATATTGTAGCTTTTTGTTAACGCGGTCGGGATACGAATTTTATGTACAATACATATATAGACTTTTTCGAAAGAACAGTCTATTTTGAGGTTTCGCACACCAGTATCTTCAAATTTAGTTAACAGTGTATATATATATATATATATAATATATATATATATAATATATATGGGGGGGGGGGTGAATCTTGAAATTAGACCACAGATGTAATCCGATTACGACTACGTATTCAGAACGAATTATCAGAAATAGGTACCTTTCCGGTCTGTAAAGACCGGATGATACCAATTCCCTTTGTTGGAAATAATGAAATAAACCCTCCACCAAATGTGTCACGTTAGAGGCTAGAGGTCTGTACTAATGAATGCACTCATCTTTCGCAAACTCTTTCCCCATTTCACTATTTCTTGTTATCCTTGTTAACTTACAGTGGCAACAATTTCGCGTTTACAGTTTCATCAACCCAGTCAGATATTACATCGTTCCATCTCTCACGAGGTTTTCATTTACGTTTCGTGTTCAAATATTCGTTATCATTACTTTATATTACCTTCCATTATTCTCTTCAAGCGAGATCACATCGCAGTAGCGTACCTTTCTCCGTTGTTAAATCCCGTAACTTTTCTTTCTTTGTTTTCACACCAAACTTCCTCACTCTAACACTACACCATCTTCATGTTGTCAATATCCGTTTAACACCAATCATGTATCTTTCATTACATTTCAGCTGTTTTATCTTTTGAAAGAACACTATCCTGCAAACAAGGCTCTCGCGTCCCTTCGTGGATGCCAAACTAAAAAAAATCCCCTATCAAAATGTTGCAGTAAGAACAAAAGCTCGAAAAATATTTACTTTATATATATATATATATATATATATATATACACAGGGTGTTTGAAAACTTTCTGTACAAATTGTAATGGGGGATAGGCAACACCAAGACAAACCCTTTCGTCTATAAGTGTATGTCCGCTGACGTCACCATTCGGCGCGAGAGGGCGCCGCTGCAATTGGCTAAAAGGTGAAGTGGGCTAGACTCGCGCTTGCCGCGGGCATTCTTAAATCGGACGTAGTACGCGTAACATGAGCGCTTCACGACTGCTGAGATGCTGACATGAATATGGTGTATGGGCTGCCAATGGAAACGGAAGAGCTGCTGTGAGGTTGTACCGACACCGCTTCCCAAACAGACGTGTGCCAAACCACCAAACGTTTGCGCATTTGCATCGGCGACTGCGAGAAACTGGAACATTCCATGCAAACATGCATGACACTGGTCGGGAGAGAAACGTGCGCACTCCTGACATGGAAGAAGAAATCCTACGGCGATTTGAGGACAATCCAAGCGCAAGCACGCGAGGTGTTGCACGTATCCTCGGTGTGAACCACGACCTGGTCTGGAGAGTGTTGCACGAGCAGCAGTTACATCCGTTTCATCGTCAGAGAATCCAAGCATTACAACCTCGGGATTACCCTCTTCGTGTGGAATTCGCACGCTGGTTTCTGCAGCAGACAGCGGTGCAGCCTAATTTTCCGGCTTATGTTCTGTTCTCAGATGAGGCCTGTTTCACACGTGAGGGTGTGTTTAACATGCACAATTCTCACGTATGGACGCACGCAAATCCACATGCTACACGGGTTTGTGATGCCTGGACTCTCTGACGATGAAACGGATGTAACTGCTGCTCGTGCAACACTCTCCAGACCAGGTCGTGGTTCACACCGAGGATACGTGCAACACCTCGCGTGCTTGCGCTTGGATTGTCCTCAAATCGCCGTAGGATTTCTTCTTCCATGTCAGGAGTGCGCACGTTTCTCTCCCGACCAGTGTCATGCATGTTTGCATGGAATGTTCCAGTCTCTCGCAGTCGCCGATGCAAATGCGCAAACGTTTGGTGGTTTGGCACACGTCTGTTTGGGAAGCGCTGTCGGTACAACCTCACAGCAGCTCTTCCGTTTCCATTGGCAGCCCCATACACCATATGCATGTCAGCCATCTCAGCAGTCGTGAAGCGCTCCATGTTACGCGTACTACGTCCGATTTAAGAATGCCCGCGGCAAGCGGGAGTCTAGCCCACTTCACCTTTTAGCCAATTGCAGCGGCGCCCTCTCGCGCCGAATGGTGACGTCAGCGGACATACACTTATAGACGAAAAGGGTTTGTCTTGGTGTTGCCTATCCCCCATTACAATTTGTACAGAAAGTTTTCAAACACCCTGTATATAACCTTACAAACTTACAACCTCACAAAGGTTCCGCGCGATGATTTCTCATTTCGCGAAGGTTAAGCTTGTCGCCCCTCCTCTCGAGTTGGCCTGGTGAAGTAGTGAGTTGGATTCTTGCGCTCTCTACCTCACATAGCCAGGTACGCCCGGCTCATCGGGAATTGTTCTGAGCCAGGCGTCTAGTCTTCTTTTGAAGATTTCCACTGCAACTCCCTTCGTGTTTCTTAGGTCTTTGGGCAACTGATTAAACAGTTTTGGTCCTCTCACTACAAAACTATTTTCTTTCAGGGTTAAGGATGTTCCCTGTCTCACCTTCAATTTGGGAATACGACACAGTCTACCGCTTCTACTTTCCACCGTTGTTTGGGGAGTTATGGGATTCAGAGTAAGATTAGGGACTAGTTTCTTCATTATTTTCCAAGTGTAAATAATGGTGTATCTCTCTCTTCTCCTTTCCAGTGAATATAGGTCTAGTTCTCGTAACCTTTCCCAGTAATTTAGTTCTTTGCACCCATTGATCTTAGCTGTGAAGCTTCTTTGGATCCCCTCCAGCTGTCTAATGTCTTCTTTTTTATTGGGGATGTTAGGACCGAGCAGTATTCCAATTTGGGTATTATCATGGTTTTCAGTAGAGGAATCATTACATTCCTATCCCTTCGTTTAAAGGTTCTCAATATCTGACCCGTTATTCTCTTTGCTCTGTTTACTGCTGTCTTATTTTGTGTTTCAAATTTCGCATCATCTGTCATTACAACCCCTAAGTCTTTTGCTCTGGAATTTCTCTGAATTTCCTGTCCATTTGGGATATAATATTCCATGGATTTTAGGTCTTCTTTTTTTCCGTACCGTAACAGCTGAAATTTCTCGGTGTTAAACTTCATATTGTTGTCTTCCGTCCACTTGTAGATTTTGTTTATGTCGGTTTGTAGAGATCCTATGTCTTCTGGGTTTCTTATTTTTCTATTGATCTTTGTGTCATCCGCAAAGGATGTTACTGTGCTGTCTCTGGTAACGTCCTCATCTATGTCAGTTAGCATGATTATGAAGAGTAGTGGAGCTAATACTGTTCCTTGTGGTACCGAGCTGAGGACCTCTGATTCTGATGAAGATACTCCTTGTACTGTAACGACTTGCCTCTGCTCACTAAGGAAATTATATATCCATTTCCCTACTTTTCCTGTTATTCCAATATATTTCAGTTTATGTATTATGATTCCGTGGTCACACTTGTCGAACGCTTTAGCAAAGTCTGTGTATAGTACATCATAGTTTTCATTACTTTCAAGTGAATCAATAATGTTAATCAATAATCAATAATATATATATATATATATATATATATATATATATATATATATATATATATATATATATATATATTATATATATATATATATATATATATATATATATATATATATTCCATTTCAGTCAACAAGACCGTATCAACTACTATGCGTTTTTTGTCGCGATTGCTATTCATTCTTTTCCAAAATTGTTCCCTCCTCTCAGCATTCTCTCATTCATCTCACGCATCACTCCATCTACACAACATACACACGCTAAAGACACACTTAAGTTTTAGTTCTTATACAAGTCTAACTGGTCACTTCAATAATTTAATTTTTCTTCATCATCTGCCTTCATACGCACTTATTTCAGCACATGTTGCTCCAAACTGACTCAGGTACCATTCACTGGCATTCAGTCATATGATTGTTTCAACTGCACGATGTCTTCTCACGTTCTACATTAATGTCTTCTCGAGTGCGCTGACATTCACTTCGCGCAGGAGCCCATCTTACGCCAAACCAAAGATCTTTTCATTTCACCGGTAATTTCCATGGGACTCGTCTTACGCTTTATCGCTTTCCCATTTCCACCCTCGGCACAAACTAATCGTGCCTCTTTCCCTCTAAACTCTAAAGAGCGAGCGCCGGTAGTTCAGTGGATAACACAATTTCCCTATAATCAATCTGAAGGCATTGATGTTGAGGGTTCGAGTTCCAATGGTGCTGGTAATAATGAAAGAGTTATAGCAATGTCCCGTATTAGTCTGTATTGCTTGCTGCGCGTGGTTCTGTCCCTTTTCACTTTCATCATCTTCTCTTTAAATATACTTTTTTACTTATTTTACCTATTCGTTATACCTTCCTTTATCTATCTTTCCCCCATTCACATCTTTCTTTCGACAACAGTTTTTATATTATCGTCCTAATCACCATCATTTTCACATACAACACATCAGACATGGGGCCTCGGCCTGGCCTCGGCCTCGGACTACAAAAGTGGCCTTGGCTTCGAGGCCAGCTGAAAAGTGGAAAGGCCTCGTGATTTTCGTGAGGCCTTAGGGAATCCTGATTTGTTTTGTTCTGTAATTTTCAACCCCCGGTAGCGTTGGGATGGAGATTCTTCAGGTGGGCGAGCTCGGGGTGGATATTCTTCAGGTGAGGACCATGACCTGACAGGTGACCGTATGTGGCGGCATACTTTGATAAATATTATTCAGACAAGTGACTAGTCAGGCGGCAGTCTTTGATAAATACTGTTCAGTTAGGTGACCAACGGATTAGTGACAGGTCACTGTCACGTTAGGTACATAAATATTATATATGCCACGGTATATAAATATTATTCAGTCAGTCAGTAGTAGACCAATTGACTTAATGTAGCAAAACTAGTGTGGGAAAGCAATCTATCAACACAATACGCCAACCACCACATTTTAAAAACACACACACACACACACATATATATATATATATATATCCTTGTGTTTTTAAAATGTGGTGGTTGCCGTATTGTTTGAAAGGAGATGCTATGAAGATCGCTGGAATAAAGAGTGGAACACTGAATGCGAATGAGGAGGTACAAGGCAGAGATGGATGTCGAACGTATAGATATAAAAAGGATGTACAAAGTGAAAGAAATGAAAAAGGTACGAGTACATGTGTTGCAGGCATGGGGATGAAGCCTGGCCTCAGGCCTCGAGGCGAGCCAAAGGCCTTCAGAAATCCACGAGGCCGAGGACATACATTTTTCAAAGGCCCCGAGGCCGAGGCCTTAAGGTTGTTAGGCTGAAGGTATTTGCACCCAGAGGTGTGATATTCGGATGCAAATAACGAAAGTGGCATTTGTACCTCTGGGTGCAGATACTCACTTCGAAATCTTTTGCGAATAAGCTCCTCCATTCTTTGGGAAGGCTCAACAATCTAGTCTAGCCTAGGCGTAAAGCTCTTCCAAAGGTAACCTACCGTAGCCTCACACTAGCCTGTATCTCTTCTCTTTTTGAAATCCATAAGGAAAAGCAAGATTCTATTTAAAATTAATAAACAAAGACACAGCTCACTTCACTTACCTAATAAAAGGGAATTATTAAACATTAAGCACGTCCATCTATCACACGCGGCCACACCACAACACCGACACGCTGTGTGTTTACACTTGCCGGGTCACACAGTCAGACACAGTTGCCAGACCAAGATTCCAAGAGCACCATACATTAGCCCAATAACTTTTTATTTCTCATTTCATGCAGTTCTTATTTCTCATTTTAAATATATATATATATGTGTGTGTGTGTGTGTGTGTGTGTGTGTGTGTGACATACACATAAGCTGCGAGAAGAATGTAAGACAACGGATACTTTCTCTGTGTATACAAACACTAAAGTACAGTCGGATCAAAAAAAGTCATGTGGTGAAATTCCGTGTTTTTTTCTAAAGGAATTTTTACAACAGGACTTTCTAAATCGACTGTACATCCTATTTTTTTTTAACAGTTTAGAAAAGGTTAGACGGACTTGTTTTGGTGCAATAATTGCGCGTCTGTCCTATATGACGTGATAATGAAAGAAGTCACTGTGGAACTGATGAAAGGAAGAAGCAATCTCGGTGAAAATAGAAAACGTCAAATCATTCCTGTGAAATCCCCGCGTTCTTTCATTTGCCGACTCGACTTTTCATCAAAGTGAAGGAGCTAGGTGGCTATTATCTAGCGCCCATAGCTCAGTGGGTAACACCGTATCCCTATAAGTGAGGTGAAGACACTTAGGTTAGGGGTTTGACTCACGATGGTGCTATTAATAATCATTCAGGATTCAGCGCGATGGGCGACGTTCGTCAGTCTGAGCGCTGTACCAGTTTCTGGTCCCTCCCCATCGATTATTAGGGGACTATAAAAATTTTACAGCTCAAAGAATAAAAAAAATAACCACAGGAAATCAACGTATTTCTTGACTATGGGTTGACAAGTGAAGATACTGAGGTCGGGGGTTCGAACCACAGTGGTGCTAGTAATAGTAATAATAATAATACAGAAATTAGAACAACGGCTCGCATTAGTTGGCCTGAGCGCTGTGCCAGTGTCTGGCCCTCCTGACTCAATATTGACAAACATTATATTAATGTCTTGCTAAAAACATTTTTCTCCCCAATTTTAAGACTGTTTTCGAAGATTACTCGTATTGTTTCGCCATTTGTATCTTCAAAATGACACAAATGCTTCTCATTTTCTCTTTACCAGACATGAAAACAATAAAGACGAAGTGATTTACTTAAAACTGAATTAAAAGGTACCCATAACCCCACCCCCATACCTTCAGAGCAGTCCGGACCCGTCCAGAACTCTTTACAAATACAGGAGGAGGATTGGAGGTCGTAGCGTCCATTACCGGAGCAATCCGGTAGGCAAGTAAACACCTTCTGATCTACTTCCGAGCAGTTTTTTCCTTGCCAACCAGCACTGCAGATGCATTTGCCATCCACGCACCAACCATGACCGCCACACGAAGGGTCAATGCAATCCACTTTAAAAAGTGAAAATTTTAAGAGGTTTCAAAACAGTTAAGAAAAACAGGCATCATATATATATATATATATATATATATATATATATATATATTATATCACCTTATACTTTTGACAAAAAACTTCCGTATCTTTGAGTCCTTACCGATATTGCAGAGCTCTCCCTTCCACCCTTCCTTGCACAGGCAAACTCCTCCCACGCAAGCTCCATGCCCATTGCAGTCGGGCACTTGACAGTCCAATGAGGGTATCTCGCATTCTTGCCCCTTCCATCCGTCATTGCAGTGGCATAAACCCCCTCCGTAAATGCCGTGTCCACTGCATAACACTGGACACACACCTGAAAATGGTCCCGATAAAAAATAAAGTCACTTGACTGATAGAAAAACGGTGAAAATGTGGCTATGCTTTTGCCATCGTTTCTAAACAAGACTGGTTTGAACCGTTTATTTAATAGACAAAAGTCTTCAGCGGAACTTACTTTTTGAGCAGTCATCCTCTGTCCATCCCTGAACGCACTCGCAGTGGCCGAGGACGCAAGAACCGTGCTCGGAACAGTCGTTCAAGCAAGCAGACTGAAGCTCATGAGCCTCTTCCAGGAGGAGAGAGACCTAAACAGGAAGCCGAAATTTTTAATTAAACTTCGATCTCAGAAGCGACCTTAGAATTTTTAAAATACTTTATATTTATTATATATATATATATATATATATATATATATATATATATATATATATATATATATATATATATATATATATAAATTTTGGTTCTGATTACAATCGTTAAAATTCATATCCAATAAACTAAAATACCTTAAAATTAAAAACAGTATAAATTAAAATATAAAAAAAATTTATGCCCTATACCTACATTCTAAACTTTAAAATAACAAATTTTTATTTAAAATGACATTCGCAAAATTAACAAAAATAAATAAATAAAACCCTTACCATATTGGTTTCGAGTCCATCATTGTAGATAGAAAGGTACCAGATGCCCGTGTCGATGTATTTCGCAACACTAATATTTACTTGTCTCTCATTCAAAAACCTTTTAGGTCTACCCACGCCGAGGGTATTCGAACTGGGGTCATTAAGATCGATTTCATAGGAAATTACAGTCTCTTCTCTACTATCAAGATTACTAAGAGACTCTTCGTTTTCGTAATTTTGGGGGGAACTGTAAAAGTCAATTTCTCTGCTATCGAGATTTATATTCCTTCTTATTCCTTCCATGTACTCTGCCCAGTAATTAGCGGGTTTTAATTCCTTTTGGGCATTTCCCGACGGACGGATGCCGTCGGTCAAATCCACAGATACTGCCGGGTTTGATTCTGGAGAAGATTGAAGGCGCTGTTCCGTTATTAAAGGGATACTTTCCGGGTTCATCTGAGGATGGAAACAAAAAGCTTTGAAACTATCGAAATAAAAGGAAACCAATGACCCTTCACACAGTGATTTACTACAGTGTATATGTATATATATATATGTATATGAGAGAGAGAGAGAGAGAGAGAATTTTTAGATATTGCGCAAAGTAGTTACCTGTGAGGTGCTTCTTCTAGACCTTGCTGTTCTCCCACTTCTAAAAAATTCTACAAAATCGTACTGAGTGATAGAAGGAGCCACGTTTCTCCTCCGTAGAAGGCAAGATAAGAATTTCTGGGCACAGTTAGGTTGAACCTGGTGTGAAAGAAAAGTTATATTTACACTATACGAAATGAGGTCGGTAGAGGAACTTGTTGAAGAACCACGTGACACAGTTACTCATATTTGCCTGAATTTTTATAACACACACACACACACACACACACACAAATAGAAAGATCGATACAAAGATATATAGTTGGATGAATGGATAGATGACGAGATAATAATAACAATGTTTGGGGTTCTTAAACCTCCTTCGTAACGGTAAAGGTCACGTGATGGAGGAGACCTACAGCTTTACTAGGGATCCGAACCATATACTGGCTGGTACATCATCTAAACGCGGAAAAAGACCACCCATCCAATTGCTGAATAAACCTAACGTCGCTTAACCTCGTTGAGCTAACGGGAAGCTGTGTTGTGATGTAGCCACGATGGAGAAGACACAGCTGTAGATAGATAGATAGATAGAGTAGATAAGCGTAAATTCCTTGCCTCATAAACATGGGTTGGGTAACTTCGAGCTGAATGTTCCAACTGCCTTTAGGATGAATACTCTTGGAGTACCTTTTATTCAAGACCTGAAGATGGGTTAGTTCATTCTTTTCACTCTTTTAAAAGGAGCTTCCCCGTCTAGGGGTGTTACTGGAATAGTGTGAGCTGAAAGGGTGCCAAAAAATATTCTCCTTAGAAAGTGTTATAACAAACCTTGAATGTCTTTTATAGGTCATTACGAAACCATCTTAAAGAGGCGAATTAGCATTTAATTAAGAAAATCATCTTACTCATCAGGTAATTTTATAATTTTTCATAATTTAAAGAAATAATTTTTTAAAATTTATAATTTTTATAATTTTCATAATTTAAAAAAATAATTTTTAAAATTTTATAATTTTATAATTTTTTCATAATTTTAAAAAATAATTTTTTAAAATTTTTATAATTTTATAATTTTTTCATAATTTTAAGAAATTAAAAGAAAATGAAAATGGAATTTTAAGTAAAAGTAAATGTTTCTCTTCAGCAATGAATAAATCACTAAGAACCATTTTATATATACCCTTACCCGGGGTTGGGTATGAGGTTGTAGCTGCCTCGAGTTTATCGATACCTTCGCTATGACTTTAGCCGCGTCTTCCGCAACCACGCATGCCTTTGCGTTCTTCCCTCGCGTCGCGTAATTGGCTGGCAAAGAAAATTGAAATATTACAATAAATGCTTCCATCTCTGAACACCATCCGCAATACTGTAAAACGCATCCGCACATCCAAACCCATATATCCACACTCAACCCCATGTACCCACATCAGATTAACGCGTTTAAGCCAAAATTTAACTTATGAGCCAATATGGAAAAGTTTCTATCATTTCGTTTATGCCAAATGAAACAGACATCTTTTTACTTCTATGTTACGAAAGGTTATGTTACGTTGGTTAGGTTAGATTAGTTAAACTCACGGGTGGATTTATACCGTATTAGAACAGAAAAGAATTAAAGGCAATGGAAAAGTAAGTTTCCACACAAATGAAACGATAGAAAAAAAAAAAAAAAAAAAAGTATATATATATATATATATATATATATATATTATATATTAATATATATATAATATATATATAATCTGGGGTGAGAACCGGTATATCAGAGGACGTCGGAAAAGGGTTTCGAACTTGAAATTGGAGACCCAAATTGAAACTGCAAGTTGAGATGAATTGCAACAGGAGTAATTATTCTTCAGGACCAGCTTGTGTGCCTCCTTCGGGAGGAGGCAGACACAGACAATGGCTCGTAGATCAGGTCGGTCAAAGAGAAGGAATAAAATGCGATTGTCTACAATAAACGTCGTCTCTTCAGTCTGTATTTTTAACTCTGTTAGGAACGTTTGTTTGCTCATTTCTTTCTTTGTGTGTGTGTGTGTGTGTGTGTTGTTCTTGGTTACTTTAAGAAAAAAGACAGTCTTCAAGATACATCTATACACGTTAGCGGGGCGTCATAAGTCACTTATTTTTTTTTATGAAAATCGGCGAGTATCATAAAAAATGGTTAATAAATAATGGTTAGGTTAGGTTAAGTGTCGCCATCCACAATTGAAAATGTGAAAATATCGCAGTTTGTAAGATAATTGAACGTGTGTGTGTGTGTGTGTGTGTGTGTGTGTGTGTGTGTAAATTACCGTTTTTCGCTTACATGAAATCAATTACGGGTGTACACTCATTAAATTGCAAATATTATTCCACACTGACACGAGATCGTTTATAATTTACATTCAACCTTGAAATAAAGGTATAATCACTTGAAAAAAAAAAAAAAACAGGTAAACCTTTGAAAATAAAGGTACGTCACTGATAAAAGTTTGTGGCCTTGAAAAATAATTGAATCTTATACCAATCCTCCCGAAACAATTTGATACCTTTATAATCACTGGAAAATTAGAGTGACTGAAAAATCTCACTTTCTCACTTTTTCAAAACCAAATCTCACTTTATAAATGTGTCATTCACCTTACATTTATTTTATGCTTTTTATAATTAATAGTTTACATACATACTCGTTTATATATATATATATATATATATATATATATATATAGAGAGAGAGAGAGAGAGAGAGAATGTATGGCCCTACTACTTCTAAAACATAAATCCTGCCGAGTACAACGTTTCGAGGATCTATTCTTTGCAGGTTCACTACTTACCCCAGGAACTGTCTCATATATTACATCCCACTCAATGTCATTTTCATTCCTTTCCGTGGTAAGGGCGCCAAATAGGAATAGTTAATATTACCTAACATAACCTAACCTGACTTAACTTAAACGAACCTAACCTAAACGATCGTAACCTAACCTGGACAAAAGTGGGAAAGTCGTAGATGCAAATGTGAATGACGCTGAGTGGGAGTAAACCTTTTCGTGGATGTTTACCTGTGAAAGTGAGAAGCGATGCTAAGATGACGCAGACGACGATCAACGTAACGGAGACCCACCTCCAGGAGCACCTTTCCTTCCAGTTCTTCTCCAGGTTCAGGCCCCTGCTACCGAAGGAACCTCTAGACCCGAACGTCATGTTGTTCCTTAAACCTGGCAGAGGTCCCAAAACTACCCCTCCCTCCTCCTCCTCCTCCACCTCCAGGAACTCCTGACGATGCAGTCAACCCTACACCGGGTTTCTGGGGTTCTACGTTGCCCATCATTCCGCTATTAAAAACAATAAATATATATATATATATATATATATATATATATATATATATATATATATATATATATATATATTAGGGTGCCACTTATTTGGGGTGTTTTTCATTTTTTGGGAATTTCTATCAGGACGGGCGCATTTCTGGTGTCATTCCGTCTAAAAAACATTGTGTGTAAAATATTTTGAAATAAAATAATAATTAGAACTGCCTCAACGAGGTCAAAGTTTATACTTTTTGTCGAAAAGTACTCATGGCGTTCTGTTATCATGTCAGTTTTCGTTTCGATAGCTGCTGTAGTTTCTGAGTTGAAAAATGATAACAGACAGACAGACGGACGGTCAGAGTCGTTGGTTTAGTCTTCCGCACTGGTGTACAGAAGACTAAAATGAGGTATTATACAGGGTGTAACACGAGTTTATCCAAATATTGATACAGGCGAAAGAACATGTTATTCTAAGTAGAAAATGGGTTGGGACGAGTTTTGCCAACACTAACAGTGTTTCATTCTCTTTTTCAGTGAGTTCTGAAACGACGTGATGGCTTCGGCAACAAGATCTAAAACAGCAGTCTATCTCCTGGGGACCGTGGACCACAGCATCACAGGAAGCATGCTGCCTACGGGGAAAGCAGGCGCTTCAGTACTTTTTCCACCTTCACCTTGACGTCAAGAAGCGATCAAGGAAGCAGCCGCTGAGACAGTGACCGCAGTCAAGGAATTCTGGGAGCGGTCCCGTATTCCTACGCAGAAAGACCAACGCGCAAGGGACAAGGTTCTCCGAATGTACGAGAAGTGGCGGGCTCTGAACAAGAACTCGAAACGGCGCACTGTGACCCAAATCAGGAACGAGGCCGAGTTCCTCTCATCCCTTGACCGCCTCTTCGACATCGCACACGAACAGGCGATGTCGATGATCACAATCGAAGAGGACAGGGAGTTCCTGACGGGACAAAGGGCCGAGGTGCGGCGCGGCCGCATCTCCTCCACACGTGACATGACGCTGCACACTGAGGAGGAGCGTGCGAGGAGACAGGAAGCGGAAAGGAGCCGCTGGCAAGATGATGAAAGGGCGAACAGAGAGAGCCGAGAAGAACTCGTCGAACTGGCATCGAGTTCCAGCTCAGGTGCAAGCAGCCCGACTCGGTCACCGACACGGCGTCGTCGCCGAGAAGAAGAGGAAGAGCTCTCTCTCCCGGGCCCGTCCACGTCGAATGCAGAAGCATCTACGACCCCTTTACCACCCAAGCGATTCCGCGCGTCGAAAAAGATGATCACCCTGATCTCTCCGCAGCGATGGATCGGACGAAACTTACGACCGAGAAGGTGTTTTTTTGCTGTCGGCGGCTGCGAGGAGCTTGGGCCACGACCCTGAGGAGCTGGTCTTGAACCGCGAATCCTCCCGCCGCGACCGAGCAAAGTTCCGTGCTATGGCAGCAGCGGAAATGAAGGCAGCCTTCCATCCTACTGTGCCGCTGACCGTTCACTGGGACGGGAAAATCGTACCAGCGGCTGACGGAGGCCTGCTGAAGATCGCCTTCCAGTTCTGGTGTCTGGGGAGAACGTCGACAAGCTTCTGGCTGTGCCCAGCCTCCCCGACGGCACCGGCCGCGCCATGGCGGAAGCCGTCCTCTCTGCCCTCGAGGATTGGGACATCAAGGGACGGATCTGTGCCCTCTCTTTTGACACCACCGCCTCAAACACAGGACTCTCAGGAGGAGCTTGCTATATCATTGAGCAGAAACTCGAGAAGACAGTGCTTCATTTGGCTTGCCGCCACCACATCCACGAACTGGTGTGCGAGAAGGCATTCACGGCGTGCCTCGGTCCCTCTACTGGTCCTGACATCCTCCTGTTCAAACGATTCGCCGCCCAGTGGGACTTCATCAATCAAACCAAAGCGAAGCCCTTCGAGGATGGAACCATGCCGCAGCACCTGAAGGACGCCCGCGACGACCTGCTGATCGAATTCAGCCGCCTCCTCGACGGTCAACATCCACGTGATGACTACAGGGAACTTCTGGAGCTCTCTGTAATTGTGCTGGGCGGTCCGAACAAGCGGGGTGCCCGGTTCGCTCGTCCCGGCGCCTTCCATCGCGCGCGCTGGATGGCAAAAGTCATCTATGCCATCAAACTGTTCCTGTTCCGGGAACAGTTTCAGATGTCGTCAGGCGAAGCGGCTGGAATCCGGCGATTCACCATCTTCGCCGTGTCCATCTACGTGACGGCCTGGTACAAAGCGCCGCTCCCGGCAACGGCCCCAGCCGCGGACCTCGCGCTGCTCAAGGCCCTCGTCTATTATCCGGACTCAGCGGTGGCCAAGGCGACGGCGACAGTCTTCGCCAGGCACCTATGGTACTTGAGCGAGCGCCTCGTCACCCTGGCCATCTTCGACGAGGGTATCGACTTGGCGACAAAGCGGGAGATGATTAAAGCGATGGAAGAAGAGGAAGGATCGGAGGATCCCCCGCGGCGTATCAATGTGGACCTGTCCACCGCCTCAATCGCCAACAATACATTGGCCAAGTTCACAACGACTACATCAAAGGAGTTCTTCAAGGTTCTGGACATCAGCACCGCCTTCCTGCTCAAGGATCCGGAGGAGTGGCGGACGGACCCAGCCTTCATCGCCGCATCCCGCCGAGTCCAGGCCCTTCAAGTTGTCAATGACTTCGCGGAGCGCGGGGTGGCGTTGATGCAGTCTTTCAACCTGGCCCTTACCAAGAGTGAAGACCAAAGGCAGTTCCTCTTACAAGTGGTCGAGAAGCACCGCTGTGACTTCCCAACCGCCCGCAAGTCCACCGTGACCTCTGCAAAGTAGGCAACAATGAGAGGGAGATGGGCGCCCATGATACCCCCCCCCCCCCCTTGAGGGGCTAATACTCGAGTTGAGGGGACCTAGAGTTGAAAGTATGAAGTCCAGTTATGTTTTGGTCAAGATTAGTAGCTTGAACAAACTAGAAGTGATATTTTATTTGCTAGAGGCATAGAACATCATGATCTAAAATTTCTACTTTTCGAGAAAATATACAAACTTTGACCGTATTGAGGCAGTTCTAAATATTGTTTTATTTCAAAAATATTTTACACACGATATCTTTTGACAAAATGGAACCAGAAACGCGCCCGTCCCGATAAAAATTCAAACTTTCGAAAATAAGTGTCACCCTAATATATATATAAAACGTTATAAAATACATATTAATACATTCCCATTTTCTTTCAACATTATTACACAAACAAGCCAACAACAAATTAGATTGCAATATTCCTCTAATAAAGACACCGCTGTAAGAAATGGTATCACCAGATGGGATCCTCATTTTTAATATATATTTTTTTTACGTTGGACTTTCACTCATATATATATATATAATATATATATATATATATATATATATATATATATTATATATATATTATATGGAGGTTTTATGAGAAAATAAGAATTTCCATTGAGGTCGATCATACTACAGCTTTAATATTAAAAGTAAAAACTCCGACAAAAGTTGTGCTAGTATATATACCTTTGGTAACCTTCGGTTAGCTTCCGCCCGAATCGTTCATTCTGACGAAGGTCAAGCTTTTCACTCCACCTTAGACCTACAGTTTAACGTGGAATCCGAACCACGCCCCATCAGCAGCCCAGCATCTTAACCACTAGGCCACCTAAGGTACCCATTTATCTACCAACCACTTTCTTTATTGTGTGGAAGGATGAACAGCTGGGTTTTGCTGCGCGCTGGCTGTCGTCGGGTCTCGAACCCGGGGCCGATGGATTCGTAGTCAGAGAAGCTAACCACTACACCACCGAGGTGTTTCGCAAAGTTCTCATCTTCAGTCAGTAAACACATTTGGGGAAAATCTCTATTAATCTAATTATAAATTCATTAAAATTGTTTATTTTTCCAAATGATTGACACTGAGATTTATCTCTGCAGGACTATGACTCATTGCATCGTCAACCGAAATACCTCGACAACACACAACGGCTGAGTCATATTCCGCGAACAATGGAAGCCCTCTGTATTCACAGGGGAAATAAATGACACTTAATAAAGTCCATATTTCATTTTTGGTCTGAATACTGTAACGACTCGAAGGTGACGTCATAGCTTCACCGAAAAGTTTTGGAAAATGAAAAAAGATTATATATATATATATATATATAGATATATATGATGCAAACCCACAAGGAAAAAGAAAAATTATTCCAAGGCCTTTCGTGTATTCAGAAGTACACTTCGTCAGGGAATATATACATATATAGTGTATATGTGGGATTGAACTCAGAATGGTCCCCTATATATATATAAATATATATTTTTATTGGGGTTGTTTAACCTCCTTCTCAACATCTAAGGTCATATGACGGAGGGGACCTACAGTTTTACGTGGGATCCGAACCACGGGTCGCTACATAATCTGGGCGCAGAGGACGGTCTCCCACACCCAATGTTGCTTAACTTCGCTGATCTCTGGGAAGCGGTGTTACGATATTGGCCACGACGTAGCCCATATATATATATATAATATATATTATCTATATATATATATCCCCGCAAGGGGGTTCTAAGCTCGTGCTCTTGAGTGCTCGTTTGTACGTGCTTGTTCCTGGGGTTTCACGTGCGCCCTCCCGGCCCTAGCACCCAAGGATGATGGGGCTCGACCCTGCAGTCTTTCTCATCCTTGGTCTTTTTCCACTTCGACTGTCCCCTCCACCCTTTCTTTTTCCTCTGTTTCCTCTCACTTTTTCTTTGTTTTTCCGCCGAGATATGCCCTTTTAAATGAGGCGAATCGGTTCTTCCCGAACTTTAAAAAATATATATATATATATATATGTGTGTGTGTGTGTGTGTGTGTGTGTGTGGTATAAATATTTACAATGTACAGACGTGGCATGAAATTACACTTTCCGTTCTTTGAATTATAAAGGAAGGAAAGCGAAGTTTAAATTGCATTTCCTGCTAATGTTTACGTTTTAATATTTGTACAATCTTTCAAGATACTTTTCATTTGAATTAGAAAGGATTATACGATAGTAGGATTATATAACTTAGTACGGTAGCAGATAATTAATATACAGTGTGGGTGTGTATGTGTGTTATATTACAACTCAGAATGGTCCCCTGGTTGTGACCCATTGCCCACGTTGCCTTTCCATCATGAAAAGAAAAACTATAGTATTGGTCATTTATCATTATATATTCGAACTATAGTGGATTTCATTTTCCCAGAAGAGTTTCTTGTTCCATATATATATTATATATATATATATATATATATATAATATATATATATATATATATAAAGGGTGAGTCAAAAGTCTCCATACATAGGCAAAATGGTCACTTTATTATGCAATCACTTGTAAGTCACAAAATATGGTCTATGTGGGCACCATTACACTGAATGCACATACGGATGCGTTCCCCCAGTCATGGCAAACGCGCATTAACACGTCTGGTGTTATGCGTGTACACTGTACACGCATCACGAATGCGTTCCTTTAGGTGGTCCGTGTTTTGTATTTTCACCTGGTACACCATGGCCTTCAAGTGCCCCCACAAGTAAAAATCAAGGGGGGTGAGGTCTGGGGACCTCGGAGGCCACGGGACCTCGGAGGCCACTCCACGGGACCACGTTGGCCATCCAGTGACCCGGAAACTGCTGATCCAGCCACTGGCGCACGCAGATACCGTAATGGGGTGGCGCCCCGTCTTGCTGAAAGTATGCTGGAAATCCCCCGTCCTCGTTCAGCAGGGACGGCATGACTGTGTCTTGCAGCATGTTTAGATACATTTCGGCATTCAGATTGGTGTCAATGAAAAAAGGGCCAACAATTGTGTTGTCCCATATCCCGCACCACACCATCACTTTTCCAGCGCCTTGCGTCTTTGAGGGACTCATCCAGTGCGGGTTGTCATCACTCCAATAACGTACGTTTTGACGATTAACCTCTCCATGAACATAAAAGTTGGCTTCATCTAAAAACAGGATGCCAGCCGAGAACTCCGTGTCTTCGTCCACTTTTGTTCTTGCCCATTCACAGAATTCCAGCCGCCTGTCCGGGTCGTCTTCGCTAAGATACTGCAACATTTGCATTTTGTATGGATGCCATCTGTGCTCTTTCATAATGCGAACGATGCTCCTTTGGCTGACACCGCATTCTGCAGACATCCGTCAAGTGCTTTTTTGGGGACTCTTTGCGAACGCTGCCAGCCCATGGTCGCTGTGCCTTCATCGGTGGCTGTTCGTGGACGGCCACTTCTCGGTTGGTCTGCAACACTTCCAGTCTTCTTGAACTTCTCAATAAGTTTGGCAACGGTGTCGTGTGTGATGTGCGTGCCGGGGGCGTGTCTCCTGTTAAAATCCTCGGCAACCTCGCGACAGCTTCCTGATCCTGCCAGAAGAATGATCTCTATACGCTCTTCTTGGGACAAAGGCATCTCAGCACATCACCTGCAATAAAATAAAAAATAAATAATAATTTATTTATCATGACCATTTTGCCTATGTAGTGAAGACTTTCGACTCACCCTAATATATATATATAATATATATATATATATATATATATATATATATATATATATATATATATATATATATATTCATTCAGGAGTGCCAGGAGCTGGAACAGCGTTCAAGCCAATGAATGTGGTCTATTGCGCTAACTGCAGAAAATGCACTCTCTTTCAAAGCAGATGTATAGAATGCAATTGCCATACACATCAGGCAGGCTTTATCAATAAATTTATTTCGCGAAACACTAAAAAAGCACTTCATTAGCTCCTACTGATGTATAAGTTCTCGACTGCTATTTTTACCATAATAATCAATAATGAATCAATAATAGTAACCATAAGGAGCATTGCTATAATGTTTAAACTTTGAAATGTAGTCCCTAAACAGGTTTTAATAACTCTGTATCAATGTGTATCATACTCTTGTTATTCCTTATACAAGGTGTTCTAAAATTACCTAGTAAACTTTTATATGGTTGTCGATCAGTAGTCGAACGTTGTGAACAATGTGTTCAAGTTGAAGGAAGACACTTTGAACATCTAAAATAAACAATTATTGTTGCTTTTCTTATTGTTGCTGTATTTGAAATAAAATTGCTAAATAGAGCGTAATTTTTGTTGAGATATCGCGTTCATATAAAAGTTTACTTGGCGATTTTAGAACGCAAAAGTTTACTAGTTAATTTTAGAACACCCTGTATAACGTACTGCACCCGTATATGGGGGGAGTTCCGCTAACACCGCTTTAAACAGTATCTTTTTCATCCAAAAACGAGCAAAAAGGTTATTATCTGATACCGATTTCAATGATCATCCAAGTGCATTATTTAAGGGCTAAACTATTAAAGATCAAAGACGTAATCAAAGTGGCACATTTTATTTTTATTTACGAGTGTAAGAACAAAATCATTAACTTACAATGGGTGAATAAATATTTTGTAACTCATCAAGAAATCCACTCGTATCAGACTAGAAATAGATCAAAGCACGTTATTCCTCAATTTTGATTGTCTTCATCTCAAAAATTACCCATTTTCATTGGATTGAAACTATGGAATGATTTAAATTGCTGATATAAAAAATATTGTGAATATAAATTCGTTTAAAACCTAGTTGAAATCTCGATTAATAATGGCATACTAATAAAAATCTAGAATTAAATTTACATTACATTACATTACTAAATGTACATTACTCTCCTTTATTCACTTCTCGTGCGTAATCTAGGATTAAGATACATTACTCGTGATTGTTGTTCATCTCTTATCTCTCGTGTCTAATATTGATTTCTTTGTATAGTATTGTTAGAATACCTTCAATGACGACTTTGTATTTGTTTCATATCGATAATAATAATAATAATATTAATAATTTAAGATTAATACATACCCTAATTAATAATTCTTATTCATGATTTATTATTAATAATAACTTTCCGTTCTACCTTTAATTAAGAGCCCAGTAAAGCCTAAAGCTTAAGGGCCAAATTAAATAAAATAAATAGTCCAGTTTCACTATTATTTATATCATCGTAAATTGTAAAAGTAATTATTTATTTTATCAATGAAGGTTATTCAGTTCAATTCAATTGAATTCAATCCCATTCTTTTAATCAGCTATTTAAAATATGCTCATTTCATTAATTACCTTTTAATTTCTATAATTTATTCGTTTTTTATATATTTTTTTATGAAGCTTCATTTATTTTCTATTCAATATACAATAAATCACTTAATTTAAAGTGATGTAATATTTTCTAAACTTTGTAGTGTTATTTATTATTATTATGCTATTATTATTATTATTATTATTGTTTGTTATACAACAACAACAACAACAACACAACAACCCGGCTGGTCCATACGAGGTTATGATCATTATTATTAGGTCCCCTACATGCCATCTCATTTTTCTTTATGTAATAAATAATAAATGATGCTATTAATTTTGCCTAAAAAGCTTCCATGCTTCCAAGGGCATGTTCAGATGAGAGTACTGTGAATAGATTAATGTCAAAACAAATATCTCAAAATTGTAAATCTCGGCCCCTTCCATTCTTTTCTGAATAAAGATTTTGAATTTTGAATTATTGCGCAACATCGGGATTCGAACCCCCGAGCTCAGTGTTTTCGCTTCGTTTATAGGAAAATCGTTTACCCACTGAGCTACGAACGCTGGTGTGTGTGTATATATATAGGGTATATGCGGGGTATACTCATAAAAATTTTTGTGTACTCGTATGTACAGTATATGGGTAAGTCCCCAAATTCTTATTTTCTCATACAGGTGAGGGAGGGAGGAGTGAACTTCGAGAAACGCGTGAGCCCGGGTATTTGGAGTAAAGGGGAGGGCTAACTCAACCCGAAAAAACGTTAGTGGAGTCGAACCTTGAATCTTCACGTTCCGAATCTAATTCCTAACCACGTTCCGAGTCTAATTCCTAACCAACGGCGTTTTGCATAGATAGGTCGGGGTGTAGTCCCCAGCTCCCAACTACAGTTTTTCTGATTTAATCAAATTCGTTTGTGAAAAAAGTAGACTGGAAGTAATATTATATTCCTGATTAATTCCCATATTACGCATTCCCATTCCCATTTACGCTCCCAAAGTGGTAATTCCAAATTTTGAATAAATTTCCCGATTTATGAAATAATAAAAAAAAAGGTGTGGCGCAGTTCAGGCCCCGACGGGAGAAAGGGGGTATGAAAAATCTAACTTAAGTAGGAAAAACTATACAGTAACAATGGAAATGGATATTTTTTAAAATTACCTCTTCGAAATTCTCACTGGCGAGGAATGAAATGGAAATGACATTGAGAGAACAGACTGTCGGAGGTGAGCTAAAGAGTATATGAGACCCTCCAAGGAAGACGTGAATTTTATTTTTTTTTAACTGAACATCGTGAACAAGGACAATAATCTTACATCCCAATTCAAACTATATATATATATATATCTTTGCGTATATTCAAAATAGCACTTAAGTAATACGAGTGAGAACTAGTGAGATAACCAAATTCAGAAAGTAGTCGATGCGAGCCCAAACTATTAAATCCAAACTTTTGCATAAATACATCATTTAATCCGCCAATTATATCTGAAGCAATTCTCGCATCGATCCATTCTCATTTCCGTTCTAAGTGATTTCTCTCTTTAGATTTTTTATAAAAACAAACGCATCGGGACAGCAATTGCGTTACAGTCTCTTTTACCATTGCGGACTGCGGATGAGAATGGAAATGATAATGAGTGGGAAGTAATCGCAATTATACAGGGTATCTCGTAAGTCCGGTCTCATAGGAAAATTTATTTTAAATTAAATTTACAAAAGTATTACATTAAAACTAAAACAAATGTTTAAATTGATGGCTTGTTCTGGGCCCTTTTTTTTTGTTGTTGCGGGTAGAATAACACGCAATAGCTAATAAGGAAGCGAGTTACACTGTTGAGGAAAAGGCCTCCGGAGGCCTTTTCCTCAACAGTGTAACTCGCTTCCATCGCGCGTTATTAAAAAAGGTCCCAAAACAAGACATCAATTTGAACATTTGTTTCAGTTCAGTTTGCAAATTTTCCTATGAGACCAGACTTACGGAACACTCTGTATACCACGTATATTAGGTGTTCCCAAATTTATTTTCTTCTGTATGACTTACCGTAAAACAAAACGAAAACTTAACCTAACCACTAACACGCTCAACTTTCTTCAGGGTCATATATTAACATTATTTTACAAGTATGCAGAATTAAAGTACCCTGTGTATGATAATAAATAAAACACGTGACGCGGGAGTGTGTAATTTATTGTTAGCACATTATTTCAGTTGTTATTCAGTTTGAAAAAAGAAATGTCGATTAGGTATGGTATAGCTCGGGTACCACCACGCTCGCGCACCAATTTCGAAACTGCTATCAAGATGGTTCTAAGTACACTAACCGCGCTGCGTTAAGAAGGAATAATAAGAAAGTACGGTTATTTCGCTAATCTTTACATCTCTTATAAAAGCGATAAAATATAATGGCAACATTGCTAACATTATACCGAGTGCGAAAGATTTATTTTTAAAAATCAGGGATGGTTCGATGAGGTAAAGCAGTCGCCTTTGGTACTTTCCGATGCTGGTTCGCGTCCCATTTGTTCCCAGTTTTTAATAAACAACCTTTTCTAATTTTCCCCTTTATATAAAAGTGTTTTTTTAAGAATAAGTAACTCGCTATACCTCCTTCTGACGTAATTATGAAAAGTATCCGAAAAGTCTTTATCGACAGGAAAATACATTAAAATTCGTAACAACCGATACGAATTTATGAATCCATAACATCATAAATGTTTAAAATGTTCAAAACATTCCTCAGTAAATTCAAAGTACGTTAATGTAATGTAATTAAAGTAATATAATTAATGTAATGTCATTAATGTAATTAACATTGGATAAACATCATTAGCCTATGGCAAATCCCACTGTCTTCATTTACCAATGAATGTATGTATGTATGCATGTATGTGTGTATTTGTCTATGTATGTATTACATAAAAACAAATTTTATGACAAATTTATCCCGTATGTAACAGTGTATATATATATATATATATATATATATATATATATATATATATATATATATATATATATATATGTCTCCGTAGATCTTATGTATAAAAGAAATAAAGCTTAAAATAGCTTGCTTCCATCTTCTTTCAGGAAATTAGATATATGCTAATAAAAAACTTTAGTGAGTAACAAAACCTAAAAAATTGTAGACAGATGCTAAACCAACATTTATAGCGTATAAGAATGTTGTAAGTGTCATTTAAAAGATGTAGATACGAGTCAACAGCCTGCTCAAATTTTGCAATATGGAATAGAATGACCTTTATGGTATACTCCATATATATATATATATATATATATATATATATATATATATAGAGAGAGAGAGAGAGAGAGAGAGAGAGAGAGATTAGAAACCCTTCGTGCCCTTTCCATATGTAACCTATACAGACACCTTACCCTAAAACACTATTCACACTAGTATGAAAATATTGGGCACTCATTTTATACAGTTCACTAAATTTCTAGTTCCTTCTCTCGATAAGAACATTGTAAAATCGGGTATGAGAAGACAACTATTTAACCAATTTCTTCATTAAACAAAATTTATCCGAGAATTTCAATCCCTTTAACTTCCTTTTCTTCAAGATTCTGTTGGTTTACTTCATCATGTCATCGTCATTCCAATTTTTCAGATTTGAGTTAAAATACCATAAACCAAATTTGAGTTAATTATTATAATTATGATTATAATTTTAGGTAATTATAATTATAATTTTAGGTAATTATTACTATAATAATTACAATTTTAGGTAATTATAAAACGAATCTGGGTATTTCTTTTCCAAAACTGGATGGTTGGTTGGTCGTAATTTAATTTCCGTCTGGTGGTTGCACACCGGTTATTGGGTTACGTCGCCTCGAAACCTACGGTTTAGAACTCGAATTCTGGATCAGTGACCCGCCAAAGAAGACCCGGTGCGCAGTGCCGTAGCAAGGTGTTAGAGGTGGGACGACAGGACCGGATGCCACCAGGATGGGGCCGCGGAAAGTAGGAAGTCGTATCATCAAACGTAGCGTGATGCATTCCGTTCCAGCTGAAAGTTGAATCTTGTACACGTAATATAACGTCGTAATCCAAGATGCTTATATTTAAGCCTTTAATAAAGCAGTCGACCAATTCAGGGATTGTCCTGCCAATATGATTCTTTGACTAGAAATATTATTTAAGTTTAGGGTATTCACAAATCACTATTATTACACTGGTGAACACTCATTTTATTGCCAATCATATTAGAGTGATTTTGGGGTAACTTTGTGGTGCTGATTCCGAATATGACATCGGTTTTGCTAGATTGGCTCTAATTTATGAGATAATTGGTACCCCATTGAAACACGTAAAAATGCAAAAAATTTAATGTTCAGGCGGAGCCTACTTACAAATCGCATTGAAATTGTCTCAAATCATACAAAAGTAAACGCATGAAATACATAATGGCATTTTATTCGGTCTCACCATCTAGAATGTTCCGGTAGTTTCCCATATGCACGCGTTATGGTTACGTTTCCTATTAATTGAGGGTATTCATTATCTCAAGAACTAGAGCCAAATCGGAAAAACTACTTTCATTTTGGAATTCAGCAACCCCAAAATACCCTAAATTCGTACGAATTTCCTTGGCAACGAAAAAAAAAATTTTTTTTGTTGACCTGTGTTATTATTATTATTATTATCATTGCTCATTAATTACAGTAGTAATGAAAATTCTTTGTGCGTCTGTAGAGGGAGAGGGTGCATGAATAGGGTTTTGTCTTGGAAGTCAAAGCGCTAGATGTGATTCTGACCATGTAGAACTAATCCTTATCAATGAAATTTAGTTACAAGATTCAAGCCGCGATTCGAATCCGCGGCCTTAACGCTGTCAGCTTGACACCGTAGCCATTATACTCTTTTCATAGTTTTCTTGTGTGTGTGTGTGTGTGTGTAGGTGTGTGTGTTCTTCTTGGCTACCCTACGGAACCGCGTCTATCTTTAGGATATACACAGAGCCTATCGCAACACGAACGTGCGTATCGCGACGTTAGCAGTGTCGCCGTAGTTTCACACCCTTTTTTTTTAATAAAAATCATTAAATATCATGAGATAAAGGGTATATAATGATGGCTGGATTGGGTTACGTTGGGTTGGGTTAGGTTTAGTTGCCTTAAGTTGACAGGTTACTTAGATTATGGTAAATGTCACGATTTTGTAAGATAGCTAAACGTGTGTGTGTGTGTGTGTGTGTTCTTCTTGGCTACCCTACGGAACCGCGTCTATCTTTAGGATATACACAGAGCCTATCGCAACACGAACGTGCGTATCGCGACGTTAGCAGTGTCGCCGTAGTTTCATACCTTTTTTTTAATAAAAATCATTAAATATCATGAAATAAAGGGTATATAATGATGCCTGGATTGGGTTACGTTGGGTTGGGTTAGGTTTAGTTGTCTTAAGTTGACAGGTTACTTAGATTAGGGTAAATGTCACGATTTTGTAAGATAGCTAAACGTGTGTGTGTGTGTGTGTGTGTGTGTGTGTGTGTAAAGTGTGGATTATACACGCATAACTTGACTGATCCAATTTCACGCAATCACAAACAACAAATATGAAAATTTTGTTAAAAATTAAAAGGTGAAAAAAATGCGAAGAAAAAAAGAATCATTGTCAAAAAGCAGAAAGAAATAAGGGAAAAATTCTCCCTTAAAATGTTTTTGCTCCATTTCACTTTTTTTCCAAAATTTAATTACATTCAAAAAGAGGGGTTTTTTGTTTTTTTTTCCTTTTGTTTTAAAAACTTGAGGTCATATAAAACAAACAAACACTACTGTTAATTTAGGTTTCATAAACAAAACATATCGTAACCTATCTTATCTTAACCTAACCTTACTCCACGTAACCTAATCTTACGTAAATTAACCTCTTAACGACCGAAGTTTTTGTAGGGTTAAGTTATGAGTGCGTGTATGGGAAACGGTACGTATTCGACCCAGTGGTCCAAAAGAGGTTAATATAAACAAAAAAAATAATTTTTTTATAAAACTTCCAGACTGATCTGAGCATGGAAACAATTTCATCATCCATTTGCATCTTGCCCGTACCGAAAGACCTTATTTCTCCCGAGCTCATGATATAATTTAGGGATTGGTAACCCCTACAAAGAGTCACTTACAATCTCTCTGATCTTAAAACTTTAACCCATTAGTGCCCATTGGTAGAATTTCCTACCGACAAAATTGTTTGTCATTATTGCATCACTTTCTCTTGTACTCACGTGATATTCATTATGAGTCATTGATAAGACGTAATCTTTTAGATTACGTCATATCAATGACTCATACCGAAGATCACGTGAATACAAGAAAAAGTGACGCAATAATGACAAACAATTTTGTCGGTAGGAAATTCTACCAATGGCCACTCGTGGGTTAAAATATTTCTTTGAATATAGAAATTATTCACGCAAAAGTATAAAGAATAAATTGACCGCCTCTATTTCGTACTGCCAATGAATAACTCGGAAATAACTACACAGCTACATAACTAATTAGTAATTTATGATGAGAAAATTTCAAAACAGTTTTAAAATGGTGACACTTTTCTAACTTGAAGGTCTTTTGTTAGCGATCGTGTATATAGCTGAGGGGCAACAGTGTGTGAAAGGGATTTTGCCTTGTTCTCCTTAAGAAAAGCCTTCCATAATCGGGAATTATGTGCCTCTGTGTGTGTGTGTGTGTGTGTGTGTGTGCCAAGGAATTGTGGCAATCTTGAGGATACACAGAGCCCGTCACGACACGAATGTGCGTATCCCGACACTTACGGTGTCGCGGTGAATTATCTTTATAAATGTTATCTTTCATCATGAAAAAAGAGGATATAATTAAGATTAGCCTAGGTTAGGTTAAGTTACGCAAGATCAGGTAAAATTAAGTTTGGTT
The DNA here is from genome assembly GCA_023014485.1 of Bathynomus jamesi. NCBI lineage: Eukaryota > Metazoa > Arthropoda > Malacostraca > Isopoda > Cirolanidae > Bathynomus > Bathynomus jamesi. Next base: position 379,438 of record JAJOZX010002684.1, on the reverse strand, counting down.
TGAGTTATTAGGCTTTAAAATTGGGTGAGTGGCGCGATACAGAACCATATAAGTGAGAAAGTGTGAAAACGTCGCGGTTCTGTAAGGAAGCCAAACATGTGTGTGTGTGTGTGTGTGTGTGTGTGTGTGTGCGCGCGGTATATGGGGCTACCCGTTTATCTGCAGGTATTGGAAAGTGACAGGATATAAGCTCTCTCATACATATGAAAAATATTGAGCCTCGGCGCCTCACTCTCCTTATCGTATTTTTTTCAATTTGCCCTATCGTACCACACCAGCACTCCGAGGCACTCTCAGTGCCAGATTCACGCCTGCCGGGCCTTCCGTTTCCTTCAGCGTTTCCTTCCTCGGGAGGTCAAACAGTACGACGATGGTAGGAACCCTCTTGCGGTATCTTCACATGGTTTGAAAAGTCGTCCGGTACGACGAAAAAATTTTATTTCATATTTTGGGTTGTTTTCATCGACCTGTATATACTGTATATATATATAATATATATATATATATATATATATATATATATATATATAATGTTGCCCTAGGGAATAATATCAATTATGTTATAATTCATAATATTACAAAGCATCATAAAAGAAAATATAATGTAATTGTATTATTGTATTATTGTATTACATTTATATTATCATTGAACGAATTCTATTTATATGTAAATGAGGAAAATAAAAGAATGGTATTAGAGCAGGTCATATTCTATTATTAAGATTATAACAATGTAAGGATTAAGTGGAATTTATTTTATTTGTGAAGGTAAATGCAAAGAAATTAATTACATTATTTCCTTTTCTGATGTAATCTGAAACTACTCAGGATGAAAAATTTTATTTGTTATTAGCAAATTAAATTTTTCGAGTTATTCTAGAGCCCCCCCCCCCTCTAAACCCCACCCCAAACAAATGACAGTTCCCGTCAGTATAAATCTTTTTGGAGAAAAACCTCCGCACGTGTGGAAATTCTTTGGAAGCGAATAGAAGAACATTTGGTCGCGTTTATTCGTGTATAGTCGATTAAAAAAAGCCCCGTTCCGAGTTTCTCGACGGGACTATTTTAAACGACTGTACGTACGTAAAGTTACTGCGTTATTCCAACAGCCTCCGTCCAACAAATCCAGTAGACGAAGAGGGATTGTACCTCAACGGAAGACATTTCGGGTATTAGCCTAGCCCCTGCGGGAAGTCCTAATCTGCGTATGGAGAAGACTTGAAAGAAGAAGACTCGCGAAAAAAGCCTACTTCACCTCATATATTTTAAACTACAACACAGAACATAATCTTAGAATCAGTGCCAAAATTCTAACCTCGAAGAACTTAGAAATTTTTCTAAAAAGTATAATTGTAAGAAATTGTAACTAACTTCAGACTGACTTAACCCATTAGTGGCCAGTGGTAGAATTTCCTACCGACAAAATTGCCTATTCATTGAAAATGGATCGATTTGAGAATCTAAAAGAGTGCGTCATATCAATGACTCATACCGAAGGTCAATACAAGAAAAAGTGATGCAATAATAACGAACAATTTTGTCGGTAGGAAATTCTACCAATGGGCACTAATAGGTTAAGTAACGAATATCACTTACATTGTCACATACAATAACATTCCTACGGGTGAAGGATTGCAAAATAATGAGACTAAAGAATAATTTAATTGTTGTAGAATGAAAAATCTGTAAAAAGAATTGAGACTCAATATCCATGCGATAAAAATGAACTAAAATCTAAGAGGGGAAAAGCTTTAAAATTGAGTAATTCGCCCCTTTCACTCGTTTACTTCGAACTTGATATTGTTGACTGGAAGTCCAAGAAGAAAGTAAGTATATAAAATTTCCGTGAAGTATTTAGAAGTAAAATACAAAAGAATATCCAAGAAACGCTTCTTGGGAAGCAGAGAATTGAGGATCGATTGAATGAAGTTGATTCCGTTGCGCAAAACCAAGACTTCTTATCCGTTTTTATCGCAAAATGAAGACTCGATGAACGGACGGACCAACGTTACACACACAATTAACCACGCACGGCAGCACTAGTCCGGTGTCATGGGAAATAAAACAAATGTTCAAATTGATGTCTTGTTTTGGAACCTTTTTTTTGTTGCGGGTAGAATGGCAAAAATGAAAGTGAGTTACACTGGTGAGGAAAAGGCCTCCAGAGGCCTTTTCCTCACGAATGTAACTCGCTTCCATATTAGCTATTTCGTGTTATTCTACCTGCAACAAAAAAAAAAGGTCCCAAAACAAGATATCAATTTGAACATTTGTTTTAGTTATAATGTATTACTTGTGTAAATTAAATTTACAAAAAAAAAATCCTATGAGACCGGACTTATGGGACACCCTGTATATATAACAATAATAAAACGTTTAATGTAATTAGATTACGTTTACTGTAATTAGATTACAGCAAAGCGAAGCTCAGTTAGGGCAAAATAGTGTCCAGTAAGGTTATGCAATTAACTGAGTAGCTGATTAAGCATTCCCTTCGATAAAATACTAAATAACTTTGACTCAGGTACATAAAGTAAACTGTTCGCCTTGTTTTACAATAGGCCATCTTGTTACCTCACTTTAAAAAATGTAATCACTTTTGGACGTTATTTAACTGTAGTTGTGACGTTATTGAACTGTAACTAAGCTCAATCAGTGGCGGATTAATTATCAATGAGGCTATTGAGGCTGAAGCCTCAGGCTCCCATGCTTGAGGGGGCCCCCCAATCAACTGAGTTTCGATGATATAATTCGAGATTTCGCAAACTTCTTTGATTAAATATGACAGAGTACACAAATTGACAAATTCTCTGTTTTATTTTATGTTTTATAGGCCTTAAAGTAAAGTTTGTTTAATACTGTTTGGCAGTGGCGTACTAAGGGGGGTGCGAGGGGGGCGGTCCGCCCCGGGTGACAGCCAGGAGGGGGGTGCCATCGGGAGAGTTGAAATACCAGTACAAGTTTTCAAACCAAATGAAAAATTCGCCAAAGTAAGAAAAAAAATTAAAAAATTTCAAACTATTACAACTTAATGTTAATTTCCACTATAAAATAAATTTTTGGTATTTACGTATTAACGGGGGGCCACCACATCTTGATGATTGGTTAGGTTAAGTTGTAATATTTTCGTTAGTTGAAAATTTCTAATACATCATATTTTTCAAATAGCAATATTTTTTAAAATATTTACAATGATTTACAATGATGTATTAGAAATTTTCAACTAACGAAAATATTACAACTTAACCTAACCAATCATCAATGATTTAAATGATGTATTAGAAATTTTCAACTAACGAAAATATTACAACTTAACCTAACCAATCACCAATATGTGGTGGGCCCCCCGTTAATACGTAAGTACAAAATTTTTATTTTTATTGGCAATACAAAATTTACAAACGAAAAATTAAATATTTGATAAAAATTACATCGAAAGGCGAACGTTTGTTGACGTTTTAGTCATCAGTTTGTTGAGCATAGCCAGCTGGCTGCAACTGTCATTCCAAGTCTTGTTCACTTGACACTGTGACTCCACATACATGAGGTATGTTTCATTAAATAATTATGATAAAGCATAAAGTGCTGGTGTTTATAACAATATCATGGTACTTATACCAGTGTCCAGTAATTTTTGACAATGTGGTATCATAGTGATGTTAAGTGTTTATAAATGCATCGTCGTGATGTTATAATACCCGGTAAATGCATTGTGGAGAGGGCCATTCATTATGCAACTACAAAGTGTGAGGAAATGGACAATTCTATGGAGAGAGAGGGAGAGTAAAGCTCCGAAAAAGGATGCCAGGAGAGAGGCAAAGGATGCTGGTCTCACATTGCCAGAGGAAGTAAAAAGGGCTATGTTTGAATGTCCTGATCGCTTTCATCAAGAATTGGAGATTCGTTCTAAGGCAATGGATCAAATTCTGTCAATCTTCGCTGTTATTCAGCCAAACACTTTGGTTGTTGCAAACAGAAGAACTTCGGAAGTATATTCCAAATATTACTCAGATTTTCGATGAATTTTCTGATGAAGATTCAGTGTGGAAATTGGACGACTTCGGAGGCATTGGAAGCTGCCAAAATCAGCGTTGAAGAGGCAAAGAAATGGACAGCATTGCAGTTTCTGGAGTTTATTGTGAAATGGGATTTTTGTGAATCTTTGCCAAGCTTGTCACTGTGTTTGAGATTCTTTTGACTGTCGTGTGTCTATTGCTTCATGTGAAAGAAGTTTTTCCCAAATTGAAATTGATAAAAAATTTCTTTCGCTCGACCATGAGTCAGACAAGATTGAAAATCTGGCTTTACTTTCAATTGAACATGAATATGCAAAGAAGGTGAATTTTGATGAGGTCATTGATCAATTTGCAGAAATTAAGACTCGAAAGCAGAGACTGTGAATCCTCTCTATTTACCTTTGAAGAATAGGCTGAGCGTTGAGACTGGATTTCCTGTTTTTTGTATAAAATAAAATGCAGCATTACCTGTTCACTGAATTTTTAATGTCCTGCATTTTTCTTATTTCCAATTTGCTTATGACAGTACTGTACTGTTTAAAAATCTACTCGCAAACATAATATATTTTTCTGTGTGTTTAAATTTTAAAATTATTTATGGGGGGGTGCCAAAGGAAGGATCCGCCCCGGGTGCCAAATACTTTAGGTACGCCCCTGCTGTTTGGTTTTGGCAAACGACAAAATACACTGTGTTAAGGTTCTTTTAAGTTTGTTTCTCAATTAGCCTGAGCACCGTACGTATAATTTGTGTAAATGTACTATGTACTGTACATGTACATGTATTGTTAATAAAAAGCTATAGAAAAAGGCCCCCATATTCTTCATTGCCTGGGGCCCCCGAGGTGTCTTAATCCGCCTCTGAAGCTTAGTTAATTACGTTAGGTATATAGTTATGATTAGTACAATTACACGGAGCTTAGTTACGTTGAAATGTATTAGGCTAAATAGTGCCCGGTTAGGTTGAAATGCGTGGGGTTGTATTTCGTTGGATTGGTTAAATTATAGTTTTTATTCTAATTAGATTAAGTTAAAAATGTTTGTATATAAAATATTTAATGGTTACCGGTAACGTATATATATATATATATATATATATATTATATATATATATATATATATATATATACTTTCCTTCCATGTATGTAAACGTGTAAAGTAATCACTGTGGTCCTAATTATTTTACATTTGTGGTGTTTGCGAAGGCAATATCGCATATACATTATTTCTTGCATTAACTGAATGTGACTACTTTATCTTGGGCCACCATGTTGATAATTAACATATAAAAACTAAAATACTAAATCTGAAGTTTAATTGGTGTCTTACCCGTGCTGAGAGAAGTCCGGTGAAAGGTACTTTCTAGTTGGAGAAGAATCGAACCTGGGTTCTCCCGAAGACTTCAAGGTCTCGTTACCCCCATACCGCAAACTGGATCCCCCCATTAAGTACTCTTTATAGGGAGAATGGGGGAAAAAACAATATTATTAGTATACAAAATTTAAACTACTATATTATTATTAAAATTTGGGGCATACATTTTTCACATGTACTTGTCGGTATATGCAAAGCCTACAGAATAATTCAGCTTTGTACAATCAGCTTTATATGGATTAGAGTGGGTATAGTATTTCTAGGGATAATATATATATATATATATATATATATATATATTATATATATATATATATATATATATATATATACGCTTGACGCGGTAGAATCAAAGGCTTTTCGATTCATTAATTCCCCGCCTCTTACTGACTGTTCTCTCTCTCTCTCTCTCTCTCGGAACAAGGAGATTGTGCTCTCTCTGTACAATTCCTTGGTTCGGCCGCACCTGGAGTATGCAGTGCAGTTCTGGTCGCCCACCCTCAGGAAAGATATTGAGAGGCTGGAGCGAGTGCAGGCGAGGGCCACAAAGTTAATCCCTTCCGTTAGGCATATGGGCTACAATCGACGGTTACGCGCCCTGAACTTGTTTTCGTTGGAAACTCGGAGGCTGCGCGGTCAACTGATCGAAGTTTTCAAGCTCTTACGCGGGTTCAACGATGTCGATTTTAGAAACATGTTTAGTTTAAATGATAACCCAACTCGCAACAATGGTTGGTAGTTGGATTTGAAACGGTTTAGGACTAGTGTGTGTGGGAATTACTTTACCTATAAGATCTGTGACACGTGGAACAGGTTACCTTCAGAAGTTGTGAACAGTTCCTCTGTGGATCATTTCAAGAAAAGGTTATACCAAATCTTGCACACTATTTGAGGGTGTAGAAAATTTTCCCTGGTACCCGTTGCCATTGGTACCTCCTTGGTATGGGCCGCAAGGCCTTTTGAGTTACTTCTTTTCCTTGTAACTCTCTCTCTCTCCATTGTAAAAGAGTTCAAGATCCTAACCGACAAGGTTAGGGATAGGACAGATATGGGTATGGTCGTAGGGATTCTCCCTCGAATGCGTGCTAGTGACTATACTCTAAGTAAAGCCATTAGCATAAATAAAAGCGTTAAACGCATGTGTGACGAAAAAGGCCTAAAGTTTGTTGATTTTTGGCCTACATTCTACGGAAATGGGGAATACTTTGGTTCGGACGGGATACATTTTAATCAGAAGGGGAAAAAGAAGTTTGGTGATTTACTGAACATTAATTTGTATATCTTTTTAAACTAGGACCCCCCAAACCAGCAATTGATCCTGCTCCCCCAACTGTTAAAACTACTCCCCCAGCAGTCGGTCCTACTCCCCCAGCAGCTAGTCCCCCTCCAACAGCAGTTGGTTCAACTGCGTCGGGAAACGACTCAGGCCAGTTAGGAAAAATCACAATTTAAAATCTCTCGAAACTCTGCTCTTCAATGCTAGGTCAATTAGAAACAAACTAATGGAATTTATAGCGCGTCAAAACTGAGAACTTTGATATCATAGGAATAACGGAATCCTGGATTCATTCTGAAACAAGGGATTTTGTAGGAGAATTTGAAATGGTAAGTTACAAAATGTTTCACAAAGATAGGAACGGAAGGGAAGGCGGCGTGTGTACTTTTGTATGCTCGGGACTTCCTGCACCCGGTAAACAGTAATATCGTTTCTGCTCATGAAAATGTTGGGAATTGATCTAAACCTAAAAATAAAGTAGTGCATCTACTTCTAGTATATAGGCCACTCACTACCCCGTTGATAAGGATATAAACTTGTATAACCAATTAAGCAGAATAGTGAATAATAAGATCAGTTTGATTTTTGGTGATTTTAATTGTGGTAATTAAATTGGGAAAAAACAAACAGCCGATGCTGAGGGCTCAAGACTGTTGGAATTTGCAGATGATAACTTATTAAGTCAATGGGTTGACGGTCCTACAAGGGGTAATAATAAACTAGACCTCATATTCACGAACGAAGATGACCTAGTCTCTAACCTGACTATTGGTGAAAATTTGAGTAACAGCGATCATAATTTGATTAGGTTTGACCTCAGGGTTCCAGTTAATCCACGCGAAAAGACTCTTGAAAGACTAGATTTCTCGAGAGAAAATTTTGAAAGCTTCCGAAGTAGTTTAGACACACTTGAAGTTCTAATAAATGAGGATGTCAATGTCACCTGGAGCTCATACAGGGATCAATTTAGAATATTACAGAACACTTTTATACGCACTAAAATAGTCTCCTTGTCAACAAAGTCGCCGAAATGGTTTAACAACGAAATTAGCAGTGCTATTACGGGAAGAAATAGAGCCTACAAACTACTTAAGTCGCATTTCAACCAGACTAATTCAGAAAACTATCATATATAAACCTACGTAGGAGGGTTAAGTCCTTAATTAGATTAGCCAAACGTGAAGAAGAAGCTAGAGTTGCCTCACTCTGTAAAGTTAACCCTAAAGAATTTTTTGCCCATGTTAATAGCAGAAAGCCAATTAAAAATTCTGTAGGCCCCCTAAAAGACAGAAATGGCGTACTAAAATTCGGTGATAAAGATATAGCTAATATGTTAAACGAGTTCTTCGTTACAGTCTTCACGGAGGAAGACACAATAGAAGTGCCAAGTCCTCGGATTACATATGACGGTGACCATCCCGTAGAGACCATAAGTTTTACGAGAAATGAGGTACAGCAATTAATTGATAAGATGATAAGATGAACAAATACAAATCACTGGGCCCCGACTTATTTCTTCCAAGGGTATTAAAGAGGTTAGCCACAATGTTGTTGACGACTTAGTAACCATATTCAAACAATCAATCGAGTTAGGGAAAGTTCCAACCGACTGGAAGTTAGCAATGTAACACCAATCATTAAAAGGGTGATAGGGAAAATCCTTGTAATTACCGCCCGATCAGTTTAACATCAGTTGTCGGCAAACTGTTGGAATCCATCATTACAAAACGTATTGTGTATCACCTTGAATCTAACGATCTAATTTTTCATTCTCAACATGGATTTAGGCGACATAGATCCTGTCTGACAAATCTGTTAGAGTTTTTCCATAATATGCATACACTGTACGATGCAAGTAGGGCAATAGATATAGTGTATCTCGACTTTCAAAAAACCTTTGACAAAGTCCCTCACGCGAGATCGATGGCTAAAGTCAAAGGACTAGGAATCACCGGGCTCGCTTCCAACTGGATTGAGGATTGGTTAAAAGATAGAAAGCAGAGAGTGGTAATAAATGGAGTGGCTTCGGAGCTGGCGCCCGTCACCAGTGGTGTCCCACAGGGTTCCGTTCTGGGTCCTTTACTGTTTATCATCTATATTAACGATATAGACGTCGGGCTTCTAAGTACAATCTCTAAATTTGCAGACGATACGAAATTAGGAAGTAGTGTAGGTACTGAGGAGGGCGTAAGAACGCTTCAGAACGATCTTGACAGGTTGGGCGAATGGTCTGCTACTTGGCAGAAGCCGTTCAACTTGGACAAATGTAAGGTAATGCACATAGGTTATAAAAACCTGAAGACCGATTACTCTCTCTTAGGAAGGAACTTGACTGAGACCGATCTAGAGAAAAACGTAGGAGTCTATATCAGCAACGCTCTGAAACCGTCGAAGCACTGTGCAGAAGTCGAAAAGAGAGCCTTAAAAATATTAGGTTATATTAAAAGAGAGTTCCAGTTTCGGAACAAGGAGACTGTAATGTCTCTTTATAATTCACTAGTCAGACCTCAAATGGAATAGTGCGCAGTTTTGGTCTCCATCCCTCAGGAAGGACATAGAAAGGTTAGAAAGAGTACAAGCAAGGGCTACAAAATTGATCCCTTCAATGAGAATGCAAAGCTACCAACGGAGATTGGAGCGCCTAAATCTGTTTACCTTAGAGACGAGGAGGTTGCGGGGTCAGCTTATTCAAGTCTTCAAGATGCTCAATGGAATAGACAGGTAGATTACAGAAACTTATTCTCACTTAATGCCAATCCGACAAGAAATAATGGTTTAAACTGGAACTAAAGACATTTAGGACCTCTGTCTGCGGGAATTTCTTTTCCTATAAAATAGTTAATATCTGGAACCAACTTCCCTCAAAGGTTATTTCCAGTCAGTGTAAATGTGTTCAAAAATAGGCTAGACAAAGTACTAAATACTCTCATACTTTAAGACTAAAACATAACATAACATGGTTTTGGGACACTCTGTATATTCTCCACTTTCCTGTAAAATTTCCTTGACTACTTTCCCAGGGTCAAGGTATTTTCTTCAACCTTTTTCCGTACCTGCCTCTGGCAGGGAGGGAGCGGAGGGTGGGGAGAGAGCCTTCTACTTTTCTATCCAGTTTTCTACTACTGTTAGGCTAATTGAAAGAAAAATAAACTTGTTTAATAACAGGAACCTCCCAGAGTGGACCGGAAGGTCTCTCTCTCTCTCTTATCGTTATAATAACGGACAGTGCTCTTCTGAACTCTCCAATTGCATGCCTCCTCCTTTAAGGAAAGCACGCAGTACCAGACTTTCGACACATTCTCATTCCTTTGCTGTCCAATTCTCTAATGCAAGGACTAGTCTCAATCTTTCATCTACTCAACCAGTCAACTCTGGAATAATCTTCCTCAATCCATCTTTCCCCCTGTCTATGACCTCCAATCTTTCAAACGAAATGTCCAGGCATCCCGAAAACTTTGGGTTATGATTTACGTTCTTCTTCTTGTATGGGAGAGGGGGGGGGGGAGGCGTTTGTGTGGGCGTTCGCCCTTGGCCCCCTTCTTCATATATATATGTTATATATATTATATATATATATGTGTATATATATATATATATATATTATATATATATATATATATATATAAGAAATCACCCTGTTTCAAAGTGGGTATAATAGCTCCGGTACCCAAGGTCATTCCGGCACTTTATTTTAAACTAACCGGTAATAACCGTAACATAAAAATGTGTTATTATTGACCTAATCCTATATTAGCAACTTGGTAGTTAAAGCGAGAAACAATATAGCCAGACGTAGCCAATGACCCAACTGGGTTCAAGTGGCAGTACCGAGAATTGGAGCCCAACGTGGCCTGCTTAGCAGATAGCTGGTGAGGGAAAACTATATTTCGGGCCTCTTTGCGAATGACTCGTTGCCCACATTGGGCTTCCATCATGAAAAAGAAAAAGCTATAGTATTTGTCATTCACCATTACTTATTCGGACTATAGTGGATTTAATTTTCCCAGAATTGTTCCCTGTTCCATGCACGGTCTGTGTGTCACACACACACACACACACACACACACACACACACACACACACACAGGGTGGCGCAAAAGTCGCGCATTATAGGAATTTTCAATGTTAACTATAATATATTATTTTTTTCTTTTAAGTAGGGGATGGCTGCGAAATTAACAATAGACGAGAGGGTGAGCTTGGTTTTAATACACGGAATACCAGGTACAACAAATCGATGAATCAGTACAGAATTTAAAGTCTGTACCGATTCATCGATTTATTGTCCTATGATGCCCGACTTTTGCGCCACCTTGTGTGTGTGTGTGTGTGTGTGTGTGTGTGTGTGTGTGTATAACATTTAAAATGTGCCACAAACATGTTAATCTATCAATAAGTGTGGATTCAGTAGAAATATAAAAATGTGTATGACGTCATCAAAACAATTCGCAGAAAAGCGAAATAATTCGTTAATAGTCCAACAATTTCTAAAAACATTAAATTCTTCCACGAAAACTTCTCAAAAGACGGAATTTAAATTCACCAACTCACGAACGGACTTATTGTGAATTTTGTTATCTTTATTTAGTATTTTTGCTGTATTAGTGAGGTATTAGTGAAGAGGGGTATTTTTTCCCCGTTTTTTCTATATACCCCAGTTCAATATCCCATGAAGGATTGTCCAGTTTATGACCCGCTAATTCGAGCATTCTTATTTAAGAACTAGGCATGAAAATGGGAGGAGCATTGAGTGGGACGTAATCGTTGGGGCAACCAGTCTCTTTTTGTATATTAAAGGGCCATAAATTGGACACCCTCGCGAATTGGTACTGCCCTGGGGTATATAAGAAAAGGGAAAAATAACTTTTTTTACTAATACCTCACTAATAAGATTACTACCCATTCAATGTCATTCTCATCCGCAGTCCGCGAGTGGGAATGCTCGAAGCGAAAATTCCAAATTTGAGAAAAGAGTTTCCTGATTTTGAAAACGGTAAAGAGAAGTTTTTCTTTCTATTACGTGAATGGGAATGGATCGATTTCAGAATTTCCTCCCTTCAGATTACCATTCCTATTTTCGGACTTCTCATTCTTGGAATAGGAATGAAATGAAAATTACACTGAGTAGGAAGAGACCGGGGACCCATAACAAGGTACTATACACTGACTCCAAATTTAGAAATATGAGATTGAGGAAAAATAAATGGAAAACCTTTTTTTTTTTATTTATACATATTTTTACGTTTAGATGCAGACATTGGCGGATCTAGCCCCACGTTTGTGGGGAGGGGGGGGGCAAATCTTGGGCAACCCCAAGCTAATCTTAACCCATCTTACTAACAGCAAATATCATTAGTTTATCGAGAGTAAGGACTGTCACTGGCATTCTAATGCTTTACCACCTTCGATATTGAGTTCAATTTAGACTTGTTACACAAAGGAGCAGCCACGATTTTTGCAAGGGAGGGTCCGACTCAAGAAAAATAGTCACTGAATAAAAATGGAAGCATGATGTAGTACAACAAACAAACAAACAAAGCACAGGGGATATGCGTCGTGACAAAGCCAAGCCGATTAGGGACAAATCTGACTGGACACAATGAAAATAGTCAATAGTATTTCAGGTCAGAATTGCCAAGTCAAATTACCGAGTGTCACTAGATCCATCCTAAAAAAGCTAAAAAATCGTTAGATTCACGAGAAATGTTCTAAAATATTGGGACATTAAGACAGCCACGCAAACGCAAATAAGTGACCAATATACAGACTTCAGTAAATAGAAAAAAGCAGATAGATACTCGTATATAGAGCACTTTTGGAGGTAACATGAAAAAAGGGAAAGAGTAAAAAAAGTATTTTACGTGGCCCCAGGGAGGGCCAAAAGTCCAAAAGTGATGTTAGCCCCACCTTTATCAGCTTTGGGGGACCATGGCCCCTTTGGCTCCCCACTGGATCCATTAATGGATACAGGAGGATTCTTTCAAAAAAGTCGAGTGCATATTTCCTTGATGGGTACGTCGTCGTCATGTCGCAACACCCCTTCCAGTCAGATCAATGAAGTTAAGCGACACTAGGTCTGGGCAGTAATTGAATGTGTGACCGTCCTCTTCGTTCAGATGATGTAGCGACCCGTGGTTCGGAATCCACGTAAAGCTGTAGGTCCCCTCGTTGCACTTTTGCTGTTACGAAGGAAGTTAAACAACCCCCAAAACATCACACATGTTTTGGTAAGGAATTGTTTTACAGCATCACTGAAGGTTTGTTTAAACTGTAAATTTGCGCCTGTAAATGCATTCAAACAGACTGTACATCAGACGCCTAAAATGGAAAAAGTTTCAGTATGATGAACACTCGTTATTTGGTGTTCTTCTCCAGATACCTGATTTGACCTTCAGTGCCCTAAGTCCTTTCAACGAATGAATAAAATCGCCTGTCGTTAGCCACAGATTAATGAAGTAACACACGGTGTCAGAGGGTTATTGATAAATAAGCTTTGGGTCTACTTTATAGAATAGGGTAATTTTAAATACTATACGTCAAATAGATCTACAGGTTTTCAAAGGTATATATTCTCAATTACAGCAAAATTGAAGCTTAGCCTATATATTAGGGTATTAAAGTTTATACACTTTTCGATCAACTTCAGCTAACTAATAGAGTACAGAAGCAAATGAAAAGGCTCACAGCACCTCTTGACTACGGCTTCATTACCTGTTTCCGGTTTCTCGGCTAAATCTGAAGAAGGATCTGCGAGAAATTGGTGGCAGCGAGAACATTTATCACCATGACAGCAAACATCGACCTGTGAGACTAAAGGATACAAAACACTATTTGTACCACCGTCTCTGCGTAGGCTTTGTTCATCGTCGACCACGTCCAACGGCAAAGAGTCCACCGACGGCGATTCTGACGATGGCGGTCCTGATAATTCTCCCTTGTCGAGAGAACTAGCAGAGTTTGAGGGAGAGTTACTGACGAAGAAGCCTCTCGAATTGAGCGTTGAAGAAGTCAGGGAGAAGGAATTAGGTCCAATGGAATACTGATCTTTGGTGTCAGATATACTGTTATCGGTAGATTCGGATAAGAACGAGTTATTAAACTTGATTCCTACGAGATTAAGATCGGCTGGAGTTGAAGTACTGAAAGGTTGAAATACTGCTTCGGATACTTCGACCTGACTTAACGTTTCTGTCCATTCGGTAATGTCCTCATCACTATTATCGTTCAAGTTAATCCAGACGATACCGTTTTCTTCCTCCATTTTGACAATCATTCGTTGAACGGACGCGAAACAGATACTCGATTCAAATCATGTTGTGTAAGAGATCTTATCATCATAACGTGAAGTTCGGGTCCTCAACGATTCCATAGAAAGATGCAAAACACGTATTTTCCAAATTCGCTGTAGATAACCTATCACTTCATTATAATATAATGTTTGGTTATGAATTTGTATTTTAAGTTCAGTAACAGTGGGTGAAGACTATTGTAAATCATTATGATCACTGGGAGACGCGAAGAAGAACCTAAAGATCCTACTTTGTACTCTTTAGGTTAATCACCTTATAATCTAGAAGTTTCTCACAGGTTAGAAATTACTGTATGCATATATGTTTTCGCTACTGTTGTTAATACCCCAACAAGATTTGTCAATTGTTCGCGTTTCATACAAAAATTACTGAACCACTGTATACTGGAAATAACTGGATTCTGGTCCCTGAGAAGAAGGGGTTACTCGCTTACACCGCGCACGAGACCTTAAATGTCGTTGTAAAGTACGTTCTTAGAGGAGCCAATGAAACATAGGTACTGTGTCCAAAATTATCACAGGTGAATGACACCTTTTCTTTCGCCCACTTCTTTTTCAGCCTATTTTTTTTAAAGGTATTATTAGGAATTCGAAATTGAGCCTATTACTTTCGAGTATTTTGGCAGAATTCAAACTTTTCTTCCTTCTTTTTCCAACATTTTTTCCTGCGAATACTTCGAGACCACAATAAAAGGAGTATACCAAACACGGATTCCAAATAACCAGGTAATAAACACTACACGTTGTAACACGTTGAATCTCTTTTTATTGGCTTGTCAACGAAACAGTAACTGAATGGAGGGAAAAAAAAAAGTTTAAAAAAAAAGCTGAGTATGAAAATAAAACAAAAAAAATTATAAATGATAAAAATGTTAAAATAAAAAAAAAAGATAAAACCAAACTAAAATTATAAATAATTGATTATGAAAAATTAAAATAAAAAGTTTAAAAATACAATAATAATCCTCCCCCCAAAAAAGGGGGTAAAAAGTAACAAAATAAAAAAATAGCAAAAAGTAAACACAAAAATAGAACAAAAATAATTAAGCGGACATAAAAACGTTTAAAAAAAAAAAAAAAGAAGTCGCGTGCTTTGCGCCAATCTTTACCTTGCGAAAGGAAAACATTTGAGTGGGGCTGCTGGTATCCATCATCCGACTGATGGTCCTGAAAGGGAGGGGAAGCCGACTCTCTCGTAGGGGCAGATGGCCCAACGGCGCGTCGTTGGGAGTTGAGAAGTGGATGGTTGTGGGAAGGCCCCCGGGGAGGTACTTCAGGGGGCACAGGATCCGCGGGTGTTCCAGACACTCCTGGAAAGAATTTAAGTAATACCATTAGAGTCTTCAATTAAAAGTAAATTAATTGTATATCTGTCTGTCTGTCTGTCTGTCTGTCAAACAGGATGAAGAGCAATACAAAGGCCTTCATAAAATTAAGCACTTCTATTAAGATTGTCAGATATTTCGAGACCTTACTCTGTTCCCGGCACCTTAATTTTGAAAAATATATCAACCCCTTTTAATTGACACGTCATTACGTGAGGGAAATATCAAAATTCATTTTAACAAAAAACAAAATATGATTTATCAAGACACACACGACTGTCAGTCTCAGTTCCAGGATGATTGACCTTTAACACTGGCATATATATATATATATATATATATATATATATATATATTATACAATTCAGAATGGTCCCCTGAGAAACTTTTATGTTACACACAGACCGTGCGTAACATAGAAGCTTGTGTAACCTTGGTTTTGCTTCCGCCCGAATTTTTCATTCTGACGAAGGTCAGCATGTCACTCCACCTTAGATCTACAGTTTAACGTGGAATCCGAACCACGCCCCACCAGCAGCCCAGCATCTTAACCACTAGGTTACTCAGGGTACCCACGTATCTACCAACCAATTTATTTTATTGTGTGGAAGGATGAACAGCTGGGTTTTGCCGCGCGCCGCCTACCCATTACCAGATCTCGATCCCGGGGTTGATCGATTCGTAGTCAGCGACGCTAACCACTACACCACCGAGGCATATATATATATATATATATATATATATATATATATATATAGAGAGAGAGATAGAGAGAGAGAATTTGAAATCTGTGTCATGCCAGCTTAAATTAAACTATCCTGTAACTGAAGTAACTGAATTAATTGGTGTTAAAAGAATATTCAAATTGAAATTATTTAATTTAATATAGCAATCAGTGGCACTATTAGCACTTTCTGCTATAAAAGTGCCTCTATAACTGTGCCACTAAATTACATAACATGCACTTGGACGGTATAAAAAAGGAGCAAAGAAGTAATGTAAAGTTTATATCATGACGTAGTCAAGATTTGGATATAATTTAGTTATCGTGCTTCCATTCAGAGCTGCCACAAATGTGGGCGTGAGTACTTAGTTTCTCAGCTGATGATCGAGGTGCTTTCAAAAGTGTTCAGCTAGGTTCATATCAGCTCTTTTGGGTGTTCCGTAGGGAAAATTTGTGACCCTTAGTAATATGGGTGTAAAAAACGGTTTTTTCCGGTTTCGGGTGATGGGGTGGGTTAGGGGATGAGGTGTCACTCAAAAGAACTTTTCTGACCCCTTTTAATCCCTTTAATCTCCCAAGGGAGCCAAAGTAAAAATTCTTTAAAGTTTTGGTTAACCACATATATATATATATATATAATATATATATATATATAAAGTAATAAATAATAAAGCGTAGAGGCCATCCAATACACTTTACCGCCGTCAACATACCTTAGCGCCCAGATAGCCACTATATCCCACCTAACCGGCCCAAAAAAACCTAAAACCTCACAGCCCACAATCCCCCCCAAAATAAAAAACTTTTGTTTTTTCATGATATAATAAAAGAAAAAATTACTGAAAATATATTATTTACAAGTCAGAGTTTAAAATAAAGTTGGTAGTAGTAGTAGTATTTGTGGCTTGGTTATTTCTCAAACAAACTAACTGCGACGGTGTGACTCTTACAGTTTTGCGGGGCGGCGTTAGAAATGGCAGACACGGTTGGGTTTGGACGGCGTTGCCGATTCGCGCGTGTTTTGCTATTTCTTGTTTTAAATATTTTACAATTTGGTTTTAATATGTTTTTTAATAAAAGATTGTTAGGAGTTTAATAAATTTATTCATTTGACGACGTGACTTTTTCCAAAGTTCATTTAAATGTAAATTTGTATAAAATATTTTTTATACGTTTAATATATTTTTAAAAAATTACAAGTTTATTTTAAATAATTTAATTTTATTTGTATTTTTCGAACGTTCGATTTAATTACTTTAAAGTTTTATAGTAAAAGATTTTATTTATTTAATAATGTTTTGTAAATTTTTTATTTCTAAATAATTATTTGAATGTAAATTTTTCAAATTCATTTTCTTTCACGTTTGTGATATGAAGGCAAAGTTCGAACATGGATTTTCTTGTCTTGATTGGTACAGAGGGCGGAAGCTACGTGACTGAGTATATATATATGTATAGATAAGTATGCAAGTGTACACACACACACACACAGGTGTTTATCAGTCATTTTGGCTGGTAAATACTTGTTTAGGTTTGTATTGATGACGATGTATTTCCATATGGGCTGTTTATCCATCCACATCGATGCTTAGACCACCATCCTTGGCTTTTTCAGCCAATTTATGGGTCAAACAGGCTTTCTTCAGCCATTTAAGCCAATCAAACGGCTTTACGTTGTTTCATTGGTCTTTATTATCTCTAAAGTCTCAATCTGTCTTTCGACTGGGATGAGGAAGGTTGTGTTCTGTCATCTTTCTAATATATACTTTCATTTTTAGCGAAATTATATATGAATATGTGTGTGTGTGTGTGTGATGTCGCGCGCCAAGGGCGCCCAAGTACCCCTAGGACTGTTTTTGATGTTAGACCTGCGATGCGTAACAGAACAAGTCTGGCGGTGGTTTTCTGCTGTTTAAACTGCTTCTTCTTATTCTTATTTGTTCATATTTGTCGTTCAAAATGTTACCCTTTTGCAATCTTCGTTTATACTTTTATAAAAGATGTAAAATATAAGTGCCAAAAAAGTTCTTCCTTTAATAATTCGCTTTTCTTAGGGGTCATTCAAAAACCACGTGGTCCTTTTTCGGTTGGTTTTCAAACCCGTCCCCCCCCCTTGTGGTCATTTGTGGCCAATGACTTAAACCCCCCTCCAAAACCACGTGGTCTTCTGATGTCACTCCCCATCCCTTCTTATCTTATGTAAAATGTAAGGTGCCATATTAGATTCCTTATGCTCTTGAGATGTAATGAGATAAATGAACAATTAAAAGGCATATCTTCTAAATAAACTGCAGCAATTGTTGTTTCTTTAATTCAAAATAATATCTTGACTAAAAAATGTAATTTTGAATGTTCAAAAAATTATTTATTGGAACATACATATTGGATACATACTAACATATTGGATGCATACATATTAATTGGAGCATACAGTGTAGCGTATTTATATTCTTCCCAAGGCTGTACTCTTTGGTCCTCTGGGAGTGGCCACGTGGTTAAACGTCAAGACCTCCCTCCCCATGTGGCCTTTGGTGGTCAAATAAGGTACCACCCCTTTAAAGACCACGTGGTTTTTGAATGGCTCCTTATGATGTTTCACAATTCACAGATAAATTCACAAATAAATCCATTCAAAGTTTTGCAATCATTTACACAAAAGTTTGAATGAAGGAATTAACAAATAGAGAGATTTTGTAGAGAATTAATTATAATAAGCAAGAGCAAAGCAATCGTAATGATTATGCAACCAGTTTCAACAAAAAATTAGTCGAAGGCATAGCACTGTTTTAGGTATTACTGTGTATAGAAACTTAGCTTTCTTTAAAAAAAAAGACGTGCCACACAGAAATTCGTCAGATTTCAATAGCACAATACAGTATTTGCAGAAGGAACAAGTCTATCAAATTCACGACAAAATAGAACAGCGATTTTAGGTGGTTCTTTGTTTTATATTCTTGAAAAAATGTGTGGAATTTTATCGTTATACACTGCCTACTTCTATTAAAGTCTAATCAGCATAGGCAGTGGAACGAGGAGGGGGGGAGGCCGGCGGCCCCTTCTTAAATTAACAGAGGGGGACCAGGCCCCCCCCCTTGCCAGCGAAGATATTTTGACATTTTAAACTTTGAAAAACAATTTCTTCAAAGTAAAAAGTAAATAAACATTTACTTTGTGTGTGTGCTATGTAACATTTCGTAAATTATAAGTTCGTAACTGTAACGCTTTAGCGTGTTCACGAAATCTAGTGAATGTAGTCTAGTAGTATGCTAATCAATCCTATTTGGTCCCCCTTGCTCGCTGACGTTCCGCTGCCATGGCCAATCAGATCATTCCAAGGGTAGAGAAATCCTACTTCATATATCTGATTCGTACAATTAGGTTATAATGAGAATCAATCACGTGTTAAGTAAACCAGCCTTGGGTCATGACCCACAATCATTCACTCTAGATTAAGGTTTCTGATAAGAGTTCTTAATGTTCGTTAGCTCAAAACACACGTGTAGAGTTTATCTTTCTCCGATAAAAGCTTTTAATGTTTACGTCTCGAATACAGATGTGGTGTTCATGTAGTAGTATAGCCGCAAAAGGGGAGAGTGCAAGAATGTTGCAAGTTATTATGTAATTTGCAAAGGGGGTGGGGGTTGTTGCAAAGGGGTGGGTGGGGGGTTGCAAAAAATTAAAAAAAAAAAAAAAAATACCCCAAAGGGCCCTTTGTTGCCAACCTAGGTTGCAAGGGGCATGCAACTTGGAGGCGGAGTTCTCCCCCAAGCTATTCCCCCCAAAGGGCCAGAGAGAAAGGAGGAGAAAGGAGGAGAGGTGTTCACCTGGCAGGAGCCAAGTGCATATTAAGACTTCAGCCGAGTAGGCGTTGTTTTATAGGCTCCTAATCAGCCAGAATCAGCCAGTTGGCTGAGCCAAGGGGGGAGGGGTACACCTGAAGGAGAGAGAGAGAGACACCTGAAGGAGAGAGAGGAGTTCTCCCCCAAGTTATTTCCGTTTACGTAACCTAAGAGGCCTCTAAGGGGTTTTCCCAAAGGGCCAGAAAGAGAAGGACCAGAGGTCCTTGCTCGGCTGGGAGCCGAGCTTGAATGATTCTTTCATCAGCTTCTCGGTCTTTTATAAACCTCTATTCTGGCTGAGTTGCCAGATAGCGCAATGTATTCCAGATAGCGCCATGTGTCCCAGAAAACCATATATTAATCATCCATTGTGTACCACAATATATATGACGGTAGTTAATCCAATTAAATTCTGTTTATTAAATAAATAATTTTCACACACAATCTTTATTATTATTAAACCTGGAATTGCATACCTTTCCAGTTTTTTTTTGCAATGATCGGATTGTTCTTGCTAGATATATATTATTATGCATCATTTTAATGAGAAAGAAATGTACTTTAATATTATGTTTATTAAATTCTCCTAAAATAATTATATAAGACCAAAGTAATGGTGTGACGTTGGAAAAAAAAAAAGTAGAGAAGTTTAGTCTTGGAGGCTTCTTAGCAAGACAAGTCTCCCATCAAAATTAGTTTTCTTTACATACTTTAGCTTCAAATTTTATGGGTAACTTGCATATCTGAAAAGAAAATGAGTTTCACTGCCTCAATGAATCATTACACACGATGTCAGTATCACTCACTTCAAGACATTATTGTATAGAAATAAGGTAACACAAGTGCTACAAGAAATAAATAAAAGAAGTACCCACAAACAAATCTGTAGTGAAACAAAAAAAAAAAGCAAAACAGGCCGCGTGACCCTGAACATTTTAATGAGAAAGAAATGTACTTTAATATTGTTTATTAAATTCTCCTAAAATAATTATATAAGACCAAAGTAATGGTCTGACGTTGGGATGAATCCAATTAAATTCTGTTTATCAAATAAATAATTTTACACACTCAATTTTCATTATAAACATTCGAATATCAGTGGGGAAAAACGAACGGAAATGAAAATTTATGAAACAATTCAAAACAGACGATCGTCATTCCCCAAACCCGTATATATATATATAATATATATATATATATATATATATATATATATATATATATATATATATATATATATCTAAGTTGTATCATTATGTAGAACATTACAGTATTCGCATGAAGGAAGGAGAGGTTGCAACCTCTACTTGAATAAATGTATTTACTTAAACTGCACAAAGATTATTCTCAAATCACTATTTCATCTTATCTCATAAATAGGGTTTCGTCGTGGTCAATGGGGTTCCCCCCAATCCCTGATAAGTATCCCTTCACTCCATACGAGATGAAAATTTATGAAACACACGAGCCTCATTCCATGCGAAAAAAATTGAAAAAATACGAGAATTTGCGAAAATTCATTTAAAAGTTGAAATTAACCAAAACACAATCCGCTAGAGGAAAGGAATTCCGAGAATCTGCCCAACTCGATTGACCATAATTTACCTTTCTACCAGTCAAATCGATCAAAACCTCACCTCACTCCGACTCTTAGAAATACACACAATTATATTAAATAGCAATCAGCGAAAGAAATAAGGTAGGCATACCTGAATGTACTAATAATTTTATATATATATATATATAATAGAGAGAGAGAGAGAGAGAGCGAGTTTTGTTCAAATAAAGGAATCCAAATAATATTTCCATTTACTCAGTTTTCCCAAAATATTATTTAAAATTAAGTGTACTAATTTAAATTTACTTTCTTTTTCCAGGTTAACTATACCCACAATTATAATAAATAATAATCGAAAAATGGCAGTTTGTTTCTAGTGAGAAAGGAAAGCCAATGCTCTTAGTGAATGGGTTTTTATATGTAAGAGACCTAACCTAACCTAACCTACGAAATACATCTCGTCAGGGAGTCGTTGCTTACTCTTCCACATTTCAACATAACAGGATTATTGAACCGGATTTAAAATAACAGGATCATTTGACCCGAGGCAGTAGTATGCCCTAAAAACGTGTTAATGCATCATTTGACGAGTCAGTAGTATGACCGAAAAGCATGTTAATGCATCATTTGACCCCGAGTCAGTAGTATGACCGAAAAGCATGTTAATGCATCATTTGACGAGTCAGTAGTATGACCGAAAAGCATGTTAATGCATCATTTGACCCCGAGTCAGTAGTATGACCGAAAAGCATGTTAATGCATCATTTGACGAGTCAGTAGTATGACCGAAAAGCATGTTAATGCATCATTTGAAACGAGTCAGTAGTATGACCGAAAAGCATGCATGATTTTCTCTTTAGTAATAATAACAACTAGCTCGAAGAGTGACAACGGATAAAGTTTTCACGTCACCTTAGGCCCACAGTTTAATGTGGAAACCGAATGCTATTTTAAAAATATAATTAGGATATAATTTCTTTATTATAAAATAAGTTAGCAATTATGTTAACACAAGGAAACAATACTATTAACTTGTAAGTAAAAATATAATATGAGGGACTACCATAGAAATGTAAGTGCCTATAATTCAAGAAACACGATTTTATATATGTTACTCATCCGGTCCCGTTATAGCGGATTGGTACACGTCATAGCTCCACCCAGCTACATCGGCAGCCAATCACTACGAACATCTGGTCTTTTGGGCGGAGCTTGGCGATTGTGCATATAAAAGGGGATATTTTTCAGTTGGGAGTAACAGTAGCTATTTTCGCGTCAGTGATTAATCATTCCCTCCACCATGGACCTGTACGTCTCCCCAGACTTGTATGAAGAAAGTGACGCTGCAGCATTAACGACAATTAGTCTTTTTAACGCAATTGACCGTGACGATTTATTTTCAACGCAAACCGTAGAAGATATTTGCAGTGACGCTCCTTACAATCCGACGCAAGGGACTACCATAGAAATGTAAGTGTCTATAATTAGAATTTATATATATATGGATGGGGTGTAGTATCTCGTCAAATAGATACTTGCCAAAAAAATTTTATATCAATCAATGTTATTTTGTTACCCCATTATGCTGAAATCGAAATTTTTTTTATGGCAATCAATGTTATTCCTCGAACCAAAGATATCTTCACATAATGGGGATCTGTCTGTATACTCTGTATATGTTTTAAAAGAATGAACATTATTCCTTTAAGGTCCGATGAGGATTTGACACGTGTTATACAATCTTTTGAAGAATCTCGGAATACGGGGGATATACTGAACAGTCAACAATGTCACACATCTTCCACCATGGACCTGTACGTCTCCCCGGAATTGTATGAAGAACGTGATACTGCAGCATTAACCGCAATTAGTCTTTTCAATGCGATTGACCGTGGCGAATTATTTCCAACGCAAACCGTTGAAGATATTTGCAGTGACGCTCCTTACAACCGACGCAGGGGACTACCATAGAAATGTAAGTGTCTATAATTCGTTTTTATATATATATGGAGTTGTAGTATCTCGTCAAATAGATACTCGCTCGCCAAAATTTTTTTATGGCAATCAATGTTATTTGGTTATCCCCATTATGCTAAAATCGAAATTTTTTATGGCAATCAATGTTATTCATCGAACCAAAGATATCTTCACATAATGGGGATCTGTCTGTATACTCTGTATATGTTTTAAAAGAATGAACATTAATCCTTTAAGGTCCGATGAGGATTTGACACGTGTTATACAATCTTTTGAAGAATCTCGGAATAGGGAGGATATACTGATCAGTCAACAATGTCACACCGAAATAATGCAAGTGTTTTTCGATCTTTTTGGGGTAAGAAGACACAATACATTTTCATAAATTTATTAAATGAAAGAAATCAGTACAATAAACAACTACAGAATATATCGTTACAAATATACGAACAAAAACATTATAATATACAACGAGTACGTACAATTGGAAAACGGTTTTTTATCTGTCTGCATACCATTTCATCGTTTCGGCGAGTGTGACACGGGTCAAATAAATTTAAAAAATTTATAAATTCTTTATCATTTGACATATGCATGAGAAATGAGACGCAGTACATTCCGCAAACATTAGTAAAATATCCTTGCATGCGAAATGGGTTCCATACAACTTCGGGAATATGTAACTGAGCGAGAAATTTTACAATAATAGGGTCACTCCAGGGTTGAGTACCGAGTGAATCAAAATAGTACAGGCGCTGTCTATTTTTAAAATAGACAGCGATCCAGTGAATCCCTTCATTACCGATGATGTCTGTGTTCACAATAAGACTACCGCATTCTCGCGTACTTGGCAAACTCAATGTTTCATTCTTCGCAAACACGCCGATAAATTTGGAACGTGTGACTCGTTCCATTACTTTCTGAAGTGTATTAGCATCCATTTTAAAAGTCAGTGATAACGCTCCTAAATCTATCTACTTCTATTAGGGCTTGCGATTCGAGATATACTAGTACACTAATAGGCAGCGTCTATAGGCTTGGCGAATTCCAGCCGCACTGAGATGTTTCCGCTCTGCTGTGGGGTTAAATGGGTATTTACGCTAGCAGATAAGTCAGGTGTAATGTCAAACGGATAAAGGTTAAATTGATCAATGAATTCTTCCTGCGTTACCCCATTACCAAGCTCATCACAATCACCTGCAATATGGGTCAGATTACTATAGGCTCTGGCACAAAGCGGTAACACAGCGTCTGATGAATAGTCCGTACCCATTGTTCCACCCAAAGCAGTGCCATTAACGTATAGTTATATTTTTAAGTCCGAAATTCTCGAATTTAAAGGCACTCTTTTTATATTTTCCATTCACCGAAGCGTGGTCCTGCATGCCGATTAATATCCTTTTAGGAAGATTTCCCAGGGCAATGTTTTCTATCTGCTTCGATGCCAACCCTGCAGGAACCGTATATAGTTTGATCTGCACTCTGTTAATAGGATATTTCACTGTAGCGTTTAGTAAATTTTTCTCAATTTCTAGTTGTTTTGGTGAACTTAATTTCACTCGCCGTCTTACCCGTCGGGAGGTATGTGTCCATAATGTGAACCACAACGGGCTTTGCACCCTCTTCTTGATCCGCAGCCAGATTTAAGCAGATCTCAGGACTCGTGCGGGTGAGCTTTATTTTCATATCCACCCCGTTCACAAGCAACTTCTCCTGGAAAGTGAAATCTGTGTGCAACCGTCCAAAACACTCGTATATTTTCTTTTTAGAATTTTTAAATTTGTCCTTTATACTATTTTCATCTTTAGTTTGATAATATCCCTCCGCACTTAAAAAGGTAGCCTTCGCTTCTTTGGAAAAGTTGAGGACATTTTCCAGATAGGCTCGTAGATGATAGTACCCCGTGCCTGCCGATATGTTGGTCTGATTTAAATATACGTCACACTGGTTGAATATGGAGTGCAGAAAGTTTGTTTCAGGGTATACAGCATATTTGTCATCGCAGACCGTTCCATCAGAATGGGCTATACGTAGCTTAGCGTACATGTGCACACAGCTTGGATCAAAAAAGTAAGGGCCTGAGCTGGGTATCACGAATTCTATAGGTGCACTCGGGGAACTAATTGTGTTTAAAGGGTTAATTGTAATAAAGTCACTGTGCTCAATAGAAACTTGGGTTGGAGGTAGCTCAAAAAGGGACAGCTCCGATTTACAGCATTGTGAACTACATGGGTGGATGAAGCGTGCCATGGCGAAATAGTGACTCCTCTCTCGACAAGTGGTAAACAAACTATGATTCATGAGATCAATGTCCTTAGCTTATATCAGTCAAAAAAGTGGTCAACCATAGGTTTCATTCGCTTACAGCACTTCTTTTTTGATAGCCTTTTACGTTTAATACCACGTGACCCCTTCTTCCGGGCAGCCGCTTCTTCCCGCCACCACGCATTTTTCTC
Organism: Bathynomus jamesi; assembly: GCA_023014485.1. NCBI lineage: Eukaryota > Metazoa > Arthropoda > Malacostraca > Isopoda > Cirolanidae > Bathynomus > Bathynomus jamesi. The sequence continues at coordinate 353,587 of JAJOZX010002684.1, read as the reverse complement.
TTTGCATCTTTGATGATTTCGTCCCGTGTACGCTTTAAATGTTTTTTTAGAGCCTCTTTAGGTTTAGCCCCGGCCAATATGTCTTCTGCAGTGTTAATACCTGATTGTAGCGCTTTCCTTCCAAGGTATCTGGCACCCCTCTTCAGCAAAGGAACAGCCGTACGTAGTATGGATGAAAAAATGGACCCAAGTCCACTACCGCGCTGGTACGCACCCCTCGATAGACGGTGAAAGGCTTTCTATCCATTATAACTCAGTGCGTCGAAAGTGTAGCTTCACTGTTAAGCTCCCGTTACCGAATGGGAAGTTTTCACCCTCAATCGTTCTTATATATATTGTGATATTGGTTATTAAATTAGTTGCGACATTCACATAATGGGGTCTGTCATATGTAATACTCAAACTCCTTCCTCTATGGTTGGGGATGTGAGCAATGCGCAGCAGGCGTGCCTGGGTATCCCCAACAAACTGGTGCTCCACTATATTACTGTAAATATAGCACATGTCTGGGGACCTTTCAGCCAATTTCTCCATCTTCAATTGATACATTAATCTGGACAAGTCATGCTGTGTCTCGTGAAATGTGTCTCTTTGGAAGGCTGCGCTATATCGGCCATTGGCTAGAATTTGGAACTTTCTATGGTCTTTAATACGTCTGTTAGTCTTTGATTTTAGGATTAGTGTATGTGCAGGGTTGTTTACGATTTCGTATACTAAATCATTCGTAAGGTTTGAGTTTCTTAAACTTACGTTTAAGCCTCTCACAACATCCTCGGCCGAACCATATTGACCCGGTCCTAGTCTTACTTCTGTACTGTAATACCGTGCAACCTTAGTCCGAGCGATACGCATAGTTTCATCCATAGCTACCCCAGCTTTTTCACACTCGTCAATGTCTCTAAGAATCGTAAAAACGGTTTCTTTATGTTCAATATTTAAAAAGATGGTGTCCAGCTGAATTTCGCATATCCCCACCTCATACGAATCACGACCCAATTCAATGTGCTTGTGGAGTTCTGTTACAAAGTTGGCTAGTGTGTTGTTAGGTGTACAGACAGGGACGAGGAGGACGGGAGTGTGACGTAGAAATGGTTAGGAGCCATGTTGCATACTATTTAAGCTTCATTATTGCATCAGCTTTTATATAGGTGTTGAAGCTTTCTGGGTACCCTAGCCATTTCACCAGGTACATTTTTCTCTTTCCTGAACCTTTGCTTCCTAAAATTTTCTCAATTTTAAACACATTTTTTCCTAAATTAAACGCAACTTTCTGCAATTCCTCGCGGTAAAAGCCTCCTGAGATTTCTTCCATTCAAATCTTCAATGTAATACATCATTATCTCACCTTTAGGTCTCACAGCCCTAACTTTAAAAATCTCGCGTGTCCATCCTTGCTCAAAACCCTTTGCGAATTTGTTCCCCGAACGCGACAGCCTTACATAATCATTGATTTTGAACGCGCAGAGTGTGGTGGTGGTGGTGATCCATCTCCTCGGGAGCGTACCTCTTTCTAAAACTTCGTTAGGTGTTGTCCCAATCGTGCGATGGTGTGAGCGGTTGTAGGATGACGCCAATGATTCCAGAATGTCTAGAAATCTGTATGTGTTTTTATGTGTAAAATAACGGTGCATGCGTTCCTTTATGGTGCGCTGAACTCTTTCAGCTAAAGAAGCCTTATGTATAGAATTGGTTGTGTAATAGCTGATATTAAACTCTGTCAACATGTTCTGAAAAGCACGGCCTATAAATTCCTTCCCCATATCCGTACAAAAATAGCCAGGAACCCTGTTTTCTTTTAACATTAGCGTTTTGGTGGCTTTAGCAACTGTTTCAGGTGATTTATTTTTCAGAGGAACTAGCCACAGATATCTAGAGAATACGTCTATTATGAATAGAATGTAGCGGTAACCATCGTTATACACAGAATATCTTTGCATGTCTGTTAAATCTGCTTGCCAAATAGAATCAATCGAGGAAGCCGTTGTCTTGGCTGTTTTAAACCTTTTTCTCACAGGCTTATGAAGCGTATAAGCGTCCTGCTCCCTCAAAAATCTTTCAACATCTTTTTTTCCTACTCCGTAAACACTTCTGTACAGTCTATCTACGCCGCCGTAAGAGGATGGGGTAGAAATGTCATAATAGCGTTTAGTTAATACGTTAGCCATTTGCGTATTTTAGAGGCACGTGGGTAGGGTTGGTTTAACCTCTTCTTGCTCCTCTTCAAAGGTGTTACCGCCGGGGGTGACGGCGCCTTCAATTGTGTCACAGGCGTTGCATGCTCCAAGTCTTTTAACCTGTTCAGATTTCCTATCAACGTTTTAGGGACATTTATTTGTTGTAGTCTTGCTTTAATATGCTTCCATCCTGATGGTGATGGCCTATCCCACTTTCTCACCAGATCATGGACAATGTCTACGATATTCGATCCCTGTACCTTTGATCCTTCCACAATGATCTCCCCTGTATCGGTCCATTGTATGGCGGGATCCTCATTCAATAGATTATAAAGACTTAAGCCTTTACTCCTCAATGTAAGTGGGAGGGTATTTTTTAATACATGTTGTGTGGCTAATCTTTTTGGTTGGTCAGCTGTATCGTCGGGCTCAGATCCTATGTCGCCATGTCCATCGTCCCCCGTGCTGTGCCTAATAACCACAGGAATCTCTGTAGGGCTCTTATAATTTTCGTACTCGTGAAGAAATTTCTGCAGAGCTTCTTGGTATAAGATTCTTTTCTCATCAGGTGTTTTTTCACTGTTTAATAGGGCTAACAATTCGCTTTCCATTCTTTTAAGTCTGCTTTTACGGGGATCTAGATACGTGTCTGGATTCCTTTGCAGTGAAGCGTACACCTCGTGGGGAATCACTACCACTTTCTTCATTATATTAATCTAGTCAGTAAAGGACCCAAAACTGAAAATAAGATGGGGAGAAATGACCCTCCTGTTTGTACAATAATTCGTTTTTTCTTCGCTACAGTTTGGCTTTTACGAGCGAGTGCACGTATTATGTTCTTGTAGCGGCGTAGGCGAGCCTTCTGATGGGTTTTCATTGATACATTGCAATTTATAACGTTAAGACAGATTTCACAGATGCATTTTAAAAAGTCGGCATCGATATTTTTAATAAACATCTGCTGCAATGCCCGGGGCAGTCGATGATAGATTTTTATTAATTCACGGTATTTCTTTAGTCTCTTTGTCATTCTGGAATATACACCGTTTCAGGCTCGTTTGGAAATATATTCGTTCGCAGAAGCACTCTAAACGTGTTTCGCGGATGAAGGTCGCAAAGCAAATATCCGTAACGCGTGCTTGTAGCTTCTTTATAAACTTCCAAAAACTCCTTACGCTGATTCGGGAACATTTGATTGGCTAATACCCCAATTTGTGATACATCTCTACGTTGCGCGAATAAGACTAGATATTGCGTATTTAACGACACATCGCGCATGTATCTATTTTTGAAAAATAGATTCTGATTGATGAAGAACACGCTTATGTTAAGATGGTGGGAGAATACTGTAAATGTCTCGGCAAACGTTTTATCCATCTCCAACATGAGATCGTCAATTACAATGATTGTATGTTCATTTCCCTTTAACGAATTAACGTCATATACGCCTTTGTGGAACAAAATATCATCTTGGTACTCGTTGAACACTGATTGATACGTCGAATAGCACCATATAACTTTACGCACAAATTTCGAGAACATCTCTCCCTTTTCTTTAATGATTTTAAGCATAAACACAGTTTTACCACATCCTGTAGGTCCAGATATAATACATGTGGATGGGCTCGTGAATCTGAATTTTTCTACAGAGTCCATTTCTAACACGTCACACTCCTAAGTGGGTCATTTACAAAATATTACAAATTTTGAGTGCTGTTCCTTATATTTCTTCTCCCACAGAACCGTGAATGACGATGAGGTAGAGCAGCCCATCATTGACATTACGGATGACCTCGACGACAGTGTAGTTGTGATCTCCTCCCCTGCCAACGACCCTCACCAGCGATACCGGTAGCACGTCCAAAGCGGAGGTATGAGAACCCCACGTCAGGTATAAAGCGCCCGAAATACGCGCCTGTTGCAGCGGTAATAGATCCCCAACCCTCAACCTCTTACGCAACAAGCCCCCCAGCAGCACCTCCCGCTAATATATCCCCTTATTCATCCGCCGCCCCCCGTTCTGTTAAGTCTACAATAATAGAGCCCCAACCCTCAACCTCCTACGCAACAGACCCCCCAGCAGCACCTTCCGCTAATATACCCCCTAATTCATCTGCCGCCCCCCGTTCTGTTGAGGATGGTATAACGCTCGAATTGGTGCGATCCGCAGCCCCCACCCCAGCCTTGACTAGAAATCGGTATAGAGTCAGGGTCGACCCTAGAGTCATGTATAGCAATGGAATTGAGCGCGGGTTACGCCGGGTTGTACAGCATATTATAGAGTTTGCTCTTCAGAATCGTGACGAGCGTGAAGTCAGGACGAGTCTGTCCTTTGGATTCGGGTCAGATGACGGTGATGTAGACGATTATTGGGTGATAGTGCCATTTAGACGTTTGGCGGCTGAAGATGTAGAATATATATTAGGACGTATAATGCAAGCCGCCCAAAGTAGTATAGCCTTCAATATGGACAACTTCACGGTAAATATTGACCATGTATACCGTGTTGCGGGTCATAGTGCCATACCGTATACTCTTAACTTCAATTCTCCGACTATTTACCGAAAGCATATAAACGTCGATCGTGGTTGCGGCTTTATAGCAGTACTCTTAGCACGTATGTTTACTGTACAAAATACACGAACTCAAAAAATTTGGTTGCCTACAGTCGTGGAGCGTGCCCGTAAACTAGCTGTAGACTGTGAACTTGAATTTGACTGTAATATGGGTCCTGAAGAGCTGAGAAGGGTAGAACAGGAAATGAATGTCCGCATAGTTGTGTTTGGGTTGGATGATCGTCGTAGGACTGTGTATGTTTTTAAAAGCTGTGTGAGAGATCGTACAAGACCCCTACTTATTTTAGGATTGTCAGGGACAACGTATCTCCCCATCCGTAATATAAGGGGGCTTTACGCTAGTTATGACAAAAGTCGAAAATATGGGAGACATCATGATTTGTGTAAGGGGTGCCTCGAGTTTGCGGATGATATAGTGAGACATTGTAAAGAATGTCACATGGTATGTGAGCAGTGTAAAAGCACCAAATGTGAAAGCCGTGTAGTTGAAGCTGAGAAGAGAGACTGTGATGTGTGTAGACGCACATTTTTCAATAATATCTGTTTTGATTTCCATAAATCAATTGGCACGTGCAGGAAAATGAGAATCTGTGAATGTGGTATGTTTCACACAATGGATAATTGGGGGAAATTTAAGCACAAGTGTGATAATTCACTGTCCTACATGCCAGGAGGAATATAAGGCGGATGGAGTAAAGCATGTATGTTATATGAAAGATGCTAAGCCTAAAAATAACCCTTGTATAACTGTATACTACGATATAGAAACATATACGAACGCTGAAACCAAAGAGGTAATTCCACATTTACTTGTGAGCCAGACCATCTGTGATGAGTGTATGGGTATCGAATGTGACGAGTGCCCCAAATGTGGTAAACGGACAAACGTTTTTAAAACGAATGTCCGCGATAGTCCTGTGAAACTATTTGTGTCCTATATTGTCAAGTTAGCCGACAAGTTCAAAAAAATGACTGTGTATATTCTCGCCCATAACGGGGCAAAGTTTGACACGCAGTTCCTTTATAAGGAGTTGCTTGAACACGAATCCTCTGAGATATTTACAGGTGATCCATTGAAAAGAGGCAACAAATTAATACAGATGCAGATAAGAGGCAATGTACAATTTAAAGATACTTTATTATTCACACCTTGTAAATTAGCAAAGCTACCCAAGGTGATGGGAGTAGCAGCTGAAGTTTCCAAAGGATACTTCCCTTACACTTTCCTCACCAGCGAGACTTTAAACTACGTAGGCCCACCACCCCCCAAACATTATTTTGACTGTATGGATGAACGTGAAGACTTTGATCGATACTACGACAGTTTTAATGAAAGTAACCCTTATAATATAGCTGATGAATGTGAGCGTTATTGCGTGAATGATGTGCGCGTGCTTAGAGTATGTTTCCAGGCCTTTAGAAGGATGTACATAGCCCGTTTCAAATGCGATCCACTGCAAGTCGCAACCACCATCGCATCATTATGTTTTACGGTGTTCAAGAATAACTTCATGCCTAAAGACACCTTAGCCATTATTCACCGAAACAACCCCCGCAGTTACGGCACAAGGCTATTTACTGGCTCATACACCTACAGCAACAGACAGGTGTATACATAAAGCACGCCCGCAACACGGGTGAAGTACCCATTAAGATTAATGGACGTGTTTTTTGGGTTGATGGGTTAAGTGAAAACCGTGTCACTGGTGTGAAGACTGTGTACTCCTTTAACGGTTGCTGGTGGCATGGATGCCCCCGTCCTGAGTGCGGAATCACCGGAGATATCCACGGTAGGTCTCCTGCCGACTGTCTCGCATCAACCCGCACCCGCGATCAACTTATAGGATCACAGTTCACTCACAAAGTCTTGTGGGAGCATGAATATGATGCACGGATGGAGACAGACGAGGTGTACCGTGAGGAAATAAAAACGATCAAGCGTTCAATGGTGCTGGATCCTCTCAAATGTGGTGATAGCTTGTTTGGAGGACGTACAAATCCTTTCAGACTATACTTTCCACCTACGGAGGGCGTGAAGCTCCATTACTACGATTTCTGTTCTTTATACCCATACGTGATGAAGAGCAATCCGTACCCCGTGGGCGCTCCTGAGAAACTGGTGGGACCTAGCCTACCCTCCATCAATGAATTTTCAAAAAATTTGAATGATCGTTACTTTGGGCTCTCTTTCGTAGACGTACTCCCCCCACGCAATTTATGGATGCCGATCTTACCTGTCGTTATCGACGACAAGCTCATGTTTCCCCTGTGCGTGAAGTGCGCGGAAGAGGATAACGGCGAATGTAACCATATACCCCACCAGCGTAAGATCAGAGGCGTATATACAAGTCCTGAGTTGGCCCTAGCCGTACGCCATGGTTATAGAATACTGAAGATACATGAGGTGTGGAGGTTTCAGAAGCTACCCAACCTTTTCACACCATATATAAACACCTTTTTGAAGGATAAGGTTGAGGCATCAGGGTATCCGCGAGGAGTTGATACCGAAGATGAAAAGTCTGCCTATATTCAACGTTACCGCGACCGCGAAGGTATACAACTTGATCGTGTCCAAATTGTAAAGAATCCTGGCAAGCGCTTTAGTGCAAAGTTGTGTCTAAACAGTCTATGGGGAAAATTTGCGCAGAATACCGGCAGAGGGAGCATTCATTTGGCACAAAGTTATAGCGATGTCTGGGATTATGCCAATGCCCCCGATAAAGAGGTCATGGAGATCGTAAATGTAGGTAATACTTACGTAATAAAGTACAACACACTGAATTTGCCACAGATACCTCAAGGGTTACAAACATACCTGTGGCCAGCTTCACAACAGCCTACGCCCGTATAAAACTTTGGGGTCTATTGCATTCTCTTGGGCGGAGAGTATTGTATGCCGATACAGATAGCGTGATATTCACAGAGAGGGAGGGTGAATACATGCCCACTATTGGGGAGTTCCTCGGCGAGCTCACTGATGAGATCAAGGATGAGTATGGGGACAACGCATACGCCGACTCTTTTGCCTCAACAGGACCTAAGACTTATGGGGTACGGGTCAGGGTGGGGGAGGAAATGAAATATATCGTGAAGGCAAAGGGTATTACGCTCAACCATGCGAATCGGGAGGTTGTTAACTTTGAGTCGTTGAAGGATCTAGTATGTTTGGACGATGATGAACAACCTCCCCAACTAATTGTAGGCACCCACAATTTTCGGGCGCAGAAGCTGGGGGGCGTGAAGGAACTTAGGGGTACGAAGGTGTGCCGTAACACCTATAGGAAACGTTACCAGTTACCTGGTACCTATGATACCGTACCCTTTGGATACCAATGATGCTTCTATTGTTAACTCACACGTCTTGTATATAATCGTATCTATTGATTTATTACACGTATTTGTAAATATATATATATAACTTGAATATCTCGTTCATTAAATCGTATTTGTAAAATTGATTTATTACACGTATTTGTAATATATATATATAACTTGAATATCTCGTTTATTAAATCGTATTTGTAAATATATATAACTTGAATATCTCGTTTGTTAAATAAATCATGTTTCAAATAGCGTTTCACTTTCTCCTTTGTGTGTGTGTGTGTGTGTGTGTGTGTGTGTGTGTGTGCAGGTGAAAGTTCTAAGCTCCGCCCACTGTAAGACCGTGAGTCATGCTACTATCTGGGAGTCCCTGCGTGGTCAGTCGACCGCAGTAAGCCCGAGAGATCAGACGTGTATTCAGATCAGACGTGTATTCAAATGGCTACCTTTAATATTGCTTGCACAACGTTTACGAAATGGTATTCAGTAAAGTGCCAGGATGTGGTGGATACCGAAAAACTTCCTATTCCTCCCTCCTATGCCTCTTTTAAAAACACATTGGATTGTGCGAAGTTCCAAGATGTACAAATACTCTACGGATGTTCTGGTGAGACCGTTGAAGGCTTTCGTTGCACAGACGATGTGCTGAAGTATACTGCAGAGCTAAACTTTATAAAGTCTCACATACACCGTGAAGTAAAAGAAACAACGCGTGCAGAAGAGAAGCAGCAGGTATGGATAATGAGTCTTGCTGATGGGTGGTGTGACAAGCGGTATTACGTCATGCTACACCATGTCGATTACTCATACCCTACGACTGAAAATGTGAATCTCGTGATCATGGACAATCTTAAGTATTTTTATCACTATATTAACGTATATCATGATGAGGTTCGTAGTGAGGTTGTGGCTAGTGCCCTGCGTGAATTTTTAACAGAGTTTAGAGACGAGTATCGTTTGATGGGCAGAAAGGAAAAATATGAACATATGTTCCTCTCAAATAGTGCGCCGGAGTGTGGAGATGTTTAGTAAAACATAAAATGTTCCTAGTTCTTATCCAAAATGTCTGGTGCGTAGGCTGGTAGTGATGAAATTAATTCTTGTACCGAAATATGTACAAATTCGACTCGCGGTCATACGAACAAGCCCATTCACGTATCATCGAGTCAGCCGCCCGTCGAACCATTCCTACCTACCTGCGTGCCTCACACGGCTCATAGTTATCTCAGAGCTTGAACCGAGTGGACGTGCGCTCCTCGAATACGATGGAACTTCCTTTGAGCAGCATTCTCAACGCCTCGTACGATGTGTCCGTGACGAAATCGTTGCGCGTGTTCAGGCGTAATTCCGGTACCATTAGCTATGTACTGGAAACGGAATGTAGACCGACAAACAAACGGGTTTATTTAAGTATCGAGGAGATGAATAGAATCTTCGTGATAGTTGAGAAGTGGAGTGAAGATCGTTATAAAATACCTGCTAACGTAGGTACAAGAAGAGAGCAGATTAGTGACGCACCCTCATACGCCGTTGTATGTACGTTGTGTATAAATAACGATCGGCCGTGCATTGATATACGGCTGATGTGGAAGAATGCTTCTGATAATAACGCTCTTGTTCCTACGCGAAACCGTTTCATCCTCGACAGAATGTTTGAAATCGTCGGATTCCGTAAGCTGAAACCTATATTAGACGCGCGTGTTACGGACATGCTTTATTTTGATACAGTACTTGAATACGCCTACACCGCTCTGCTCGATGGGTTTACCGAGTGTAGGGCTGGTGAGAATGGTCTAGAGCTGGACGTTTATTTAAAAAGTTTAGACTCTTTGAAATACCATGAACTTTGGTACAAAGCAATTGATCGGTACAAGGCTGAGCTCACCTACACCGTTCACCCTGAAGAACTATTTCTTTATATAACGCGCAGTTGTCGTAACGATTTAGAAGATTATTTCAATTGCCGCTATGTTGAGTGAGTTCACGATTGAAAAGCTCGAGTCGGTAGAAATAAACCCTCGATTGGAAAAGCGTGTTTATAAACTTGTGTTTAATAATGTAGCTAACGATGAACTCTTTGTGCGTGCTTTTGATTGTATTCTAGACGTATTTAAAGATGACTTACCAACCGGTTGTAAAGTGGGAACAAAAATAGTACTGAACGATATGAAAGCCCTTCATATCGAATACAGGTTTCCCTATACTTTAAGCGGTGAAATATTATTAGCCGCATATACTGCGTAATGCAGAGCAATAATGATGTAATTGTAAACTCGATTAAGACCGAGTTTAGTATTTTGAAAAAAAAGTGAAATGTATTTATATATATTTTGCGTGATATTTCCCCTGTACGATTATATGCATATTTCTATTATTATTGAAATGTATATTTATTTCTATTTGAAATGTATATTTATTTTATATACTCGATTAAGACCGAGTTTAGTATTTTGAAAAAAAGTGAAATGTATTTATATATATTTTGCTTGATATTTCTCCTGTACGATTATGTACATATTTCTATTGAATTGTATTTATATATATTTTGCGTGATATTTCCCCTGTACGATTATATGCATATTTCTATTGAAATGTATATTTATTTCTATTTGAAATGTATATTTATTTTATATATATCTCCATAATTGTGTGTATATATTTCCTGTACTGTTATATGCATATTCCTCAATTGAAATGTATATTTATTTTCTATATATTTATAATAAACAGAATGATGCAATGTTGTTTTACTTAATTATATCATGTTACGCCTTCTAAACCTACTACCGTATTCTTTTAAGAAATATAATAATGCATACAACGGTATTGCGGTATCTGGCAATATTTAAGCCTTCTAAGCCAACTGGCTGATTAGGAGTCTATAATAGTGTATACAATGGTATCTGGCAACTCAGTCTTCGATTAGAATTAAATGAATACATGGCGCTATCTGGCAACTCAAGCCATTTACAGCCAACTGGCTGATTAGGAGTCTATAATAGTGTATACAATGGTATCTGGCAACTCAGTCTTCGATTAGAATTAAATGAATACATGGCGCTATCTGGCAACTCAAGCCATTTACAGCCAACTGGCTGATTAGGAGCCTATAAAACAACGCCTACTCGGCTGAAGTCTTAATATGCACTTGGCTCCTGCCAGGTGAACACCTCTCCTCCTTTCTCTCCTCCTTCTTTCTCTTGGGGGATAACGCCGCCTCCAAGTTTTCCTTGTTGCACCTGCAGCATCCCCCTTTGGGGGAATTTTTTATTTTTTATTTTTTTTTCTTGTTTTTTAATTTTTTTTGCAACACCCCCACCCCCCTTTGCAACATTACATAATAACTTGCAACATTCTTGCACTCTCCCCTTTTGAGGCTATACTACTCATGTTTCTCAGGCGCACTAACAAGGAATTTTGCGAAGTAAAATTGTGAGTTTAAGCAAATTGAATACATCTGTGCACGCAAGTTTTATATACCTAACGTTAGAATAAAAACAGAAAATGATGAACTCAACGCATATTTTCTATTTCCATTTGAACTGAGTTTATATATATATATATATATATATATATATATATATATATATATATATACAGGGTGTCCCGTAAGTCTGGAACCACAGGGCAAAATGATAAAAACGGCAATAAAAAAGCCGAAGAGAATTTTGGGGACTGTTTGTGAAATGAGCGAGGATGGTAGCGGCTGTGTCATCGTCGGTGGATGTCCTCGGAGGTCCACTGCGTGGTTTACCTTCTATGGATCCCGTTTCCCTGAACTTTGCTACAAGTTTGCCGACACAGCTGTGTTATCGGCGCGCGGTCCGGATGCAATCTGTTAAATTCTTCAGCGACATCCCTCTGACTCCGATTTCCTACGAGCAGAATTACCCGGATGTGTTATTCCTTACTCAAAGACATCATGGGCACTTGCATAAACGGAAAAACATGAATTACTTATTTTACCCTATGGTTCCAGACTTATGGGACACCCTGTATATATATATATATATATATATATATACAAGCCTACTTTGAATTAATTTATATCTTTTGTTTCAGACTCTACTTTGCAAATAATACACTTTTCGTCATTTTTTTCTCTTTTACTCTAAGTTATCATAAAACATCAGCAAAAAAGCATTTATTTTTTTTCATTTTTTTAGGGATTGTGAGTTGTGGGTTTTGAGGAAATTGGGGAGTTGGGGTGATTGGGAAATGTACTAGGTCGGGTAAAGCGGACATGGACTCTGTCTAAGTGGCTAAGGCTCGTTGACGAAGGTGAGGAGTGTTTAGCGACCTCTATACTTCAAAAATTATTTATTACTTCATAATTTATAATATGGTTAACATATAAAACTTGAATAATTTAAATTTTTCTACGTTACATAAAACTTGGTAAATTCCCTGTCTTTTTTTATACTAATAAATTTTTTTTTTTTTTGGCTTAGGGGATTAAAAACACTAATGGCTCCCTTACTGGATTAAAAGGGTTTAAAGGATTAAAAAAGTTTTGCGTACCACCTCTCAACCCTTCTCCTCTCAGTCCAGTACTAAGTTTTCGTTTTACAGTATAGTGGCGGCTGTGCGCAGGGATTTTCCAATGAAGAGGCAATTTTATGCGTTTTGCCTTTCATTAATTGTAAAAAAAAAAAAAAAGACCTGACATATGTACGATGTCTACAAGCGATGTGCGTGAACAAGCTCTAACCCACGAATAGCGAGGGCTTTTTGCGTTCGCTTCGCAATCACTGATGGTCGTCCTAACCTGCAATTAGCTTCTCTTTTATCTGTCTGGCAAAACTGCGTAATGTGACAAACTGTTCCATTTATAAACCCAAGTTTCTCAGCTGTCTGACCCTCACTTTGACCAAGGCTGACTCTCCAATCACGCGACCCCGGGTAAATGGCGACATATCACGACAACAATGCACCTTTCACGGTCTACGAACTCCTTTGAAGTATGACACGTCCTGTTTGTAACCTAAATACAGGACTTGCACGTAAAATCGGCTGTTCCATGGTAATAATTTTTTTGGATGCTCAATTTAATCTGACAGCTCTCTCTCTCTCTCTCTCTCTCTCTCTCTCTCTCTCTCTCTCTCTCTATATATTATATATATATATATTATATATATATATATATATATATACACACACCTCGGTGGGTGGTGTAGTGATTAGCCTCGCTGACTACGAATCCATCGATCCCGGGATCGAGACCCGGTGACGGCAGGAGGCGCGCAGCCAAACTCAACTGTTCATCATTCCACACAATAAAGAAATTGGTTGGTAGATAAATGGGTACCCTGGGTAGCCTAGTGGTTAAGGTTGCTGGTGGGGCGTGATTCAGATTCCAAGTTAAACTGTAGGTCTAAGGTGGAGTGACAAGCTTGACCTTGGTCAGAATGAACAAATCGGGCGGAAGCAAAACCAAGGTTAACGAAGGTTATATATGATTATTCAAAGGTCGCGCACCATAGCACATAATATAACGTACCTTATTTATTTTTTATTTTGTTGCTATGGTAACCCACTTTTCAACAATCCTATATATCTTTCGATTGCGCTGAATTTTTTTGGCTTTATAAATCTACCCGAGGTCCAATTAACTTAACCTAACCTGTTGAAGTAAAAGGATCTCTCTCATCTTGCATGAACGAAACGACACATTTTGACTTAAGTTAATTTTCGGCGCAACAAACCCAATAGCCCGTTTTGAACAACCCTGTATATATATATATATATATATATATATATATATATATATATATATATATTCCTTAACTTACTAAATTCTGTAACCTCGTGGATTCGGCTAAAGCGCCATCGGTCGGTCCCCAACCCAACTTCCCCCATTGATCTCTATGCAACGCGTTTAACTCATAAATGGCATTTCTGGAAGGATCGGTTTCGTGGGACGTGAACAGGGGGGGGGGGACACTGAAAGTGGGGGATGAAACCCCAGAACCCACCAACCCGCTCCAATCTCAGTGAAGGTCAGATTGGAATGGAAAGCGCCGGTCCCTTCCAAGACGTGAAATGAACCGAAAAGGACACGAAAAAACATGAAATGAAAAAAGCCTTCACTCCATTTAAAAAAGACGTCAGATTCTGCTGTCCTTCGACGTGTGTGTGCGTGTGTGTGTGTGTGTGTGAACTGAAAGCCGCATCTATAAGTTATGGACACCCTGTAAAATTTATGGTTAGAACTAAAATACATATTACCTATTTAACAGCCATACCAAAATCGTTAATTCAACCCTAAGATGACTGCATTAACCATATTTATGTAAATAGTTGGTTTATCCATTCAAGTTGCTTTTCAAATAACTTGGTTCTTACGTTTTTATTTTTTTCAACAGCAAGAAACGAGGCACCATGAATGGCACTATTTTAGCAAACAAGTGGAAATCAAGAGTGGCACTCCATTTTCTCCCTCGCTTGCCAAAGGAACAAATGATTTGAGTTTTAAGTATTTTTCCTTCCTAATTTGATTTTAATTTGGATTGAGGTCTAGTTTAGGGCGTGTCCTTCATCCCTATAATGTTGTGCCATTTACGGTGCCATTTAAGGTGCCATTTAATGTAACTGTAAAGGTAAGACCGTGACTGGGTTTTCGTCATACATTTTGCATGTTTTGGGATATAATATATATATATATATATATACACTAGGTGAGGTACCCGGCGTTGCCCGGGTTAATTGAATGCCCGGTTAGGTCAACTGAATGCCCCCCAAAACCTCCTCACCCCCCTTTATGCAACTTGGGGGCTAACCCCCTCCCCATTACCCCAACCCCTCCCCATTACCCCACCCCTCCCCCATTGCCCCCACCCCCACCGTTCCACCATTACTGCCCGGGATAAATTTCACAAACAGACAAACAGACAGGCTAAACTACAGAAAAGAACGCAGCCGTGAAAATTTTGAGCTTCACATTGTGTCAAGATTTCTGAATCTGATCAGATATCCCCCAAAACCCCCCTGACCAAATAATTGAACTCCCAATTACTGTCGGTTCAATTATTTAGTCAATAAAACTATAGAAAAGAACACAGTCATGAAAATCTTGAGCTTCACATTGCCGCCCGTAATACAAACAGACAAACAGACGGGCTGACCGACTCTGTGTTGACATTCTTCATCCCATAAGAGGTTCCCGTGCCAAATTTGGTAGCTTTAGGTCAAACGGTTTGCGCTTGCATAAAGGAAGGACAGACAGACAGAAAGGCGAAAATATATAATAGATATACACACACACACCACTTGCGTGTATTATATATATATATATATATATATATAGAGAGAGAGAGAGAGAGAGAGAGAGAGAGAGAGAGATAGATACGGTAGGTAGGTAGGTAGGTAGGTAGCCTTGGCCAAAAATGCATCACCTGAGAATTTATCATTTTTGTCCCTTGACTCACGTTACTATCAAAGAATTTTGAATGACATTATTTATTATTTATATCAATGACATCCACTTGGGAATTAAGAGTATAATTTCAAAATTTGCGGATGATACCAAAGTCGGGAACGAACAAAATCAGCGGCAGAACGTTTGCAGATTCAAGAAGATATTAATAAATTAGTCGAGTGGGCGGAAATTTTGCAAACGAACTTTAATATATGTAAATGTAAAATGTCGCATATCGGTACAAACAATGTTAAAGACAAGTATTTTATGCGCGACGAGACACTAACGAGTGTTAAGGAAAAGAAAGATTTGTGTATTATTGTTGCCGACACTCTTAAACCGAGTAAGCGATATATCGAAGCGGTCAGAAAAGCAAAGAGAATGTTAGGATTTATTGGTAGATCGTTCGAGTTTAAGTCAGGAAAACAATGCTAACATTATATAATTCCTTACTACGCCTCCGCCTGGAATACTGCGTCCAATTCTGGTCCCCATATTTATGATAGAACATAGACAGAATGGAGAGAGTGCAGCGACGGCCTACTAACGTGATTCCTAAACTTAGAAACAAACGTACGCTGCCCGTTTAGAAACGTTAAGTTTATTCTCACTCGTAAAAAGGCGAATTTGAGGAGATTTAATCCGGGTGGTTAAAATCATTAAAGTTTTTGATAACGATGACGCCAAAAAATATTTCATCTTCAGTAATGTAGACAGAACTAGTGGTAATGGTTCCAGATTAGTGGGTAAACATTTTAATTCTAATGAAACTAAACCATTTTTTCTTCAATCGTATAGTTAATTCGTCAAATGGACTTCCCGTCATCGTAATTCAAAGTAATTCGATCGATCCTTTAAAAAGAGACTAAATGCTTAATTTAGGGTGGAGCGAAAAATACTTTTTTTCTAGTATGAAGTTCTAATAGAGATTAGAAGTTGCATTTAGTGGACGAAATATGCCTGACAAAATATGAGTTCATTTGTTTAAAATTTTCAGCTGCCACCAGGGGGCTAAAGTTAACAATTTTGTGTAAAAAGGTAAAAAATGCTTCTATTTTAGGTTTGTCAAACTATTATAAAATTTTAACTTAGAATTATCTAATAGTTTGATTAAGATTCTTAAATGATAGGAATTCGTTTTGTAAAAATGCCTTTTCATATGCTTAATATCTTCAGCTGCCACAAGAGAGCTGAAATTAACACAATTTAGAGTAACCGAGTCATGTTGAGACTACACTGAATGTTGTGGGGGAGGGTTTTGGTGTGAAGGAATTTCTTTCTGTGAGTCATTAGAACAGTGTGTTAACACTTGTCTTCTTAGGTAGTAGGCCTAGTCGCTCAGTTGATCGGAGAGTTTTTTAATATGATCGGAATATTATAAAACTTTATTTTAAAGTGATTTATATAGAGATAATATTGATTTTATTATAAAATGCTTATTATAATGTATTATATAATTTTAGTTAATTTATATAGTATATTATATATATTAATTATATAATGTTTTGATGTTACAGGATATTTTGTGATTGTGAATTTTTCTTAAAAATATTATGGCATCAAATACTAAATATAAACATTTCACAAGCGAACATATGAAGTGTGCCATATTTGAAGTACCTTGTGAGATGAGTGATATGCAACTACCAACTTATAACTGCATTATGAAAGATTACCTGTTCACAAAACATTTAGTGAAGGATCAGATGAATAACAAGGAGCCTTCATTTTCTGAAATAGCAGAGGCAGTTTCCAAAAAGGTAGAAAATATTTGGAAGACGGCCTCTTTGCCAATAGTTTCACATACACGCGTTTTACAGATGATGCGAGTGTACCATGATAAATACAGGTCCTTATTAAAGCCATACAAGTCACGCAAGGATCAGCCTAAGTACAAAAATCAGCTTGAAGAATTGAAAACTCTTCAAAATGCACTTTGTTTGACATCTGCACCTGCAAATGTGAGGAGTTTAGGAGATGCTCATGTGAAAAAGAGTAAGAAAGTCCCTCCAAAAGAGCAGGATTTTTTAAATGACCAACGAACACGCAGAATAATGGTGATAGGAAGCATTGACATAGCACACACAAGACGATTACAAGCAAGAGAACATCGAAAGGAAATGGAAAAAGCACGTCTGGAATCCTCACAAACAACTAGTGCTGCTATAACCAATACGTCCAACTTACAAATCGAAACAGAGACAAGTGAACTTCAACAACTAGAAGAGATATCTGAAGATAATGAGGAAGATACAACCTCGACTCAATATGTAATATCAGAACAACAGATGCGTGAGCCACTGCCTTCATTAGCAATTACTTGTGATAGATTTAAAATGTCGGACAGAGCTGGGGCTGCTATTGCTTCTGCAGTATTGGCAGATCTTAAAATTGTTACTCCCGAAGACAAAGGGAATATTATAGACAGAAGTAAGCTAAGACGTGAAAGACAAAAACAGAGAAAGGAACTACAACAGATAGGAGAGCCAAAAACCATGCGGGGATTATACTTTGATAGCAGAAAGGATAAAACAATGATTCAAGTCCAGGAGAGTGATGGCTCTAACCACCAAAGAATCAAACGCGAAGAGCATATCAGCATAATATCTGAACCACACTCTCTGTACTTTGCACATGTGACACCTTCCAGTGGCAAAGCTAAATACATTTGCACAGCGCTAGTGAATTGCTTGAAAGAAAGGAATGTTGATATAGGGAACATCGTTGCAGTTGGCTGTGATTCGACAGTGGTTAACACTGGAAGTATTGGAGGCACAATAAGATTACTGGAAGAAGCCTTTAATAAGCCATTGCAGTGGCTGATATGCCTTTTACACCTTAATGAACTTCCATTGCGCCATCTGTTTCATCACTTGGATGGTACCACTACTGGACCAAGAGCATTTTCAGGAGAAATTGGCCGAGCACTTGGCCACATATGTGGCATATGATTGCAAGAAGCCGGTATCTCCGTGAAGAGCTTAGGAGAGTACATGACTCAGTCATTCAGCGAAATGCATATTACGCAAATCAAGAAAACATTCTCATTGCAATGATAGCTGATGAAAGGGTGCATGTGCGTCAGTTGGGATTTAGGCGTATCATAAAAGCAAGGGCATGCATTCAAGAAACAGATGTTATCAGGTATTTTAAGGTGCCAGAAATAAATTTTTATGCCAAAGACTATACAGATCTCATTATGTGGCAAGATTTTCAGATAGCAGAACCACCGATAACCAAATGAGTTTCTCTTGATGATATTGAATCATGCATCAAACATGGTACTACTCTTCATTCAGAATTATTTCAGTTTCCATGTCATACACAAGCCGTAGAGAGATGCGTCAAGCTCGTTACAGACGCTGCTGGATCAGTCTGCGGACCTACAAACAGAGACGGTTGGATTCGTGCTACATTAGAATCAAGGAAAAAACAGCCAAAATTTGACACAAAAGCAAATTACTAAATAGTCTTCAGCAAGAACCCTTTCTAGAGGGAGGTTGGTTGGGGAAAGGGTGGTACTCCGCTAAGGCACGAAATAACGTTTCTTAATTGTCTCAAGCCAGTATAAAGGAGGAGAGACATCCTAATTTATTACTGTTCCCTTTTTCAAGTAAATACAGAATCATACTTAATTGTCATTTTTAAGTTAACTTCAGCCCTCTTGTGGCAGCTGAAGATATTAAGCATATGAAAAGGCATTTTTACAAAACGAATTCTTATCATTTAAGAATCTTAATCAATCTATTAGATAATTCTAAGATAAAATTTTATAATAGTTTGATAAACCTAAAATAGAAGCATTTTTTTCCTTTTTACCCAAAATTGTGTTAACTTTAGCCCCTGGTGGCAGCTGAAAATATTAAACAAATGAACTCATATTTTGGCAGGTATATATCGTCCACTAAATGCAACTTTTAATCACTATTAGAACTTCATACTAGAAAAAAAGTATTTTTCGCTCCACCCTAATTGCTTATCTCGCCTTAAACCCTCAGTTGGAAGCATATTTTAGCGCATAAAAATACTATACATTTTCACTTGGATTCCCTCCTCTGTACTTTAAAATTTTCACTTACTCTTTATATTCTTTCCTACCTCTCAACCTTTATTCTGTTTTGTCCCTCGTTTTCTTTTGTATTATTATTATTAATATTATTATTAATATTAATATTATTATTATTAATATTATTATTAATATTAATATTATTACTAATATACAAAGGGTTGACAAAAGTAAATAGACACTACGATGGGTTCCCCCCCCCTTCCTCAAGAACAAATGGCAAAGCTCATCAATGTCATGCCAGAACGAGTGTCACCTTTACCTGATGCAAAGGGGAATATAAAACGTTTCTAAATATATTAATTCAATAAATCTGTCATTATTTTACTTTTAATATTAAATAAAAAACTATGGGGGGGGGTGAAGGGGGTCTATTTACTTTCATAAATCTTTTGTACAGCTTTGGCCAAAAGAGTTGCATCACCTTAGAACTTTTCAAGTTTCGATGATAAAAGTCAAATGAGACGTGGATGCTACTTCTCAGTAATGATATGCCGTTGATGTATTAAATTTCATAACATTTTGAGGTTTAAATTATGAAGAAAGTGCAAAAAATAAAAAAAATATGACGTATCAAATCTAATATTGCAAATAATAATTACACAAAATCTTTCTGAGGAACTTCACAAATCTTGACCGTGTTACTAAGTTCATTATTAGCAGTACTCGGAATACATCAGTGACGTTCATAGGTAATTTCTCTTCATACTTTTCTCTTTCCAAAAATAATTTAAGGTGACGCAAATATCTCTCTCTCTCTCTCTCTCTCTCTCTCTCTCTCTCTCTCTCTCTCTCTCTCTCTCTCTCTCCGTAACATGATCTTTGCCATTACGAATATATATATATATATATACACGGTGAACCAAAAGTAGGTGGACAGTAGGTTGAATATGGTTTGTGTTATATTATATTATAACTATGGTGTTCATTATAACTATGGTGTTTGTGTTATATTATATTACATATTATAACTAAATTTATTAAAATTTTATTTTGTATTATAGTATACAAAAAAATTAAATATGTATTCTCAAAATAAACGTTATCATTTACTGTCCACCTACATTTGGTTCACCCTATATATACACACACCGGGACGCCCGGCTCAGAACAATTCCAGATGAGCCTGACGTACTTGGCTATGTGAGGTAGAGAGCACAAGAAACCAACTCTCTACTTCACCAAGCCAAATCAAGAGGAGGGGCAACAAGCTTGACTTTCGTGAAATGAGGAATCATCGCACGGAACATTTGAAAGGTGTGTGTGTGTGTGTGTGTATATATATATATATATATATATATATATATATATATATATATATATATATATATATATACTGAGCGACAGAAAAATTGGCCCACTTGGAATATCGCGAAAAGCAAAAAAGTGGGCAAGCTTCTGTTTATAAAAGTTTTAAAATTCGAAAATATAGTCTGAGGCAACCAAATAACGAGACAAAACAACATCAGCTGCGAACACACAAGCTGTAACGAATTTTCGACTTCTTTTAAGAATTCGACAGTCTGACATTCAGTTGCTCTTAGACTGCTAATGCCACTTTTTTCTTCCACTAGTGGGAGTAGGCATTTGCGTTTAGTAACAGATAGACTTCAAATTCTTTCGGGTTTCAGAATTGGACATTTACAAGGGATGTGAGTGCCGTGAACGTCGCGAGAGTCGTCGCCCTAATTGAAGATGGTCGGAGCCAGCGTTACGTCGCCGATGCGCTAGGAATTCCAAGAACAACGGTTCGACGTGTCTACCACCGTTATGTGGAGACGGGAGAGTACACCCGAAGACCAAGATCTGGAAGATCGCGCTGCACATCTGCCCGTGACGATCGTTTCATCGTCTTGAGTGTTTTGCGAGATAGTCGCTTGACTGCCACAAACGTCCCCAATGAGCTGGAAAGGTCTCGAGACGTCAGTGTATCGGAGCGAACCGTTAGAAGGAGACTTATGGAAAGTGGCTTACATGCTAGACGTCCAGCAATGGGCCCGGAATTGCTCCCACACCACCGCAATGCTCGTCTTGCTTTCGCTCGTGAGCATGTCAATTGGAACATGGTACAATAGGGTGTGTCAGTTTTAGTAAAGTCAACAATTCAAAAAACTACTAGTGACCAAATGATGCATTTTTATGTGCTAAATCGAAATATGGCTTTAAAATCCAGATTTGACCAATCCTAGGTACTTATATTTGAAGTTGAAGTTTACGAAAAATCAGCAATTTTTGCAAGTATTTTTTTTATTGTATATAACTACATTTTACACACATTACATACAATTAAAGACATTTTGATTGTATTTCAATATTAAAACTTAGAAATATAGATAGGTTTCTTGAACTTTGCCAAGGATGCCATGTCTGTCTTGCTCTTGTTCCTGGACATGAGCTCCCTACTAGCCACCTGGCCACTGATGTACGCCTCCCTCCTCTCTTGTGAGTAAACATGTTGTGCTGCTTCAGTTTCATCCTTACACACCTCTCTACTGACTGTGTGTGTGTGTGAGGGCCATGCAGGAACTTTCATTGGTCTATCCAGAAACTCCTTGATTGCAGCAGTGGTGAGGGAGCAGGTCAGAGGAGGGTCAGTCACGCCAGAGTTCCAGTCAATAAGCTCGAGAGTTTGGTGGCATCTGGGTTGATGTCAGGAGTCTTCCTGGGTCTGACACTGCAGTCTCCTACCTGTGTGTCCTCATCTCCTTCACCTTTGATTTCCAGTAATTTAGGGTGTGTCAGTTTTAGTAAAGTCAACAATTCAAAACTACTAATGCTCAAATGATGTCATATTATCTAGCAAACTTAGAAATATCTTTAGTGTTGTTTAAAAAAGCCATTTACCTACTTATATTTGACCAGGACGAAGGAGGACGAAGACTTCATACCAGACTCAGTCTGGCATGAAGTCTTCGTCCTCCTCTCTCCTCCCTACCTCCTCCACTCATGCATTCACAATCAAAACTCCAGCATTTGTGACTATGTGAAACTTAGAAACCATACTGCACACCAAAAATAACCAAAGTTGACCACACATATCAATGGCACATTGATATACGATGCTACAGTCATATTTAGGTTATATTTCAAACCTTTATGGTCAAATATAAGTAGGTAAATGGCTTTTTTAAACACTAAAGATATTTCTAAGTTTGCTAGATAATATTTGAGCATTAGTAGTTTTTGAACTGTTGACTTTACTAAAATTGACACACCCTAAATTACTGGAAATCAGAGGTGAAGGAGATGAGGACACACACGTAGGAGACTGCAGTGTCAGACCCAGGAAGACTCCTGACATCAACCCAGATGCCACCAAACTCTTGGAGCTTATTGACTGGAACTCTGGCGTGACTGACCCTCCTCTGACCTGCTCCGTCACCACTGCTGCAATCAAGGAGTTTCTGGATAGACCAATGAAAGTTCCTGCATGGCCCTCACACACACAGTCAGTAGAGAGGTGTGTAAGGATGAAACTGAAGCAGCACAACATGTTTACTCACAAGAGAAGAGGGAGGCGTACATCAGTGGCCAGGTGGCCAGTAGGGAACTCATGTCCAGGAACAAGAGCAAGGCAGACATGGCATCCTTGGCAAAGTTCAAGAAACCTATCTATATTTCTAAGTTTTAATATTAAAATGCAATCAAAATGTCTTTAATTGTATGTATGTAAAATGTAGTTATATATGGCATCCTTGGCAAAGATCAAGAAACCTATCTATATTTCTAAGTTTTAATATTGAAATACAATCAAAATGTCTTTAATTGTATGTAATATATGCAAAATGTAGTTATATACAATAAAAACAATACTTGCAAAAATTGCTGATTTTTTGTAAACTTCAACTTCAAATATAAGTAGCTTGGAGTGGTCAAATCTGGATGTTAAAGCCATATTTCGATTTAGCACATAAAACTGCATCATTTGGTCACTAGTAGTTTTTTGAATTGTTGACTTTACTAAAACTGACACACCCTAATGGTACAAATGGGACGAGTATTGTTCACGGACGAATCAAGATTTAATTTTCGAACATTCGATGGACGGGAAGGAGTGTGGAGAAGAACAGGAGAAACATTCGCCCTGTGCACTTTTACGGAGAGGATTGCTTTTTGGAGGCCTTTTATATATATATATATATATATATATATATATATATATATATATAGTATATATATATATTGCATATATATTTTTTTTTTTTTCAATGCTGGACACACGCATGTGAATAAATTTAAGTGTAAGTATGAAGGAAACACTTTTCTGCCCATCTACCCACTCAAATTTCTCGATTCGTAAAATAAATGTTATTGCTAATAATTCGTCAAAGTATAAAAAAAAAAAAATATTTTAGACGAACAAAATCTGCGTTACCCAATTTTCAAAAAATTTATTAATACACAAAAATTCTCTTTTTTTAACTATTTTTTTGTTTTTGGAGTTAAAAAAAAAAATGTTTTCCTTTGAAGTAAAAATACTTTTATTTCAGTAACAATTTTTTTTATTTTTTTTTTTAATTTAAATCAAATTAATTTTTTTTTTTTTTTGGCCATTAGCTATTTATTCTTTTGCAGTGAAAAGAATTATTATTTTTTGTTTCAAATTTTTGCTGCAAAGTATGTAATTAATTTAAACTTCTTTTTTTTCTTTTTTTCTTTAGTAATTAAACACAATTTATTTTTTTATTATTTTTTGGAATTACTCGCGTTTAAATTTACCAAAAAAAATTTTTTTTATTTTTTTACGGGAAATTTTCGGGAAATTTTAATTTTATATTAGAATATATTTATTTAACTTTTAACTACCATATTTTCAATTTTTTTACCAAGTATACGTGCGGCAAAAAAATACATTAATCATTTTAACCCCTATCCCCCTTATCGGATTCGAACTCGTAACGCTCGCCACCCGGAGTTACCAATATGTTTTGACTAAATATGTATTTATAGTTTTGCTCTACATTTATAATCTTATCAAACAATTTGGTCTAGGTAAATAATGTTCTATTTACATTTAAAAACTTTAGACTGAAAAGAAATACATACATACATACATTATATATATGCACCCATACTATTTCTCTTCATTATTCTGAAGTCGTATATTAGGAACTGTGTTGAAATAATCTGGCATGAGC
Source organism: Bathynomus jamesi (assembly GCA_023014485.1). Lineage (NCBI taxonomy): Eukaryota > Metazoa > Arthropoda > Malacostraca > Isopoda > Cirolanidae > Bathynomus > Bathynomus jamesi. The sequence continues at coordinate 328,892 of JAJOZX010002684.1, read as the reverse complement.
AGGGAATCATTAATAATAGTACTATTATTAAGTCTCATACAAAGAAAAATCCTCTCCATAAAATATTAATAATAATAATAATAATAATAATAATAATAATAACAAAAATAAATAAAATTAAATATAAAAAAAGGTTACTTTAATTCTTACGATGATAAAAACGGAAGAGAATTTTTTCGAAATAAATGTTTTTCCACGAATATAATTTCGTAGGTTAAACTCTATTTACGGAGTTTACCAACACACGCGAGCTTCGCACGCAATATCACTCTCGTGAATGAATAAAAATTAAATATTTTACTTTTTTTTTTTTGCCCAAAAACATTTAATATTTTAATTTCTTTCCGTTTTAAAAATATTGTAAAAGTTTGAAGTTGTGAAATTTGAAGTTGTGAAGTTTGAAGTTGTGAAGTTTGAAGTTGTAAAAGTTTGAAGTTGTAAAAGTTTGAAGTTGTAAAAGTTTGAAGTTGTAAAAGTTTGAAGTTGTAAAAGTTTGAAGTTGTAAAAGTTTGAAGTTGTAAAAGTTTGAAGTTGTAAAAGTTTGAAGTTGTGAAAGTTTGAAGTTGTAAAAGTTTGAAGTTGTAAAAGTTTGAAGTTGTAAAAGTTTGAAGTTGTGAAATTTGAACCAAAAGTTTTTAGTTTATCTTTTAAAGAAAGTCGGAATACGTTTGTACCACGAACCCAACACGCACCGTTAACGAGCACCAGTGATTCAGTGGAGCACACCGTGAAAACAGTGAGGTTGGAAGTTCGAATCCCGATGGTGCTCGGAATAGTAACTCGGGAGTTAAGGCAATGGGTCGCGTTTGTCTGGCCCGAATGTTGTGCCAGTTTCTGAACTTCCTCAAATGACGCTGGATTTGTTCAGTCGTTGGGTGGGTGACCTTCCACTGCGTTCAGACGATGTAGCGACCTGTGGTTTCGGACCCCACCTAAAGGTGCCAGCTATCGATTATTTTCTCGACGTGATATTTTATCGAAGTGCTTTTGAAGTGAGGTTACGTTACATTACGTTAGGCTGTTATTAACATGTATATGAAATTTTCAACCAACGAAATTTGTAGAGGTTTGTAAAGCTGTAGGTCCCCTCCGACATGACATTATTATTGTTATTATTATTATTCAACAAGACTCGTTTGAGCCTGACTTTATCCATAATGGAATATATATATGTATATATATATATATATATATGATGAATAAAACCACGAAGGAAAGGAAACACAGAATGGTGCTCAAGCGCTTTCGTCTAATGACATCCTCAGGAACACTGAAGTACATAAAGAGTTACAGCCTATATATAGGTCACAAAAAAAAATATATATATATATATATATAAAATTAAAGGATTGTGGGAGGAGCATACAAATTTGTACGGAAAAACTACCGATTTTAGCACTTTGCCCGAATCCAACACAAGATCAAATGAATTGTTTCCAACCAATGTTATAGTTAATTAAAAAAAATAATAAATTGAAAAATAAAAATAAAACTTGTAAGAGGAGCATACAAATTTATACTGGAAATCTGCCCAGGTTTTAGCACTCTACCCTTCTTGTCTAAGTCCAATATATAAAAATAAATTGAAAAATAAGTTATTAGAGAAGCATACAAGTTTACCAAAGATTTAGCACTCTTCCCTTCTTGTCTAAATCCGTTCTGAACGAATTCAAAGCAAAGGGATCGGGTTGAAAAAGACCTTTGCTTATGTTGAAGTTATTTGTAAGTTGGATAATGGCAGACTCAAGAATATTTCCATTAACAATGTTGCTAGAGTGAAACAAAACTGAAGCATTATTCCAATCAATACAGTGGGATAACTCTGACAAATGGACAAAAATGGCACTGGACGACTGTGTGTGAAAATCCTTTCCCGTCTGACCTATGTAAAAGGAATCACATTGTTTACAACCAATTTTATAGATAATGCCCGAATTATTGGTAGGGCTATTTTTTACTATGATATTTTTCACAATATTGTTATATGAAAATACTACATTAATATCCAAAAGTTTAAGTACATTAGCAATGCCTAAAAAGCCCGGGAAAAATGGAAGTACTAAAATATTCTTTGACAAAGTACGAGTGTTATTATTCACACGATAAAAGGTTCGTTTTGCCTTGTTGAGACAAGATTCCATAAACGCAAGTGGGTAACACAGATCACTTCCAATATCGTTGATTTTTTCCAATTCGGCATCGATGTATTCCGGACTGGCGATCCTAAGGGCGCGGAGAAACATTGAAGAAAAAATGGCCTTCTTAGTAGGGGTGTCATGTCCCGAGTAAAAGTGTACGTAGGACAAATTGGTTGTTTTTTTTCCGATAGATACTAAACTTAAAACCTGGGCTTTCCCTATGTACACGCACATCCAAAAACGGGATTGAGTTGTCTTGTTCCACTTCTAAAGTAAACTTAATGGAGGGGACCTGATCATTTAACTGAAGGAGGAAGTCATCCAGGTCACGATTCATGGGCCAGATACACAAAATATCGTCGACGTACCGCAACCATGGGATGCCAACCCCCACGATTCTCGGAATGTAAGTAATTTCGAAAAACTCCATATAAATATTGGAGAGGAGGGGCGACAAGGGGTTGCCCATGGCCATCCCAAAAACTTGTTGATAATACTCGTTATTGAAAGTGAATTTACAGTCTTTGATGCAAAGCTTAATAAGTTCCAAAACAATGTGTGCAGGTAGTGGCAGGTCATACTTATGTAATTCTCGGGAGAGAAAGTCAAACATATCGTCAATCGGCACTTTTGTAAACAATGAACAAACGTCAAAACTGATCAATCTATCGTTGGTTTCAGTACGTGCATTATTCAATTTTTCAGCAAGATCCTTGGAATTTTTTACATGTGAATCAGAGATAGTTCTGAGAATGGAGGACAAGACTTTGACAAGCCATTTGGAGAGTTTATAAGTAATAGAGCCCACCGAGCTAATAATAGGGCGCATAGGGTTGCCAGGTTTGTGGGTTTTAATAAGACCGTAAAGGTAGGGAAGAGAAGGTGAAGTGGACATGAAAAGCGGAATTAAGTCCTTATGATCTTTGAGAATGCGTTTCAAGCCACTATTGAATGATTTGATGACGTCATCCTGCGAGTTCTTCCTAAGTTTGCTGTATGTTGCGGGGTCCTGGAGAAGCTCGTTCATCTTTCTGATGTAGTCCACTTTGTCCATAATAACTATGGTGTTAGCCTTGTCTGCATGCAATTTGTATCCGACGAAAGTTTCTTACTAATTGTCTAGAGGAGCAAGTTCTTCCCAAATCCCTCCTTCCGATTCGCCTCAGACAAATTGACGACCATCCATTCAACAACTTCAGCAGATTAATTTTGAAGAAACATATTGAAGTCACCAGACAAAATGAGTGGTCCGCCTTCAAAAATTTAAGCATTGCCAAACGTAATTTTGTGACCGTTATTCCCCAACCGTGGATCCAACCTTTGTTTGATGAAATTTACAACGAGTTGCGTCGGAGAACTTCTTCACTTCGTAACATTTTGGATCGCAAAATTAAAAGTCTCATTCGAAATAGTCAGTGGAGTAAAAAAGCAAGCTCAGTGTGTTTTGAACCTTTCTTCGAAAAACATTAGTGACGATGCAAAAAGTGCCCTTACATATGGTATGTCCTTTTTTATTGTTAAAAACCTTCTGCTTTACAAATTTGTTACAGTCTCGCTTGTTTTGAAAAACAGTGTAATCTCCCTCAGTCTTTGTTTAACATAGTTAAAGGCCTTGTTTATAGTGCGGCGAATAGTACTTACGAAGATAACTTTCCTAAACGCTTTCGCAATAGCCTCTCACAATTAAAAAAAGATGGTGAGCTCCATATTACTAAAGCAGACAAGGCTAACACCATAGTTATTATGGACAAAGTGGACTACATCAGAAAGATGAACGAGCTTCTCCAGGACCCCTCCACATACAGCAAACTTAGGAAGAACCCGCAGGATGACGTCATCAAATAATTCAATAGTGGCTTGAAACGCATTCTCAAAGATCATAAGGACTTAATTCCGCTTTTCACGTTCACTTCACCTTCTCTTCCCTACCTTTACGGTCTTACTAAAACCCACAAACCTGGCAATCCTATGCGCCCTATTATTAGCTCGGTGGGCTCTATTACTTATAAACTCTCCAAATGGCTTGTCAAAATCTTGTCCCCCATTCTCGGAACTATCTCTGATTCACATGTAAAAAATTCCATGGATCTTACTGAAAAATTGAATAATGCACGTACTGAAACCAACGATAGATTGATCAGTGTTGACGTTTGTTCATTGTTTACAAAAGTGCCGATTGACGATATGCTTGACTTTCTCTCCCGAGAATTACATAAGTATGACCTGCCACTACCTGCACACATTGTTTTGGAACTTATTAAGCTTTGCATCAAAGACTGTAAATTCACTTTCAATAACGAGTATTATCAACAAGTTTTTGGGATGGCCATGGGCAACCAGGAACGGCCCTAGGGTTGCTGGCGCCCCGGGCAAGCTGAACTTCGGCGCCCTTACAAGTATAATTTTAAAATTTGTTCACAATGAGGAAAAACTACAAATGTAGGCATAAAGAGTTTATTACAATTAACGATATTCACTCAAAGTACAACTAAACATTCTCAAAATAGAACCATGTATGAAAATATAAGAGAGAGTGTTGCCACTTTTGTCTGAGGTAAATCCACAAAAAAATGTAAAAATTCCACAAAGTGGCAACACTGATGAGATATCATAGGATGGCAGCGCTGCCAGGCGTATGTAATTTGTGCTCAACGCTCACCTACGAGGCCACATCAACCCATGTGACATGTCATCCCATGTCGGGCCAAACTGACCTTAGCTATACTGGTAGTCTCTAATGCTATTGGCTAATATGTTATAATCCCTGAAAATTTTACTCCACATCAGGAAATTTTCACATTTGACTTTTATTTTATTTATTTATTTTTAGATTTTTCGCTTTGTATTTGGAAGATCCCAAACGCATGACGTGGCGCCCCTTAGCATGTGGCGCCCCGGGCAACTGCCCGAGTTGCCGGTACCTTGAGCCGGCCCTGTGGGCAACCCCTTGTCGCCCCTCCTCTCCAATATTTATATGGAGTTTTTCGAAATTACTTACATTCCGAGAATCCTGGGGGGTTGGCATCCCATGGTTGCGGTACGCATCCCAGGTTTTAAGTTTAGTATCTATCGGAAAAGAACAATTTGTCCTACGTACACTTTTACTCGGGACATGACACCCCGACTAAGAAAGCCATTTTTTCTTCAATGTTTCTCCGCGCCCTTAGGATCCCCAGTCCGGAATACATCGATGCCGAATTGGAAAAAAATCAATGGTATTGGAAGTGATCTGTGTTACCCACCTGCTTTTATGGAATCTTGTCTCAACAAGGCAAAACGAACCTTCTATCGTGTGAATAATAACACTCGTACTTTGTCAAAGAATATTTTAGTACTTCCATTTTTCCCAGCTATTTAGGCATTGCTACTTAAACTTTTGGATATTAATGTAGTATTTTCATATAACAATATTGTGAAAAATATCATAGTAAAAAATAGCCCTACCAATAATTCGGACATTATCTATAAAATTGGTTGTAAACAATATGATTCCTTTTACATAGGTCAGACGGGAAAGGATTTTCACACACGTGTAAAACAGCATCAATATTCCGTTAGAACGGGACAGTCGTCCAGTGCCCTTTTTGTCCATTTGTCAGAGTTATCCCACTGTATTGATTGGAATAATGCTTGTTTTGTTTCACTCTAGCAACATTGTTAATAGAAATATTCTCGAGTCTGCCATTATCCAATTTACAAATAACTTCAACATAAGCAAAGGTCTTTTTCAACTCGATCCCGTTGCTTTGAATTCGTTCAGAACGGATTTAGACAAGAAGGGTAGAGTGCTAAACCTTTGGTAAACTTGTATGCTTCTCTAATAACTTTTATTTTTTAATTTATTTTTATATATATCGGACTTAGACAAGACGGGCAGAGTGCTAAAACCTAGGTAGATTTCCAGTATAAATTTGTATGCTCCTCTTACAAGTTTTATTTTTCTTTTTCTTTTTCAATTTATTATTTTTTTTAATTAACTATAACATTGGTTGGAAACAATTCATTTGATCTTGTGTTGGATTCGGGCGAAGTGATAAAATCGGTAGTTTTTCCTTACAAATTTGTATGCTCCTCCCACAATCCTTTAATTTTTTTTTTATATATATACACTGTATATATATATTTTTTGTAACCTATATATAGGCTGTAACTCTTTATGTACTTCAGTGTTCCTGAGGATGTCATTAGACGAAAGCGCTTGAGCACCATTCTGTGTTTCCTTTCCTTCGTGGTTTTATTCACCATAAATATTTTTCACGTGTTACTTTCGTGAAATGATTTTCAATATATATATATATATATATATATATATATATATAGAGAGAGAGAGAGAGAGAGAGAGAGAGAGATGAAGTTACAAGTGACAGCACAGTAACATCTTTTGTCTTTGTCGATGACACAAAAATTAGGAGAAAAATGAGAAACCCAGAGGAAATAGGATCTCTACAGAGTGGCCACAAAGTCCCTTTGCAGTGAAATTGGAGCATATCTGTATGTTACCCTTGTTTTCTATGCAAAGGGACTTTCTAGCCACACTGTACAAACAGACATGAACAGAATCTACAATTGGTCTGAAGGCAATAATATAAAATTTAACATTGAACATTTTCAACTATGAAGGTACGGAAGCGAGGACCTAAAATCCATAGAATACTGTACCCCAAATGGACGGGAAATTCAGAGAAATTCTAAAACAAAAGATTTTGGTGTTGTAATGAGTGGTGACTCGAAATTGTAAACACAAAATAAGTAAACAGAGCAAAAAGAATAACTGGGCAGATACTGAGCACCTTTAAAAGGGATAGGAATATAATGATTCCTCTGTTAAAAACACTGATCATACCAAAGTTGGAATATTGCTCGGTTTTAACATCCCCATATAAAAAAGAAGACATTCTAGAAGGGATTCAGAGAAGCTTCACAGCCAAGATCAATGGATGCAAAGAACTAAATTAATGGGAAAGGTTACGCGAATTTAACTTATATTCACTGGAAAAAAGAAGAGAGAGAGATACACTATTATTTACACTTGGAAAATAATGGAGGAACAGCCCCTAATCTTTCTTTGAACCCTATAACAACTCAAACAACAGAGGAAAGTAGAAAAGGAAGAATGTGTCGTGTTCCCAAATTAAAGGCGAGAGGGAACATCCTTAACCCTCAAGATAAATAATTTTGTTGAGAGGACCAAGACTGTTTAACCAGCTGCCCAAGGAACTAAGGAACATGAGTGGTGTTGCAGTGGCTATCTTCAAAAGAAAAATAGACGCCTGACTTAGAACAATTCCAGATGAGCCTGGCGTACCTGGCTATGTGAGGTGGAGAGCACAAGACACCAACTCTCTACCTCACCAGGCCAACTCAACAGGAGGGGCAACAAGCTTGGCCTTCGTGAAATGAGGAATCATAGCACGGAACATATGAAAGGTTGAAAGGTATATATATATATATATATATATATATATATATATACCGGGTGATTACAAATGATCTTCCCGATTTTAAACATTTATGAAAAAACTAACAAAGCTACAGCGAAAAGCAAGATACACAAATAAAGAACAACTCAAAGTTTTATTTACAAGCTATTGAATTTCAAAATGATCTCCTTTTGTGGCTCTGCAAACATCAAAGCGATATTCTGTTTCCCTCCATACATTTCGTAGCATATCATACTGAACTTTTCTAACAGCCTCACGTATCCTTTCCTTCAAATGTTCCAAAATTGTGGCCACTGGTAGAACAAAAACTTCACTTCTGACATACTGTAGCCACAGAGGAAGAAGTCAAGGGGGGTTAAATCGGGCGAATGAGCCGGCCAAGGAATGAGCCCCCCCACACCCGGTCCAACGATCAGGCAATTGCTCGTTCGGGAATGTTGTAACCTTATTGTGGAAATGGGATGGCGCACCAACCTGCTGAAACTACACATCAGCTTTGTCCTCTAGCAGCTGGGGTATCAACCACAGCTGTAGCATATCGCGGTAAATGATACCATTGTTTGTTCAACAAAAGAGAATGGACCGTACACTTTCTCAGCGGTAAGAGCACAAAACACGTTAACTTTAAGGTTATCTCTGACGTGTTCAGTATTACAAATAAAAATTCCCTGAAATATTCTTTATTTATCTTGCTTTTCGCTACAGCTTTTTAGTTTTTTCATAATAAATGTTTAAAATCGAGAAGATCATTGTAATCACCCGGTATATGTGTGTGTGTACAGAGAGAGAGAGAGAGAGAGAGAGAGAGAGAGAGAATTTTATATACACTGACTAGAATAAAAATGTTTACATAAATAACATAAAATGCTCATATATATATATGTATATATATATTTTCCTAAATCCTTTTGAAAAAATAAACAAGCAATACAACGAATAATTAAAAAACCAATTAATTTATACAATTTTTTTTTTTTTTTTAGTTTAGTTTAGGCTGTTGGTAGAAAATGACGAATTGTAACGGTGAACTTAATTAAAATTGAACAAATACCATTTTTATCCAAATAGAAAAAAGGATCGAAATGACCAATTGTCGAAAAGCTGAATTAAAAAAAATTTAATTTAACCCAACTTCTCTTACACAATATGTGACATTAAATTAGATTTAAGTATGGTTAGGGTAGAGTATGTTAGGTTAGGTTAGGTTAAGTATCGATGGTGTGATAATTTGTTTGCTTTCTAAGAATCTAGTTTTCGTTCTGTCGAAGATCGCGCCCGTGGTTCAGTCGATCACGCCGTTTTCCTATAAACGCAGTGAAGACGGGTCGGGGTTTCGGCTCCCGATATGACGTTAGTTAATAACAAATCCAGGAGTTACTTGGCCTGAGCCAGCTTGGTGCCAGTTTGTGGCCCTACACACCTATCTTAATTATTATCATTAGTTCTATTGAAAAGGTTAAAAAATATATATGTGTGTTTTCTGTGTCGGTTGATTTAAGCTTCTTTGTGTACATCTGTACAATCTCCTTTATCAAATGGACGCTTGGAAGTGAAAATGATTCGAGTGCATTTTTTACCAATTTTTTCCTTTGGCCCAATTTAAGTAACACTTGAATCCGCACTCTGCACGCAGAGTGCGTGCCCGTGAAGTGACTCAAATGACTCAGAGTGATTCGTATCTCACTTCGCGAGGGAAGAGGAAAACCGTGATCAGAGGTGACTCAAGTACTTGAATCACTTTCACTTCCAAACGTTCAAATGCTAACGATACGAATGATTTTCATAGAGAAGTGCCAAATCAAATAGCGATGATAAGAAAGAGGTGCCAGCTACCTACCCTCCTCACTGAATTATTAGTATTCTCAAAAACTAAAAAGTTGAGCGGTCAAATGTGGCACCGACATTAGATAGCATAATATATCGCAGCCTCCAAACTTCCCCTAACCTAATTTGACCTAACTTTAGTAAAGTTAACTTATTCTTCAAGGGCATCTTAACTGTTTGCAACATTTACTCGGTGAAAGTGTAGTTGCTGGAGAATTTAGCTACGCAGATGGGAATAAGCAGAGTTTCAGACTTTTTGAACAAATTTTCTTTGACAAAAAAAAATTAAAATTTTAGGCCCTAACTAATCAAAATTTCATTAAGCTTAATAATACATTTATTATAATAATAATAATAATAATAATAATAATAATATACTTTACAGCACACCAGATAGATAGATAGATAATTATAATTTTAAATAATTATTCCATAAGTAAAGGTAAATATAAATTACAGCAACAAATTTTAAATGATATTTGAGAATGTGGCAGGTGAAAAATAATTAAAGTTTAATGCTTTTTATGGAAGTATAAACGCAAGATAAATATTTAATTTGGTATTTAAATTATAAATCTTTCTTTTAGGGATAAAAATCTGGAGATTATATACAGGGTGTCCCATAAGTTCGGTCTCATAGGAAAATGTATTTCAAATTACAGTAAATTTACAAAAATAATACATTGGAACAAAAACAAATGTTCGGATTGATGTCTTTTTTGTTGCAAGTAGAATAACACGCGATGGCTAATATGGAAGTGAGTTACAGTCCTGAGGAAAAGGCAGAGGCATTTTCCTCAGAAGTGTAACTCACTTCCATAATAGCCATATCAGACAAAAAAAAAGGGGCCCAAAACAAGACATCAATTAAACATTTGTTCAAATTCGTGTAATGAGTTACACACGTGAGAAAAATGCCTCCGCCTTTCCCTCACGAGTGTAACTCGCTTCCATACTAACCACTGCGTTATTCTTCCTGCAACAGAAAAAAAGGTCCCAAAAACAAGACATCAATCCGAACATTTGTTTTTTTTCCAATGTATTGTTTTTGTAAATTTAACTTAAAATAAATTTTCCTAAGGGACGGGACTTTTGGGACACCCAGTATATATAATTAGAGATAAGAAATCTGGAGATCATATATATATTATATATATATATATATATATATATATATATATATATATACATATATATATTATATATATAATACCAGTTCAAGTATGAAAAAAAAAGGTTAATATTAAGAAATCTCAAATTAAATTTACTGTTTTGATAACAAAAGTTGAAATGTTACGTGACAATGAATCATGCAGCTACTTATTTTTTACTGTTCCCACAGACCAGTGGTTCCCAAAGCGAACCCCTTTTCTGCGTAATATGTACATTGAATGTCGAGGGAATGAAGCCACAATGAGAAAATGGGCTTATTGGAACACGCGCTTTTGTCCTATACTAAGATCTTCATCAAATGCGCTATTGAAGACCTTAAAATAGGCCGAAAGCTCGTGCTTCTTCGAAATCCATTTCTCCTTATGGATTCACCGCCTTAATTCAACTTCTCTAAATAAGAATATTTACCAAACAATTGAATGTCCAGTTACTCGTAATTAAGTAAAACGAGATCCATTATAATAAACAATATAATTGGATCTCCTTGCCGATAAAGCGCACCGTACCACTGAAACTTTGCCACTTCTATAGTAAAAATAGGCGAACATTCTTCAGTAGTATGTAACAAAAAATGTGAAATTTAGAAACTTCTGTTGCTTCATGAACAAATAACCTCTTTGCAGTTCATTCGTTTTAGTTCCATTTTCACAATTTGACTATTTGAGTGTTTTTTATTTATTTGACTATTTGAGTGCTTTTTTACTTATTTGACTATTTGAAGGTGTTTTTACTTATTTGACTATTTTAGTTTTTTTTTATTTACTTTACTATTTCAGTGTTTTTTATTTACTAGACTATTTCAGTGTCTTTTACTTATTTGACTATTTGAGTGTTTTTTACCTATTAGACTATTTGGGCGTTTTTTACTTACTAGACTATTTCAACTTATAGGTTATAGCTGTTACCCAAGATACGTTTAAATGGGGAGATGGATAAGCCTAAAAAAGAAGGATTGAGAACAGATGAAGGTGCGTTTGCTGATCTGAAGAGTTGGATGGTTGTTCAGTTTTAAGTCCTTCGTCCACCAGAATGCAATGAGACGGTCCGTAAACGCCACCAATAGTAAAAATTAGTACCTCCAAAAGGGAAACTGGGTCGAAACAAACACATTACGCGCATCGGGTTCGTCGCTGCACCCCCATCCCCATTTCTGAGACTAGCTTTGGACTAGTCCGTGTCTGGGTTTCCTTACGTGACTGAAACAATGAATCAAACTTCAACAGAAGTAATAAGTTCGTGATTGCAATTAGCGATTGGTGTCACAATTGAAGTTGTTAAATGTAACCAATAAGAGACGTTTAGGATTTAAATTTCCATAGACTCGGAGGGAAAATTTTCCTGTACTTAATCATTGTGCTATTTGTGGTGTAAAATTGGCTAATGAAAGTACGATAACGAGTCTTTCTCTTTAGCGACCGACCATAGGCACTATCCTAATTTTGTTATAGTTAACGACAGACGATTTTATTTAGCCTCGGAAATGACAACTTCCCACGAAAGAGTCGAAAAATACATAATTCTAAAGCTGAAAAAAAAAAAAAAAAATTATAGTAAATTTTAAATGTGATTTTTACTAAAAATTATTGTTTGTCTTTGAGGTAAACAATGTGACTTGCCTACTACATTTATTCATGTGCCTGGAGACATAAAAGTTAAGGAAACACTCCTTAAGCTACAGACAATTCTTAAATATTTATAAAAATAATGAAAAGAGTTATAAAATCATTTAAATCCCTTCAATGTAAATATTCTAAGATGCTGATTGAGGAATAGTTAAAAATTAAGCAGCTGCATGATCCATTGTCATGTAATGCGTCGTGAATTATCTCACTGCGATTTAATAATTTTCATTTTTGCATTCTATATATATATATATATCTAGTCAGCCGTTAACTGGAGGGCATCATCATCCGGCAAAAAGAAGAGAAGAATCAGCTCTCATGCAGCCGATTTTCCGCTATATACGGCCGCCCATGCAGGTATTGATTACCGCGCACACAGGTGTGGCTATAGTGCCATTGCCAGTGCCAAATCCGTGCCATTCTTTTCCTCTCTGGAAAAAGCTCAGGATTCGAATTCCATCTCAGACACACGTCACAGAAAGAGAAAAGTGAAAAAGGGGTTTCCAATTCTTTCTTAAACAAGAATTAACGTCATTCGTCATGTCAGTTCGTGTTATAGGTTGCCACTCCCCTTTATTTCTTATACATTTTGCTTATATATACATATATACACGCTTATACATACACACGCACATATATACGTGTGTGCGTGTGCGCGCGTGTATTGTATGTGTTCATACATTATTATATTACACACACACACGATAGATACTGCTTAATTTTCCCTTTAGAGGTTAAATTCTATTCATATTTAAACAGATATTGCAGGCAAGATCTCCCTCAAGCTTAAATAATGAACGTGTTTTGAAATCACTTCCCGGAATCACGCAAGAAAAGCAGAGTAAAAATTAACGCTACATTATTTAAGGTACTTGATGCGGCATTCTTACTGTTAAATACTAAATTTTACCGTTATAATAACACTGGCACTAATTGGCACTTACCTCGTCTATAATAAGTTGAATCGTTTATGATGTACTATTTAAATGTAATTATAATGCTATGTATTCATGTTCGGTGATGTTCACCAAAACTGAGGGGTTTAGTTCAGTTCATTTTCCCCTCAATTTTGATGAAAGAGCAAGGCGACACTTGGCTCTGGCCCTTTAATTTCTCAAAAGATTAAATAGTAGTGTTTCCATTGAACGACAATGTTTACGGTACATCTTGTGGTGTAAACCTTGTGGCTTTCAATGCCTCAAAAACTCGGTTCCTCCATCTGTCTACTCGTCACAATCTTCCACACGACTATCCCCTTACTTTCAACAACATACGACTCAATCCTTCCTCTTCGACTATCCCCTTACTTTCAACAACATACAACTCAATCCTTCCTCTTCTCTTAACATTTTTGACGTTTCCCTTTCTCGTGATCTTTCCTGGAAAGATCACATATACTCTCTTTCTAAAACCTTCTAAGAGGTTAGGTGTGCTGTACCGCCTCCGCGGTTTCTTCATCCCCATTCAGTTGCTGTCTCTGTACAGGGGTCTTGTTCGCTCCTGTATGGAGTATGCTTCTCATGGTCAACTAGGGTTGCCAGATTTTTCAAATGGCCATGCGGGACAAAAAATTTTCCGAGGTTTTTATCCAAGACCAAATTTTCTCAAATTGAAACGATTTCTTCAACGGTTACAACAAACAAATTAGAAATTTTTTATTAAAATAATATTTAACAATTAAACATCGTGAATAATATTGAAATTATTATACATAATATTGAAATATCGTAAATAATATTGAAATTATCATAGCATATTAAATATTGTAGTATACATCGCTTCACTAATTATATTATAACATGTCAATATTTTTCTGAACTTTTAATCTTCTTCAAAATTTTAGCTCCATCTTCTGACTTCAAGTAGAACTGAAATTCCTCGCAAGTCCTAGAAAAATTTTCTTTAATTATGAGTTCTGATTCTAAGTTTTCTTCACATTTTCAATGTGTGCTTTGGACTTCGCGTGTCGCATTATATCATTTTCACCACCATCACTTATTGTAAACGGGTGATTGTTGCATATCTTGCATCGAACTGATCTCTACCAGGCTGAATCCATTCGAAAGTTTTTGTCCAATCCTTGTTGAAAGTCACTACACGTTCTTGTTTTTTAGGAATCTCTGAACTAGCCATTTTTCTTATAAATAAAATAAAGTGTGTGTGTGTGTGTGTGTGTGTGTGTGTGTGTGTGTGTTCCACGCAAATGCAGCAATTTAACCTGAATAATTTCTTATAAAAAGTAGACATACTTAGACTTTATTTGAATTACACAATCTCAAGTTGTATGGTCAAGCAATCGCAGGATTCACACTAATTCAAAGCTTACAATATAACTACAGCCGAAAAACTGCCAACTCGTGGCCAAACAAAATTTTACAAGCGTTATGTAATTTCTAGGATGTCCTAGACCATTCAACATTACTCTACAGAATTCTACACGATCCTACATAATTCTAGAAAATTCTAAGTCAATTCATCCCGAAAAACTGTGCTTAAAAAATATTTTTTGTGGGACATTTTGAATACAAAGCGGAACGCGGGATTTTTTGATCAAATGCGGGACGTCTAGCAACCCTATGCAGCTCAACCCACAGCCGAACTTTTCGTCTCGTCAATTCCCCGCTTCTCACTGATTGCCTTCAATCTCTCTCTCTTCGCCGCAATGTTGCCTCATTTTTTCTATACTATCGCCATTATAGCGGACACTGCTCTTCTGAACTCTCTAACTGCATGCCTCCTCCTTTAAGGAGAGCACGCAGTACCAGACTTTCTACACTTTCTCATTCCTTTTCTGTCCAACTCTCTAACGCGAAGTTTAATCTGTATTCTCAATCTTTCATCTACTCAACCGCTCAAATATGGAACAACCTTCTTCAATCCATCTTTCGCGTTCCGTATACACTTGGAACAGGATATTGTCCGAACAAACAAAATACGAAACACAAACACTACCCGTACTTCACTGCCACTTCTTCTCTTACTTTACGAATGTTTTATAGTTTAATAAGCATAATAAACGCTATGAAAATTCCTCTTCATCCCGGAATACTGTTCTTTGCCATCTTTCACTCACTGAACTTCCACTTGTTCGAGCTAAACTAGGGCGTTAGTCTGTAGTTCCGCAGATTCGATGATGTTAGAAAACTGTTTAAGTTTACTTCAAGCTTTAATCAGACGCTAAATAAATTTTAAAGGTTAACTTCTAAATAACTAAAATTAAATCTTTATTTTTTAGTTAAACTTAACCATAAAACGTTAATTTTTTTTATTATTACTAAAATTCTCAAAATTTACATAAAATTCAGTTCCATCATAAACGTGTTCGAACGAGTTGAGTGACGTATCTGCTTGTTGAAGGTCAACGTATAAATGAAGAGATACAAAAAAAAATAAATTAATAAAATAAATCCTCTCTCGTATCTTATATAATTAAGTTTTCTATACCTAAGTTTAATAATGCAAAACATATATTTAATATTTATATTAACCTCTCTTATCCCACACACACCCTCAATTTTCACGGGAAATATAACGTAAAAATTGATTTATGGATAATTTAAGCAGAAAAGACCATCACAAATTTAATTTTTACTTTTTCATCTTTTATTAATCTAAATCCAAAACAAATTTTAAGTTTGAATTAAATTTATTAATGATTTTGTGCAGATTAATGTATAGTGTTTCGGGGAATATATATATATATATATATATTATATATATATATATATATATACAAAGCTGGGCACAAACCGTTAATCCGTTAATCGTTTATTAATGAAGTTAACTTTTTCGTTAACGATTTAACTTTTAAGTTAACTTTGAAAATCATTATCGGACTAATTACACTTCCGTTACATTACTTCCGTTAACTCAATCCGTTACCCAAAAAATTCAATAATAACGTTTAAAAGTCGACTTAATGAAAGAGTATGTCAAGGTAATATTTATAAATTAATAATAAACTAGCGGGACTCGTGGAAATTCCACGATTTATTTTTTTTCTGGTTACAATTAAATGCAGGACCTTGATACAATAATAGCGTTGTTTACGTAAACGTTTAAGAATACAATTATTCCAACTATATTTATTTATTGCAATAAAGTTATATTTTTCTTAACACCAGCCAGTAGATACGTTTTAGTTTTGCTCATTCAATTATCGTTATATTATTGAGTAAAATACAGCAGAATAATATTGGAGAATAATACAAATTTGAATTTCTACAATTTACTAATTCTCCATTGTTTTATTTCCAGATCATGTCACCTGTGGCCAAAGCACTCGACAAGATCCAGGGGGAGGAACAAGCCTACCTTGGGACTCTGCTGCCAACAGTTGCTGCGACAATCTTCAGGCTTAAGGACTTGAAGTCCAAGGGCCTCGTCTACTGCCAGCGCCTTGGTCGACGCACTTTTGGCAGGCATCGACAAAAGGTTTGGGCCCCTCCTGGAGGATGACGAATGCAAGCTGGCTGCTGCCTTCCATCCCAGGTTTCGCCTCATCTGGTTGGACAAGTATGACAACACCAAGGTCGCCAGGGTGAGGAAAAGCATGGAGGGTACAGTCGAGGAGGCCATGAAGCAGCAGTCCAACGAAGTGGGCAGCAACAGTGGAGGCAGCAACAACGAGGAGGAGGAGGAGGATGACTTCTTCAGTGCTGTCATCCAGACAAAAAGAGAGCAGCAGAAGCCACAGGTCACTCAAGGGCAAGGCCCAGAACTTGGTCAAGACCTGGCTGGAGACCAACTCCAAGGACTTGCTGACAGATGCTGCCTTCTTGGGTGAGCAAGTGTTGGTGGACTTGTTCATCAAGTTCAACACAGCCATCCCCTCCAGTGCTGCAGTGGAGCGTTTGTTCTCTATGGGCAAGGACATCCTGAGGGCCAAGAGATCATCCCTGTCTGATGAAAACTTTGATATGCTAATTTTCATGAAGGGCAACATGCATCTCATGGACAAAATGGAGAACGAGAAGAAGAGGGAAAATTAAATTTATATATATATATATATATATATATATATATATATATATATATATATATATATTGTGTTTTTCATTTTTTTTATAATAAAAGTTAACGTTAACGGTTTATCGGTAACTTCCGTTACATGTTTAACGGATTAACGGTTAACGAAATTAACTTTTTGGTTAACGGATTAGCGGTTAACGAAGTTAACTTTTTGGTTAACGGTGCCCACCACTGTATATATATATATATATATATATATATATATATATATATATATATATACATACATTATATATACACAGGGTGTTTCAGGTTGACCCTAGAAGTATGGAAAAGAAACACTTCATATTAGTTACGGATTTACTATGACAAACTTCAAATACCAAATACAAACTAAAAACCTTGTTTAATTGTAAAATTCATCATATATATATATATATATATATATGATACACACAGACCGTGCACGGAACAAGGAACTCTTCTGGGATAATTAAATCCACTATAGTCCGAATAAGTAATGGTAAATGACAAATACCATATTTTTTTTTTCATGATGCAAGCCCGACGTGGGCAACGGGTCTCTCGCAAAGAGGTCCCATAAATATAGCTTCCCTCACCAGCTATCTGCAAAGCAGACAGGATCCAGCTTTGGGACATGGATCTAGGGTTTAAAGCAGCCTAGCCCCATCATGAAACGGACATGTTATGTGCCTTGAAAAGTGGACGCTCAATTCTGCCAGTTGAGGTTTAAGTTTTGATTTTGGCTAAAAATATAATAGTTACCCCTTTTTCTTTGATTTATTCAATCCGACGTGAATGCAACGAGTCTTTTACTTATATTGAGGTTCTAAATGTAGTGGGGCTAGGCTGCTTTAAACCCTAGATCCATGTCCCAAAGCTGGATCCTGTCTGCTTTGCAGATAGCTGGTGAGGGAAGCTAATTTATGGGACCTCTTTGCGAGAGACCCGTTGCCCACGTCGGGCTTGCATCATGAAAAAGAAAAACTATGGTTTTTGTCATTTACCATTACTTATTCGGACTATAGTGGATTTAATTATCCCAGAAGAGTTCCTTGTTCCATGCACGGTCTGTGTGTATCATAAAAAACTCAGGGAACCATTCTGAGTTCATTCCCATATATATATATATATATATATATATATATATATATATATATATATATATATATATATATATATATATATGAAAATTATTTCACGAAAGTAACACGTGAATAACATTTATGATGAAAATAACCACGAAGGAAAAAGGAAACACAGAATGGTGCTCCTGAGTGTTCCTGAGGATGTCATTAGACGAAAGAGCTTGAGCACCACCATTCTGTTTCCTTTTTCCTTCGTGGTTATTTTCATCATATATTTGATGAGCCATTTGATAAGCCGCAGCTTTCCCATAATATATATATATATATATATATATATATATATATATATATATATATATATATATATATATGTTAAACACAGACCGTGCATGGAACAAGGAACTCTTCTGGGAAAATTAAATCCACTATAGTCCGAATAAGTAATGGTAAATGACAAATACCATAGTTTTTCTTTTTCATGATGCTAGCCCGACGTGGGCAACGGGTCTCTCGCAAAGAGGTCCCATAAATATAGCTTCCCTCACCAGCTTGTGTATATATATATATATATGGGATTGAACTCAGAATGGTCCCCTGAGGTTTTTTCATAATACACACAGATCGTGCATGGAACAAGGAACTCTGCGAAAATTAAATCCACTATAGTCCGGATAAGTAATGGCAAATGACAAACACTATAGTTTTTTCTTTTTCATGATGTTAGCCCAACGTGGGCAACGGGTCACTCGCAAAGAGGACCCAAAAACATAGCTTCCCTCACCAGCTATCTGCAAAGCAGACAGGATCCAGCTTCGGGACGGACAGGATCTAGGGTTTACAGTTACACCTAGCTCACTATAATCAGAACCTCAAAATAAGCAAAAGACTCGTTGCATTCACGTCAGATTGAATACATCGAAGAAAAAGGTGACCATTCTGAGATCAATCCCATCACGAAACCGACATGTGATGTGCTTGAAAAGTGGACGCTCAATTTTGTCAGTGGAGGTTTAAAGTTTTGTTTTTTTGGCTAAAAATAAAATAGTTACCCCTTTTTCTTATATATATATATATATATGCTTCATCTTCCTTCCCTAAATTTTAATTAAACCACACCCTTGATGGTAGATCCTAAGTATAGTTGCGGAAATAAGTTCGCCGAGAAACAAAAATTGTAAAAAGTGTTTCTTTACCACATTTCTAGGATCCACCTGAAACACCGTGTGTGTGTGTGTGTGTGTGTGTGTGTGTATCGTTTCAGTGCTTTCAGTGGTGATAAACTACGTACGGAGGCCTGGCCCTCTATTTGCTTGGCAATGATACTGTCAGCTGCTCGTACCCTGAAATGGGCGGAAAAGATCTTCCTTCCTCTTAAACTGTAATTAAGATTATCTTGAGCATTGATTATTAAAATATATAAGAGGATAACCTGCTAATATGACTACTTTTGCATAGTGACTATCCGACTAAATTGACCATTTTCTGCGCTCCCGGCAGAAACAAATTTTTTTCAGTATAGTGACCACCTTCATATTGTGGGAAAAGAACCACCGGTTTTACCCAACCAAAAATAATTTCTGTTCAGAATTTAATCTGCTAAAGTGACCGTACAATTGTAATAAAACCCACTGGTCTTACAACTTAATCCTATCATGAATCATACCTATGATCAAGGGCGCCGGAATTGGGGGGCATTTTCCCCCCAAATATTTTTGTGAAATATACAGATTGTTAAGCCCATAACACGTAGTAAAGAATGTGAAATGTTATTCAAGTAAACTAAAAAATATAAAATGTATACAATTTTATCAAGTCTCTTTTCGCTGTTTACTATTTAACGTCAATCATTTTATTATATCGTAGAAGGAAAATAACAGCAAAATCTTCCGTATACAACTTTGATTTAAAATTAATATACGGTCTTAGTCTCCCCTCCAATCTCATCTCGATTACCAATTCAATTTCTAATGTCTTTCCATAATCACCTTTTGCTACATTTCAGCATTGCTATAAATCATATATAATGGTAATGTTCAGTGCTTGAAATACGAAATATAGTAATTAATTTTTATAAGTTAATTCGTACCAGTATTAGTCCATTAAAGGTTCTATAATGATTCTCGAGGTGTATTATACAGTTTCTTTGGTTGTTAGCTGGAAATTACTTCTGTTCGAAGTAATATTTTTCAACATGGGATAGCGAATGTATAAAATACTTTAACGATGTCAAAATATGAAATGTCATTCCAATGTTAAAAGGCTTCCGCCGCCTCTGCCTATGATTTATGAAAACTGGCTTCCACGGTTAAATTAAAAAAGTTAAAACGATTGCGCTTCAATACAAAAAGGCATCGATTGTTAAGAATTATCAGCGTAATCTTTAATGGAGTTTGAACACGTCATTCAAAAGAGCCGGTCGCTTTGTTAAGCTCTTTTCGGAGAAATAGAATTTTATTCTAAAATGGCCATCTTCCTAAAGTGACCACTTTATGAAGGTTCTAATATATATATATATATATATATATATACCTTGTTACTGTTCCGTGCGTTGGTCTCTCTTCACACGAAGGTCAAGCTGGTGGTCCCGCCTCTAGGTCTGGCTTGGATATATATATATATATATATATATATATTATACTCACTGACGAGATTCTTCGGACAATTGATTGAGACATTCAGTTTACGCGTTATCTCTTTGTGAAAAAGTATCGGCAATCAATAAACCACTAATCCGCGCTTTTTTACGTGGCGTAATATCACACAATCGGCCCATATTATCAATTAAAACAAGAACAAAGAAAATAACTCTACAAATCTGAAAAGTAGCAAGGTATAGTTAAAATTTCACGCATTAAACTATAGTAGAGCATAAAGAAGTACATTAATTCAAGCTTCTTTGTGAAACAACATGCAATCAGTGTAGTGTGTTTTGAAATAAATAAATGGTAAACAACACAAAGCGTTACAGATGACGTGCGAGGTTAGATTTCCTTATCACCACCTTCCCCCTTTGTCCCTCCCCCTCAAGACTGACATTCACATTTACACGTTATGTTAAGAAGAAAGTAACAAATATTTTATATTTATAAATATAAAATGGAAAAAATATAGGTTGTTTCATTACAGAAAATTTTCAGCCACTGAGTCTAATAGTTTGGCCAGGGTCTGTATGTATGTATGTACAGTATATGTGTATGTATATGGCTTTTTTGTGCTGGAACGGAGTTTCGGAACCTTTTTTCTGAGATGTGTTCAGTTTATTAATAAATTAATAAAAATAGTATAACATACTATTTTTATTAATTTCGCCATTCTGTAATATATGCGTTCCGGTACCTTTTTTCTACAAAAAAAGCCCTGTGTGTGTGTATATATATATATATATATATATATATATATATATATATATATATATATATATATATATATATATATTATATATATATCTCGCTTAAGCTTAAAAAAATTTAATAGTGTGCCACCGGGTAGCAGCGTAATAGCTTAAATTACCAGCATTGCCAACTTCATTTAGCTATGCTGGCCAAAATTTCAGTGGAAGCCATGTCTACCCTTGGCCCTCACTCTACTACGACCTTGCCTACCTTCCTTTCAAATATAACTTCACATAAACTAGGCCTACCTATTCTGTCGAACACACCGTATTACCTTATGAGCCTATGATACTACAATAAACAAGATATTGGGGCAATTATATTTTTAATGTGATCTTAGTAATTACCTTAGTTTTAAATACCGACAGTCCTAAATAGCAGAACTGTTCTTACACAGTATCTATACAGTTAAATAAGTAATTTTAATATATCTGTGTATATATATTTTAACCCTCAAACTGCGACATGTCTCGTATGAGTCCACTTACGCAACTGCGACATGCCTCATACGAGTCCACGTCTCCTTACGCAACTGCGACATGCTTCATACGAATCCACGTCCACTTACGCAACTGCGACATGCCTCATACGAGTCCACGTCCACTTACACAACTGCGACAGGTCTCATATGAGAACAGATTTTCTCGCCTTATTTTTTTAAATTGTACGCCAAGTTAAGTTTAGCATTCAGGAAATGTGTCAGCAATCTCACTAGACCTCCTTCCACCACCCACGCGTACCCACGAACCACTCGGCCCCTCAGTAGCATCATTTTTCATTCTTCTGCATGCATATCTTTAATCTTCTAAGAATAAATGTTTACGAGTTTATTTTTTTGTGTTTTTTGTACATACAGTGATAGACAGATTTTCCGATAGCCGCACTTTAAGGGTTAATAAAGAAACTTTTAAGCCGATGCCAAACCATGAATCACGATGGTCCATGCATAGACCTCTCGTCTTACGAAGGTCAAGGTAGTCTAATTTATACCAAAATCTGTACATACGCTAATTTTTTTTTACCTACTATATTTGGTTTATATCAGAATTGAAAATATACATGTACAGGCCTGGTCTATAGATGTCTATCTCCGAATAAGAGTTGGATTTATTAGATTAGTCTTATAAGGGGAAATATTAACGGGAGTCAGACTGAGTTTATAAACTTTTCAGTTTCGTCATCTGAATATTTAATTTTTTTTTACATCCAAATTTACCCTTTTTCTTCTCTATTTTTCCCCTTGCACAAGCAACAAAAGATGTATCCTGTTAATACTCTTTTTTTTTTCTTTTGAAGTTTCACATTTTAAATATACTTTAAGGATTTACTTCTAACAAAAAATAATTTTATGATGTACTTTCTTCGTAATAAAGTCTGGCTCTATCAGTTTTCACAAGATAACGTGGAAATAAAGGGAGGTGGAGCAGCACTATAAAAATGAGCCAAGACCATCTCGGTAATTTGACTTGTTTTATCTGTTAAACACACAAAGCCTTGACCAATTTTAGAGTCGGGGAGCATTGCCTTTTACGATGGTATAGTACTGTACGGGTGTTCCGCTTCATACAGTATGAGGAAGATGACGAACGGCTACAGTACTACACCGTGATGCTTCTTCTGCATACGGAATACGGTCTTCCAAACGCTGATTTTACCGAGTTGATTCGTTAATATTTTTTGTCATTTACCCGCTCGTTAATAAGATTAGATCAGAAATAGTTTGGTCAATGTCATATTTGGATTTGTATCTTTCTAAATTGTTACGAATTTTGTTCTTGGTATCATGGCCTAGAAGCAGGGCCGGATTAAGACCTTTAGAGGCCCTAAGCACTTAAAAGATTTTGGTGCCCTATATATATGTAATTCAAAATATAAACAAAAATAAACCATAAAATAAAATTTTATTTTTTGAAATGAAACAAAACTTACAGTAAGATGGAAAATAATGTTTATTTTTGTATACTTCCACTTCATTTATATTTGAAAAGTTTTCTCCTACTTTTTTTAATTGCAAAGTCTTTGATCAGATCCTCAAAACTAATCTTACGTAACACATCTGCTTCTATACTTAGTAGAGATAAGGCATCCAGCCTGCCTTGTTGCATAGTTGTTCTGTTGGTATTTTTAATATACTTCAACTGAGAAAATGAACGCTCAGCTGAGCAATTTGTGACCATTAATGTTAAAAATATACGAAAGGCAATTTCTACATTTGGGAAGGCACACTCAATATTGTCTTCTACAATTATTTTATAAAGTTCAGCATGACTGAATCTTGTTTTTACATTTACTATAGCACACGAAAATATTTAATCTATATGTATTTTTAATATGGCGCTCAAAGATTTGATATAAACAAAATAATAACGCAAAGCGTAAAGTGTGTGATTACAACGAAATATATTTATTCTCTCAAAAGGGTTGTTGTTCACTACAAATTCAAACAATGAAAAAAAAAAATACTATATATGAATATATATAATTCAGTTTTCAACAGCTTATAGGCTATAAGCCGCGATTATAATAGTATAATAAATCCATGGTAAATCCGACAATGGAAAATTTCTGTGGTGCCCCCCTTCCCTTGATGCCCTAAGCACGGGCTTATTTTGCTTAATGGTTAATCCGGCCCTGCCTAGAAGCAATAAGGCATCCTCGGTCAATCATTTAAATTTCGTGGCTGCGAGGAACGCAAAAATGCCTGCGCGTCGTCAAGCCCATGATTTTCTCGTAAAACCCAACCAAATCATTATCATTATTTCCTTCTATAAAAACACGTCTTTAAAAATTTGATAAAATACTTTTCCATAAATTTAATTTTTTGTTTCTAACAATTAATCACAATCCCCCCCCTCCCCAAAAAAAGAAACGCACACGCGGTATTATTAACAGCATATAGCAATAACCATAAAAAAAGACTAGGACAAAAACAGATTTAAAAGAATAATAAACTGCAAATTGCAGTAGTGATGCAAAAATGGAAATAGAAAAACTTGCAATGACAGAAATACGAGTGAATTAAAAAGAAAAATGTCTTCCAAAAGGAATTTTGGGAAAATGAGTAAATAATTGATTAAAGATTTTTAGAGAATTGAAAAATATTATTAAACTTATCGCGGTAGAGCAAAATGGCGATATATTAAATGGGTTAAATTAAAAACAACAGAATTTATAACTATTCTTTAGCACAGCTGTAACGTCATCTGCCACAGTGCTTGGTGACTAGGCCTATATGCTCAATATATACTCTTACCAACGTGAAAATTTAACAAAACCTCGTAAAACTGATTTCTATATTAACTTTAGTAGTAGGCGAAGGTACTGACCATTATACCCGCCAGAGGTGTCTTCGGCATTAACCCCCATGCATTCGAGGTAATAGCAGAATTTCATTCGAATCTCTGGTGTAACAGTGGGGAACCACAGATGGAATATCATGCATGAACGAGCACGAGCATGCATAATGTAAAAATGTCCCCACCAGGATTCGAATCCAGCACCTCTTGAGTAGAAGGGAAGTGCGGGGAGATTTGTACGAAAACTATCCCTGGACGCGAAAACGTTGTTTCCTAGGTTGTTGAAATATGCACCAGGTTGTACTAACATTTAAGTTGTCGTAATGGTCAGCTACGCCGTAACCAATATCGTAACACCACTTCTCGTCGATCAACAAAGTTAAGCGACATTCGGTCTGGTGAGTAGTTGGATGGGAGACCGTCCTCTGCGTCCGTGGTTTGGATTTCACGCAAAGTTGTAGGGCCTCTCTGTCACGTGACCTTTGCTGTCATACGACCCCAAAATAAGAATAATTTTATATATATATATATGTAAAAATGAACAATTTCTATATTCATATATTTATATAATCCTTATATTCATATATATTTATATTCTTTTATTAATTTTTACATATAAGAGTCCAAACTCGCATAACGCTGACACAGTTCGGATAAAATTTTTGATTTGCTTTCTATTTTATTTTTGCTGAATTGGTGAATTATTTCTTTTTAAATTACTTCATCATTTTTTTTAGATTTGGCTTAATCAGATATTGGGTCATTATCATTGTAATGGTAATTAATTATAATTAATTACAAATCTCTTGTAATGATAATGAAAAAAATTTCGAGGCAATAATGGTAATGAAAGGTCTGTAATGAATCATTACACATCATTACTTTTTCATTACAGTGTAATTTCAATATATATATATATATATATATATATATATATTCCTCACAGTCCCAGCCAGCACCAAAGCGGTGCAAGTGTTCAATTTTATGGCTGCCCCAGCTCCCTATACAGCTTCTCAGAACCCTACTGTCAGCCAGCCAGGTGGACAGCTACCTTGACCAGCCCTGCATTGATGAGGACTGCAATCCCCTGACATGGTGGAGGGACACTGTACATCTGTATCCTGACGTATCTGTTCTTGCTGCCAAGCATCTTTGTATCCCTGCCTCCAGTGCATCGGTGGAGTGCTTATTCAGTATATTCAATATTGTAATGAATGGTCATTACAATGATAATGAAAGGGCTTGTAATGATAATGTAGTGATAATGAAACAAAAATGCTATAATGGTAATGATAATGATAAACCTTGTAATGACCCCATGTCTGGGCTTAATAATGTAATCTTGTTAAATTCTGCAATGTTCATTTTCTGCATACATTCTCTCTTCACTGTAAAAGATGAAGTCATGTCTTGCTTAACACTTAATTTTAAATTTTAAGCATTTAATTTTCGCTCATATGCATGTTTAATTGTAATTAATAATAAAATGCATATTTCAATTTCCACTTCTAGTTAATTCGGCAGATCATGATAACATCAAATCTGTCAATATGCGGTTTAAAACAAAAATATGGCGTCATGTTCAAATATCTTGCTTATCTGTCTAGACCAGTGGTGGCGAACCTATGGCACGCGTGCCCATTTGGGCA
Organism: Bathynomus jamesi; assembly: GCA_023014485.1. Lineage (NCBI taxonomy): Eukaryota > Metazoa > Arthropoda > Malacostraca > Isopoda > Cirolanidae > Bathynomus > Bathynomus jamesi. Next base: position 302,277 of record JAJOZX010002684.1, on the reverse strand, counting down.
AGCGATCAAATTTGCCTAGCACGCTTAAGCATAGAAATTGTTATCCAAAAAGTGAGTATAAAATAATAGACTTAATGTCTATAATTTGGTGTAATATATATAAACTTTGGTGGGTACGCGAATTTTTTTTATGGTTTACAAGATTTTTTTGGCATGAGACTAAAAAGATTCGTCACCCCTGGTCTAGACATTGCTACAGCCAAAATATTTACCTAATCTTTAAATATTTTGCAAAATAAATCAGCCTATCGAGAATAAAAAACAAAACAGGTCAACATTAAGTAATAATGATGTCATTAAAAATTTTGTATATAAACTTATAAAATTTGTCCAGTATGCATTCTGATTTGTCTGATCTAACTTAGAGGCTGAGCATTACTTGTAACATTTTAGCAGTAAACTACAGTAAGAAAATATCTTTGTCTTCTCCTTCGAGCCTTGTTCTCCTCAGAAAACTTAGTCTTAAATAGAGAAAAATAATTTCCTAATACGTTACAAGAAGAATCGGGGAACCTTCAGATAATTTAGTGAGCTCCACAGAATCCTCCGATCCACTATAAGAAGAAATCAGAGTAGTATAAGAGAAACTACTGCGATTCCCTATACGGTACCAGATACTCCAGAATAATAAATCCGTTGCTGCCACCTAACCAGAACCCCCGTCAACTTCGAACCTCCCAAGGCCATAGACGGAGGGGTTAACACACACACACACACACATATGTGTGGAACACATCATTATAATCACGAAACTGGTTTTTTCATGTAATTTAGGCTAGGCTATCATTATCGTCGAATTTACCACTTGGGTGAGACCAAATCTTTAGGAAATTTATGAAAATAAATGTATTTTAAAAATTTTAAATTTCTTTACAGCATAAGTAATGCTGCTTCAATTTGCAACTGCACACGAAGTCATGTTGACTTTCTTTAATTGGTAATTCAGTTAAAATTTTATTACGTATCACTTAGTCCATAAAAAGTTAATGGCTTCCCGTTTGTTTAAACGCTATATACGTCATAAATCGAGAATGCTGCCAAATCTCAACAAACGATGCGTGAATTTCCATTTTAAAATTTTAAACTTTAAAAATGTGGCACCACGGCGATATAAGCGCTATTTATTTTTGTTGGGTTTACGCGTATTTCTACAGGAAATTATCCTGATTAAAGTCTTTTAATATTCAACCATTTTCGAGGTACAATAAATAGAGTGAAAAAACGGATTAGGAAACTGGTATGATACGAATATTTGGGATTGGAGTTTTAATTAAGTTTGTTATTAAACTATTTTTTGTGACCAAAAACAAATGAACAGTGAAACTAAGTCCTTCATCAAGATACTGTAATACTGAAAAGGGGATAAATTTAACAACAGAACTGCCAGCAACCAGTGGAAGTTGGGTTAATAAGGTAATCTTATTTCGTCTTACAGGTGTAAAGAACAGCGGTGAAAAGCTGTATGTGAAAAACAGATATGCAAATCCCCCCAAAAATAGACTTAAAACGCATTGGGAGACGCAAACGTCAGCCCGCAGAACTCTCAAATGAGTTGGTCGTTTGAGTTATCTTGCGCCGCGCGCGCACGCACACACACACACACACAATGACCAAAAACAGTACCTCCGTTCCGCTACTCGCGCGGACGGAGGCAACATGAAATTTTGATTGATTGATTGACTGACCTATTTTTAATACTGTATCACCTGCTCGGGTATTAGCACTTATGTCTACTGACTAAGATAATTAGGTTCACACAAGAGTAATAGTAGTAGTAGTAGTAATAGTAATTAGAGGCTAAACAGTATACGATACAATACAGTATTAGTTCCCTCGAAGGCTTAATAAATAGTCATACACGAAGCTTACACTAGCTGTGGCTATGAATTGCTAAACAGTTTCGTTGGTACATTATTGTACTGAAAAACTATTAGATAAATCTCTAGACAAATTAGTATAATCTAAATTTTAGGTTCATTTCTAAATGTTGCTCTAAAAGTCTTTCCATAAACTGAGAAAAATTTTAAAATTTACATGAATCTGAAAAATCATATTTTTCCTGTTTTCTGCGCTTCTTTTTGCGGTTGTGAAATTTTTCACATTTTTCACACCAAAGTGACTCCTGTATTAAGGTCAAAGATCAATGAAACGAAAGCATTAATGTATTTGTAAAGGTACATAATGTCACGGACATCTTTTCAACTGTAAACTCGTTAAATAATTACTTTATACCTATTTCAGATATGCGAGGTGCAATCAATAAATTCGTGGAACTGTTTTATTAAAAACAGTAATAATAATTCCACAAATTTACGAGTATTGACTGTATCTCGAATTCTTCGATCAAAATTACATTGGATCTTAGAGGTGACCTATTATTACAAGGCCACAAAATTAATTTTCTTTTGTTCAAGTTACGTATCAGGAAGTAGAAAGTATTGCAAAGTTAAGAACAACAAATACTGTAACATTATTACTGTTCCAATGTTAAAACTTGTTAAAGGTAAATTATGTAGCGTACATTTTAGGCTAAAATTACACTGATAAACACTGATTTTTGCCTTGGTATAAATTCAGCTGATTTTTATGTTTTCGCATGCGCTGATTTCAAAATTCGCGTTCATATTGTTCCATCACCCACTGTTTTTGCGGGATTGAAGATCCACTTTCTCCATTCACATTTGGATTTTTTCCACAAAACTTGGGTGCAGTCAGCGGCGAACACGGAAAAAAGTTCCATCAGGATATTTCTAGCAATGAAAAAAGATATGCGGGAAAGTGGAACCCAAATATGCCTGCTGACTATTGCTGGTCCTTAATCAGCGAGACTCCCGATGCGAGTCACAAACGCAAGGCAAAAAGGAAGTCCGGTAGCACAGACCCTGATTTTACTGGAACCCTGCATTGTTTGTTATAAAGCAAATTTTTACATATTTTAAAAGTTTATACCACCCCATTCAAGAATCCATCGGGTGTACACCTGACCCCCGCTTGGCTTTTTCAATATGGCCGCCATTTTCCGAGATGGCCGGCGAAACTGAAAAATCCCATATCCTGGTCAATACTTGATGGATTTTGATGAGCTTGGTGTCATTTCTAGGGTTTTTTAGGATGATGAGTCGATCTGGAGGGGTTGCAGATACATTGGGAGTCGTTTTGACCCACATTCGTTAATACTCAAGGTCATTGGAGGTCAAACGCCCCCCGAAATAAGGAATATCCCATATCCCGGGCAGTCGTGGAGATGACCTTGAGTATTGACGAATGTGGGTCAAAACGACTCCCAAAGTATCTGCAACCCCTCCAGATCGACTCATCATCCTAAAAACCCCTAGAAATGACACCAAGATCATCAAAATCCATCAAGTATTGACCAGGATATGGGATTTTTCAGTTTCGCCGGCCATCTTGGAAAATGGCGGCCATATTGAAAAGGCCAAGCGGGGGTCAGGTGTACACCCGATGGATTCTTGAATAGGGTGGTATAAGCTTTCAAAATATGTCAAGATTTGCTTTATAACAAACAATGCAGGGTTCCCATCCCGTGCAACCGGACTAAAGCATTTTTAAAGGGGTTATTAAGTAATAAAATGTTTATTTTGTTTTTTTACGATTCTCTAAAACGTGGTGGGTGATACAGCATTTTTATTTGTAGATTTGAATTCAGTGTATTAAAATTTATCAAAAATAGCTATTTTCAAGTTAAGGCAAGAATAAAAGTTTGAATTTGTGACTGTGTTATTAATGTTAGTATTTCTAATATCTTTCTATCATTGCTGAAAATAGGATGGATTACGCCCCTCTTCGAAGGAGGTGATCCTTCACTTCCAACTTACTGTAAGCCAGTCTGTCCTTCACTCGTATTTAGTAAAATATTTGAAAAGATTGTTATAGAAGAATGCCCCCATTACTCGGCACTTTACAACTTATCCCCACGAGGGCTACGTCGTGGCCAATGTCGTACCACCTCTTCCCGTCGACCAGCGAAGTTAAGCGACAATGGTTCTGAAGAGTAATTGGATGGAAGACCGTCCAGCGCGCGCTCAGATTACGTAGTGACCCGTGATTGGAATCGCACGTATAAAGCTTTCTGTAGTTCTCCTCCCTCATATGACTTTAGATGTTGCGAAGTTAAACAACCCCCAACAAACAATTATCCTCATCTCAGTATGGATTTTGCAGGAATAAACCAACCCAAAGGAGAAGTAGCGAATCTAAACTTAAATGCGAATGTAAATAATACCAAAGAGAGAAATAAATCCTCTCTCTTTATGGATATGAAGAAGCACTTCATATTATCAACCATACTTCTTAACAACTTCTTAACAAACAAATTATATTGGAATGAGTTTAAGGGCCACAGTATTGGAGTGGTCTATTAAAAGTTACGTGTCGGAGTAAATTATTTCACCTCTTCTTGACTAAATGTCAGGCATGGTGTTCCTGAGGGCTTAGTTCTGTGTCCTGTATTGTTTTTACTGCATATAAATTAATTTACTCGCTGCTCAAAAAGCATTCTTAAATTTATATTTTTTGCTGATGACAATTTAATACGCGGATAAACAACACCATAAAAAATATTAAATACTAAATTTTCCAAAGTAAATGAATTTAGTCAATTTCGAACAAGCTATTTTTTTTATACTACAGGGTATCCAAAATGTCTTGTCACCCCAGTAAAATACAAATTGATTTTCGTTTTTCTTTCAGACCCATTTCAAATGTGTGATAGCAGCAACTATACGATTGAACAACGCGTATTCCCTAGTACTTGGGTCCATAAGCGACCAAGTAATGACAAAACCAGTGAAAATATCCGTGGACTTCTAGGACCGATTCAATCTTGCAATTCCTCCAAAAGGGGTCGCTCATGGACCCCAGATACTAGCCAATATGCGTTGTTCAGTCGTATAGTTGCTGCTATCACGCATTTCAAGTGGGTTTGAAAGAAAAACGAAAATCACCTAGTATTTTACTGGGTTGACAGGACATTGTGGACACCCTGTAGTACCAGTTTAGTATTTGAGGGTTAATGTTAATAAGACAAACTTTATGGTTTTAGGTAAATTTTGTATGTACTACTACTACTACTACTACAACAACAGTAACAGCACTACTATGCCCTATAATATTAAAGGAATGTAAATTAACAAAGTTCTTCGGTGTAATTATTATGAAAGTATCTTATTTTCTTATATACTCGTATGTAAAAATTGTCTAAAAGTATGGCAATATTGCGCAAACTCAGACGTTTTATATTACATTTCGCTTATGCATCCTCCTTTATAATCTACTGCATCCCTGGTTTGGGGTAACTATGCCACCATTACATGAAAAATGTAATTATGCTACAAATATGAGCCAAAAGAATGATCACTTGAGTCGAATTCAATGTTGATACGAATGTTTACTTTCAAAAGCTAAAGTTACTCAAACTTAAAGACATCACATCATGTTGTTGTTGTTTCAACCAGGTGGATCATATCGAGGTAAAAGCACGAGGAAGATCAGAGATGCTACATCACGCCAGTATCCTCCTAGAACGGCACCAGAGGACCCAACCGGAATGATGTGGGGGGGGGGGGGAGATGTATTGGGTTATCTACAGAAGTATACATAAGCAAATCCCTTTATTTTAGATTAATAAATAGCCACTTAATTACGCATCAAGGAATTCCTTCCTGCTCAACACGTGGTAGCACAAAACAACAACTCCCTAAATACATACTCTTTATCCCAAAAATCAATCGTATTTCGTCGGACTCAAAACATGAAAACTGCACAAAAACCTTAAATATATTTCAAATATAAATGTCTTGAAATCAACCCTAAAATTAGCAATAACTGCGGATTACTACTGGGGGATTCCTTTTAATATTTACTCTTAACTATTTACAAGAATCTTTGAGATACATCGTGGTCGCGTCGCAACACCGTTCCCTGTTAGATCAGCAAGGTTAAGTTAAGCGATGCTAGTTCTGACAGTAGATGAATGAACGAGTCATCTGCATTTCGATGATGTGGCAACCCGTGGTTTGGATTTCACATAAAGTTGTAGGTCCCCTCCGTTACAAAGAGGTTAAACAACCGCACACATTATTATTATTGCTACTTCACTTGTTTTGGATTATGGCATAATCTGGTAATACCTGTATATGCGGTACTGTATACACGTACATGTATGCAGTATGTACAATGTACATACATATCAATGTAATAGTAATTATAGGTATAAAATCCTATATGTATTTTTTTTTACAGAGCTGGGCACTTCCGCAAACACTTCCGCAAACCGCAAATTCCGCAATTGCGGAAGTATGTTTTTCGTTTGCGGATTTGCGTTTGCGGCAAAGTCATCGCAAATTAGTGAATTTGCGTTTGCGGAAGTGATTTTTGAGTTTGCGGATTTGCGATTGCAAATCCGCAAACTCAAAATCACTTCCACAACGCAAATCCGCAAACGCAAATTCACTAATTTGCGATGACTTTGCCGCAAACGCAAATCCGCAAACGAAAAACATCTTCCGCAATTGCGGATGCGGAATTTGCGGTTTGCGGAAGTGCCCAGCTCTGCCAGTGAGTCAGCCTATTTTATAATCCTCATAAATATTTTTATAATTTATAAATTCTGTCAATGCAAACTGATTTTGATATATTTCTTGTTACATCTTCATTGAGAGTCCATTAAAGCGAACTGATTGTATTATATTCTAACAAAATAGTAAAATGTTTTACTTCCTCTGACTGGTCAGCCTGTGGAAGAAATGAAACATGGTTCCTGATTGGATAATTCACAATCCCGAGCCTAACATTCTGAATACACGTTGGTGAACGATGTACAGGCTCCTCCTCCGTAGGCGGAGACTTCTATAAAAGCGACAAAAACAATAATTCCGTTACTATTCCGTAAAAAAAAAATATATATACAGGGTGTCCATAAAGTCACGCATCATAGGAAAATACATTTATTTTGTTTATTTATTTTTGTTTTATTTATTTGTTCGAAATGATTTCTACCAATCTCAAAACATGCTTGTAAACGAAAAAACAGGTTTCTTTGAATGTTCCTCAACATATTTGGCCTGATGGAGACATAAAGGGTCAATCCCAGAATAGGCACCTGATGTACCTCAATCCCAGATGAAGCACCTGCGTTCAACCTCAATCCCAGAATAGGCACCTTGCAAGGAACCAACCAAAAAAGCAGAAGATATAGCAAAAGATTAGGTTAGGTTAGGTTAGAGTTGATTTTTTCAAATATTGATAAAAACAATGAAATTATATCTCTAAAAACTGTTTATATTTTTTTCTCCTCAATCCCAGATTAAGCACCTGTGTTTTGCCTCAATCCCAGATTAAGCACCTAAAAATGATTTCAGGCGCCTATTCTGGGATTGATCCGACATAAATAAATAAACATTGCTTATGTTCCTATGATGCGTGACTTTATGGACACCCTGTTATATATATATATTATATATATATATATATGTGTGTGTGTGTGCGCGTGTGTGTGCGTGTGACCCAGTGACGGCAAGCGGCGCGCAGCAAAACCCAGCTGTTCATCCTTCCATACAATAAAGAAAACGGTTGGTAGATAAATAGGTACCCTGGATAGCCTAGTGGTTAAAACTTAAAACGCTGGGCTGCTGGTGGGGTGTGGTTCAGATTCCACGTTAAAGCGTAGGTCTAAGGTGGAATGAAAAAGCTTGACCTTCGTCAGAATGAACAATTCGGGCGGAAGCAAACCAAAAGGTGTGTGTGTGTGTGTATATATATATATGTATAATGGCAAAAAGCTTAAGGGTGTAAATGCTAAAACGTAAAAAAAAACCTATTAACGTTGGTATGTCATTAAAGTACTTTTAGTTATTTTTAACCTAATCTATTTTATCAATAAAGTTCATCGATTATTGATTGATAGCTACGACCTACAACGTTCTCTTGCTTGTTTAATCCACTCGATATAGATTAGGCTATTTCGGACTCGTATTCATTTTAACAATTCTATGAACCTAATTTTGTCCAAGTTAACCTAAATTAAATTACTGTACTGCAATTATGTCAATATAAAAACATCTGGTTTAATTTTGTTTAAGGGTTTACGCCTAAGCCAGCCTAAATATTTTATTTGTGCCTTTATTCTCTGTGTAAGGCTGATCCCTTCCAAATAACTATAAATATCAAGGGCATAAACCCCTACATGGGGCCTATTATTACCTCCGCTCTTTCCATTTAATGGCTGATGTAAGGATAAGCACGGCTCAATTGGCAATAATCCCATAATACGTGACCTACATTTTCTAGTTAATCGCCAAAACTTTACACATTGCACAGGTGCAATGCCAAACTAAATGTAAGTTTTTTCTCAACGCTGTCTGAAGTGAGCGCTTCCAATCCCCGTGGATGCCAATCAAGTCCCCTCAGAGATCGAGGGAACTCCCCTCACTCTCAGTGTTCCAGAGTGCAGCATTTGAATTCCAACTGCTCCGGATATCGATTATCTGCGATAGCCATCGCGAGAGGCAGATGAGACGCACTGGTGAGAGGGCTGACTTCGAGCGCTCTTTGTTGAACACTGCCATAATTTAATTCGACAAAGGAGCCTTTAATTTAATTAACTACTTCGAAAAACATATATATAGTCTATACTTATAGATTCGAAGTAATCTCGTAATTAAACCGAATATAATGTGAAAGGTTTTGGTGATTATTATAAATTTATGTACAAAAGCCTAGACGACGAAGCATATGGCCTAAATAGGCTAGCCTAAGCTATCACTGATACTAAAATGATTAGTTGCCCCGTGTACGCAGTAGATAATGATAATGATAAGCTTTATTGGCAGGATAATAATCACATCAGTTATTTTACTGATTTAAAAGGCTATAAAAAAAGGGAGTTTTCTTTGAAAATAATGGTCGTAAATAGTTCGTAAAACTACTATATACATAATAATTGCTCTATATATATAAAAAGTGTCCACTCAGTTACAGGCTACTTATGCAAATCATTGGGCCTAATTCCATACAAGTTTTGCAATATGTAACCAAGTATTTAGAATAGCTAATGGGTACACTGTACATCTGATGCCACATGTACGCCTATTTAGACCCAAGTCTTATTTAAGAGTCGTAAAACGAACCCATTTTATAACCCTCTGTCGCTGAAATGTTAGGTTTATAACGTGACCCTACCTAAAATTTCGCCCATTATAGACAGTTAACCCAAGAAAGCGAGCGTGGCCTATTACAGTAAAAGTACATTTATTTTTTCTGGAAATGATGTCTTTTATTGGACGCAAATTAATGTTTAATTTTGTTTAGTAACAATAAATTGTTTAATTTAATATATAACCATGGCCTTCCATGGTTAAAACGTCATATGTGATATGTCGTAGGAATGTAGGCCTATAAATTTTTTAAAATATAGGCTCTAGCATGATGGGAACAGGCTTAAATTCCGAAATGTATGCAAAAAAAATAACTTTATGTGACTCTACGTGATAAAAAGGCTATAAATTTGCTCTATTTTTCAGACTAACTTTCCCTGGTTACTCGCAAGAGAATTTTTTTTTTAACTGTACTCAACACCAATAGGTAATGGTGAAAAACTTCTACATAGGTTTATGCTTATCTCTAGAAATAATCTGTACTGTTATTGTTTAACATCAAATGAAAACTATGGAGACTAGAGATAGTGCGTGCGATAAGATTTTTAAAAAATCAATTTCCCTTTTATGGACGTATTCCCCAAAGTGTAAACAAATGCAAATCAGAAGAAAACAGATGCTTTCAAGACCGTGTAAACGAATCTAATGAACGATCTTTATCGTGTTAAGCTTCTCGTTGCAGAAACAGGATGTTTTACAATAGTAGAACCCAATGATTTTCCTGTAACGTTCTGCAAAATAGATTTATCGTGATTAAATTTTCCATCGACTGAGCTCTAACCATGCATGATTCACTGTTGAAACAAAGCCTACCAATATCTAATCGGGTTCACGCTCGCATTATAACATGCAAATAATTTCATACAAAAGTGTCTGAACAAAAAAACATTTAAGCCAGCGAAAGCCCAACATTTACTTTAAGCTCACGAGCTACTTAGATTTTAAATACAACTTCGCAAATTATGACTCGCTGGCTTTAAATGTGAAGCTCAAAATTTTGATGGCTGTGATATTTTTTTAAATTTATTGACCGACTGGCTTTTTATCGATTTTAAAAGTGTACAAAATTTTGTACAAACGTGGTCTAACTAGATAAAGGTAGGCTTTGGCTGAAACTTTAGATTTTAGAACATCGCGCGATATTTTTTTCAATTTTCCACAAAATCAGTAACATGGCTTCCTCCCACAGCCGATAGTCAAAATCTCGTTCTCTGTCCAGGAAAGAATTTTTATAGCTAAATACTGCGTGACATTTAGTCGTACGAGGATTGCCAAATGACACTCGGAAAGTAATATGGAACCAAAGTGTCAAATAAGACCTCTATTTGGCATTTGATGAAAAAACGTTGGGAAATCGGACAATGATGATCCCGAGTGGCCGGCATGAACGTTAGCCTACCATATTATTCTCATTTTATATAAAATGGAAAGTAATATTACACACTGTTACGTGGTTGCAACAGTGATTTAAGCGTAAGTGGGACTAAGTTCATTGAAGATTTCACACAGTTAACTTGGGCCTACTTGTGTCGAATGTTTATAGCACATTTAATGGGTTGTGGTAATGAAAACACTATCTGAGGAACTACACACATTTCGTTAACAGGACGCTGTATTGACACTCTAATGACCATAACTTAACCCGATTTAACCTAATTAGCTTAAACCAATTAACTTAACCTAACCGCAGGATGCTTATCGACCCGAAATGTGGCAAGAGCGCTGAATTACAAAACGCTTCTATTCAACGAGGCGATAAAACGTAAGACAAACACAATTACTGACACTCATATTTGGATTTCAGGTGTGGTAAACGACTCTTTGAAATTACTTTAAGAAATTTATGAAATATAATTTTTCTTCAATATTAATCCAATGTCATTATTTTAGCGAAATTTTTAAAATGAACTATTTACAGTCGGCTGAAAAAGGTTGGTGTATATACTCGAGGTCACACACTACCATACAGCCCTAAGTATTCCGAAGTTTGTAAATGATGGTACAGTTTCAGAAAAAAAGTTAGTTCGCCTGGAAATCTAAAATTCCTAAAAAGAATAAAAAATTACTAAGCAGCAATGACTGGATTTTGTTTTGGAAGATTTACCGAGTCCCCCCCCCCCCCCCCCCCCCAAACCTTGTGAAACTAAATATTAACAATCAGTAATTTTTTGTTTTTTAGAAATGTGACATAAATTGCTTAAAATAAATAGTAGAGGACAATAAATACATAAATAAAATAAAAATATTTCGGTCTACTTTTTTATAGCCATTAATTCACTATCAATAGTCACAATCAAAGTCATAGTCACAATCAAAGTCATAATTCAACAAACACACACACCACACACACACACACATATATATATATATATATATATATATATATATATTATATATAAGGTAATTCTCAATGATTTAACGAAATAAAGTTTGGATGTACTCGTAATATCAAAACTTGGAAATTTATCTTCCTTTGACTACGTTCATTAAATCTGAAACGTTCTACCAGTTAGGCCTATTAGACCTATCTTGTGGTGCTACATCATATCAAAGTCAGTTATTATTATATTATATATACGGTACAGTAAAAATTATTTTTTTTTTAAATAAAGCTCAGAATGATTTTTTAAAACTCACATTCTGGCTTGAGGTTTGTGATATACTGTGTATATTATAGTGTATAAGAACTGTACAGGGTGTCCACAATGTCCTGTCACCCCAGTAAAATACTAACCGATTTTCGTTTTTCTTTCAGACCCACTCGAAATGTGTGACAGCAGCAACTACTGTATGCGATTGAACAACGCATATTACCTAGTACCTGGATCCATGAGCGACCACGTAATGGCAAAACCATTGAAAATGTTCAATCGTATAGTTGCTCCTACCACACAATTCAAATGGGTCTGAAAGAAAAACGAAAATCAGTTAGTATTTTACTGGGGTGACAAGACAGTGTGGACACCCTGTACAATCATACCCAGTGTGACAGATTATGCATTTATACTAATATTGAAATAACTTATACACTTAGAGTATAATAATAATTTATATTAAGAAATAAAATTCCAAGTGCACCATAATTAGAGGCGCAAAATAAACCATTACACTTAATCAAATTTAACCACAAACTGAAACACTGCTCAGACCAACTAATGCGGCCCACTGCGTTCACCATCGGGAGTCAAACGAACTTTGTTTTCAGTTTCCTACCTTAAATACAGTGTTGACAAAATTAAATAGACACCTTCGGTTTTTTCCATAGTTTTTGATTTGATATTAAAAGTCAACTAATGGTAAAGGTGACACGCGTTCTGCCATTCCATTGATGAGTTTTGCCATTTGTTCTCGAGAACAATCATCGTGACGTCTATTTACCTTTGTCAACAGTCTGTACTATACAGTACATTACAAAATATAGTTCTACTTTATCTTAATTCAATCTTGCAAAGTTTAATTTTATATTCGCGTATTGCACTTTTAACTGTAATTAAAGAATAAAATCACTTTTCGTGCGTAACTTAACTGTAAAACATTCGGAACATCGAGAAATGCTCCAATAAATTCTAAATTGGTTGGTTGGTTAGTGAAAAGACAAGATAAAAGGAGATAAAAGTCAAGACGGGAAAAGAAGAAAATAAGAGAATGGAAACACCAATCAGAATGCAGCATATCAGAAGCCATCTTGTTCATGTCTATGAATTTCATATGGCCCGTAGGAATTAAATGAAAGTCGTGTGGGTTTCCCTTAATTTAGGGGTATTTCGTGATTTCAATAAGATATTAATTAAAATTTGTAGAAAGAATTTTTCGTGCGAAATATTTTTGGTTCAAACCAAAAAATAATGACAAACAGGGCCCAGGCCGAAAAATGCTTCTTTGTGTATGCGTGTGTGTATAATTCCAAACACTGCCCATATTCACTCAGTCCACGCTCGCATATAACATGCGAATAATTTCAAACAAAGATTTTGAAGAGAAAATTTTAAGGCAATAATACCTTTTTTTTTACTTTTCGTTCACGAAACACACAAGCCCACATCACAAGACTGTTTCTTCTTATTTTTCGCCGTCGCTGAATCATGCTCAGTTGAAAACGGATTTACAACCGTTTAGATATTAAAAGTTAGCAACAATCGGAGTTTAAAAATGTTAAAATCTTATCGCTGAATAGCAATTAATACAGTGAATTCGATACATTTCAAATCCCAATTGTTGCTGATTAATGCGCAAACGGTTCGAATCGGTTTCAAGCGGATCATGATTCAACAGCGAAAAACTTCAACAAACGGCCGTGTGATATGGTATTTATATTTTGAGGGCAGTTTCACAACTTTTAATCCACTCACTGGTTTTGAGAACGAAGCTAAAATATTTGACAGCTGTGGTATTTTTTGTAAGTTTATAGACTGACTGGCTTTTCATGAATTTCACAAGAGTACATGAAATTTTTACAAGCGTGGTCTGACTAAATATAGGTTGGATGTGATAATTTTACAAAGTCAGCGTACCTACTTCGCATCAAAATTGCTAAATACTAAGTGAGTTAAACTGAAAACAGCGGATTTTTTATTGTAGAAAGGAGTGGCCAAAGGCGTGACGCCCGCAAAAATGCCCCCTTTATAAGAAAGGGAGAGCCGAAATCAAAGTCTCCGAGGCTGACGATGCCATTTTTTGTATATATATATATATATATATTATATATATATACAAATTTGGAAAAAAAGTGTGTAGTGTGTAAAATACATGTTGTGTAATGAAGAAGAGAGGGAGAAGTATGTGTTTGAGGACATGTTGGACTGTTCACAGGGTAGATGAGACACTGAAAAAGATCAGCTAAGGAGGACAGTGACAGAAGAAACGGGAGTTCCAGCACTCTCTGTCTCATGCCTAATGTCCCCCGCGGAGTACTTCCCTGGTCGATTAGTGTTTCCAATCTCCTCTTTTGGAACTACTACTGCCACTTCGCAGAACTGTGACGTAATCTGCCACAAAGCTTTTGTGAATTATATACTACAATATACGTCACATTACTCTTATCAACGAAACACCTTAACAAAACCATATGCTCATCATTTGTACTAATATTAACTAATGCATTAATATATAGATGCCATGTATATTTTTAGTTAAAGAATCGGAACGCTCTTCTACACAAGCGTCGTTCTTTACATTAATTATACTGTGTGTTGTTTGCAGTTAAAATGTGTATATATATATATATATATATGTATATACAAAGGTGGGCACCCGGACCTCAAACTGGACCGACGGTCCCGGTCCCGGTCCTTTCTGAAGATAGGACCTAGGAACGACTCGGTCCTCGGTCCTTATATATAATATAAGTGAAAAATTTGATTAAAATGAAAAATTGCCGGGATTGCCGGGTTCAGTTCTTCCGCTAGGAGCTCCAGTTGCTTGACTTGAAGTTGAAGCACTAACATCAGTAGATTCTTCGTCTCCTCCAGGTGTTGAAACAAGGTTCAGTTCAGTCTGTCTCTTTCTGAGTCTTCTGGAGGAAACGATCCATCTTCTTTAGAACTTCAAATAATCACTAAACACACTAAAATCACTAAAAAAGACCGTCCGGAATTGCTTAAAAATGGACCGTCGCTCCTCATTTCGGTCCTCACTGAGAAAGGACCGACTTTCCCGCTCACGGTCCTTAAAAAGGACCGAGTGCCTGGAGTTCGGTCCTGCCCACCTTTGTATATATATATATATGTGTGTGTGTGTGTGTGTGTGTAACCACCAAGGAAAAGGCAAAAACACTATCGACGAAGCGCTTTCGTGTTACTTAAAAACTTAATAATATTGTTAAATACAAAAAAACGATCGGTCGATAGTTCTTCTTTTTCTTTTGATGGTTTTATTATTATTATTATTATATATATAGTCAAAGTCAAAATATGATAGATGGACCCTGATTGCCTGAAAGGTGATGGATGACATTATCATGAGCTCTCTGTCAATAGTAGCAAATCTTTGTCTTTATCGCCAGATGATGGCAAATATTTCATCGGTTATAGCAATACATTATAATAGCAAAGATGGAGGCCCTATTTGGGTACTCTCATTGATATAATGAAACTTCTAAAAAAAATGAGAGAAAAATATAAGCTTATTTACAGCTTAAAAGTTTAGTGAAAGATAAATAGAGTGAAAATGTAGTATAAAAAAAAGTTTAAAACTGTGATAAATATATTTTCACACGTCCTCGCAAATAGTGTATACTTAACCCTTTACCGCCTGAATTTTTTGTAGGGTTAAGTTATGAATGCATGTATTTGACATGTTACAAATTTGTCCATCTAGGCAGTAAAGGGTTAAGTATTTCTTGACAAAGACGCGGTTTCATGGGTCGCATTTAAGTTATGATACAATACTGTTATTAGTTACCCACACATTTCTTCATAATTTGCCATTTTCCCAAGTATTTATGCCAATTTGAGGGGTCATCGCCAACGACTATTGATAAGGAAGGATTCAAACATTTTATGGTGAATCATCCAGTTACGTTTAAGGATCCGTAAATTGGTACTCGAACAAATACAACTGAACGACGTTGGTACGTAGTGAAAAAGACCCCTTCCCGCTTCTGACCGGAGCAAAAAACAATACATCCGATATTAAGCAGTGTTCATAGAAGGAAGATCGCTTTGAAGAATTTTTAAACGAGGTGCCATATCCCTATCCATCATAGGAGGCAAATGAGCCTATTTCTGTAAATCGGAGTGAATCTTATACCCGGTTAGGCGTACGCTAGGTTAGGTGGGTAGGCTAGGTTACGTTAGCAGAGCCATATATATATATATATATATATGGGTGTTCGAAAAGTTCCGTCACTCCCTACATATACATATTTTAATATAAATTCAATTAATCACACAAAAATAAAATTGGTATGCGATTCATTGACATTTCTTTTTCTTTTTCAGGTATTAGAGTTGTGTGAAAAATGGCAGACCAGTCCACTTACACTCTGGACGAAAGGATAGTGATGAGCATATGGGCTCTGGCTCATGAAAGGTCACATACTGGCAAAACGATGCGTGCTATCCAGAATGATTTCAACACAAAATTCAATAAGGCTACACCACCAAACACGGTATTACGCTGGGAGAAAAAGCTGTTTGAAACTGGCTCCATCAAGGACAAACCACGGTTGGGAAGACCAACAACGCGAGCAGAACAATGTGAAGGTGTGATTGCATCGGTGGCTCGTTCACCAAAAAAATTACTTCCGAAATGATAACAAGAACGTGCAGTCCACAATGAGAGATCACATGACAAAAGATCTCGGCATGAAACCATACCGCCCGTCGCCCGTCATTTGTTAATGAATTAAGCGATACAGACATGCAGAAACGATATGAAGCCTGTGAACGGTTTTTGACCGTTTTTCCAACAATTCCTGCACGTGAAACAGTTTTTTTCTGACGAGTGTGCAATTTACCGTAGCGCCAAAATGAGAAATGTTTACTTCTGGAGCAAGGAAAATCCACACTTCTTTCAGGAACTGAAACACTATCCACCGCACGTGATGATATGGGCTGCAGTGCCTGCCAGGAACTTGTTCAGTCCATATTGTTTTGCAGGTCCTGTCAACCAAACTGCCTACCTCAACATGTTACGGGACTGGTTTGTGCCTGAGCTCGAACGTCTAGGGCTGCTTGGTCGGGTGTGGTTTCAACAAGACGGGGGCCCCTGCTCATTTTGCCATTAAAGTGAGGGAATTCCTCAACGAAGTGTTCAAAGACAAATGGATTGGCTGTGGCTCGCAACATTTACCTGCCCCTCTTCGGTGGCCGCCCCGAAGTCCAGATCTGTCTTAATGTGACAATGCGTTATGGGGTTTCGTCAAGCAGAACATATCCCGGGTGCGTTACCGCACAACAGAGGAACTGAAACACGCTGTTCGATATATATTTAGTGCAATCACTGCAGCAATGTTGCGTCGATTCTCACACCGCACATGGAGGCGCATAATCCTTTGGTGCGAAAATGATGGCACACACACACATATATTCTTGATTAGTAACTGTATTTACTGTAATTAAAGTAATTGTTGCCAGTGACTTGTTTCTTAAACTACACCTACCATATATAAATACAATTAATCACACAAAAAATTAAATTGGTATTACAATATGTACATTTTGTAATGGGTGACGGGACTTTTCGAACACCTTGTATATAGTTCGGGTGTGTGTGTGTGTTACGAAGTATAACATACATTTCTTCCAAACATTAGTGTCCTTAGAAAACTTTGGTGTTTCTTTTTTCATGTAATTTATGCAGTTTAACTAGGCTCTAGGCTGAATAACTAGGTTAAGCTACCTCTATCATCGAATTTACTACGTTTGCGAAGTCCATTTCTTTGGAAAATTTATACAAAGAGAATAAATACAAAGGACACCAAACAGCAACAGACCGGCTGGTCCCTACGATGCTGTCTGTTTAACAAGGAAGGTTAAAAGATGTACAAATTTTAAAGACGAGTGAAAATTTTAAAGCAAAGAAGGGACGTTGAAAGGAAGGAAAAAAATGTAGAGATAAAGTGAAATTTTTAAATTATACTCTTAATTCCTATGTCGATGTCACTGATATAAATAAAGAGAAATGGTCCCAGAACTGATCCTTGAGGGACGCCGCTAGTTACACTTTTCCAATTAGACGCTTTGCCATTAATGACCACTCTTTTTATTTACGTCCACTAAGCCAATTTTCAGTTCATTTGAGAATATTACCATTAACATCTACCATTTTACTCACGTCATATATATTTACAACATAGTATAATGAAAGAAGTCGAGCAAATTAACAAGACAAGAACGATTACGTCGAATTACGTCGAAATCCGTGTTGAGAATCTTTGATTAAATTATTCATTTCTCAGTGATTAACTATTTTGTCCCAAACGATCGTCTCCATAAGCTTACCAACTACTGAAGTCAGACTAATGGAACGATAATTTCCGGAAAGCGATTTCTCCCCTTTTTTATTTATTGGCGTAATGTTTGCAAGTTCCCAATCGAACGGAACTTCTCCAGACTGCAACGATTTATTAAATATATTTGTAAGAGGAGAGACTATTGCGCAGTTCATTAAAGTTCCCGAGGGTAGAACTTATCTGAACCGGGAGTTTTATTAGGATTAAATTTACCTATTACCGAAAGTACTTCATTTTCACTAATGATAAAATCGTGAGGCTTTAAATTATCATCACTGAGCATGATTACAGAGACGGGAATGTTGCGCATATTTTCGTTTGTAAACACCGAAGAGAAGAATTTCTTTAAAACCTCCGTCATTTGCGAATCATCGTAAAACGTTCTTTGTTTTCTCGCTCATGATTTTGCGAAGCTACTTTTTTTTATTTCTAACGTAACCTAATTCGGATTCCATTTAATTTGATTCACTATATTTAGCTCACGGATAAGCTTACCTTTCCCAATCAGTTATTTGCTTCGCCTTCTCAATAGCTTGTAAGCATTTTTTTCGTACAAATTATTCTTTTCTTAAAATTTGAAATACGCGTTCCTTTTCTAACGTTAAGCTACTTTTAATTTCGCCATTTCACTATTTAGGTTTAACAGACTTCGCCAGTCTCTTTTTACGTTATGGGATATTACTCGATTCTAAACGTTTAACATAATTAAAAAAAGAAATCCATATGCCATTAATATCATCACGCAATACAACCTCATCCCAATTATGGATCAAAAGTTGCAGTTTCATGTCACGAAATTTAGCTCTTTTAAAATCCAAAACGTATTCCAAATTCTCCAAATTATGAACATTAATTTTAATTTCAAATGTTATTTGCCTATGATCACTGGGAGCGGAGGTGAGCGGAGTAACAAATATCTCTTTCGCTCAGTTGCCTGTTATGATTGGCTGACTCGCGTAAAGTCGGTGGAGCTAATGTGTCTCGCTCAGTCGCCCGTTAGGGTCGGATTTATCAAAATGAGCGGCATTAAAGATCACGAAGTGATCGCAAGCCCTAGCCCTATCCGAAGGAGCGGCCTGAATATATAATATAATTGAGGCAGAGTCTGCCAAAAAAAATTATTTCAAAAGCTGAAATCGGATACCGAAGAATTTGGAAAGAAATTATTAAGGCAGTGAAAGCCTAATATTTACTTTTAAGTTCACGAGGAACTTATAAGCCTTATAAGGCTAACTAAAGAAGGCTGGGGGCCCTGATCTTCAGGTGATCCGCAAATGTGCTCGTTGGGCCCACTTTAGTTTGTATTATCACTTAAGTCTCCGTCTGTACTTAAAACTAAATCTAGAATATTGCGTTCTCTCGTGGGTTCCTTGACAATTTGAAAAAGTGAATTTTCGAGCAAACCCTCGTACACTCGGCGAACGGAATTAGACTGTAAACAACCACCCCCAATACCTGCAAGATAAATTAAGAGTTCCCATAATTATCGCATCACGTTCGCTACTTACATACAAAATTAGTTCCTGAAGCCAATTATCATTATCGACAGTTTGAGAGGGAGGCCTATTTTCTAAACCTATAATTAATTTCTTTCGTGAGTTGTCTTTGATTTCAACAAACGTCGCATTTATATTATAAATTGATGCAGTGTTTTTAATTATGGGTTTTAAGTGTGACCGAACGTATAGTACTGTACCACCACCACTTCTTTCTATTCTATCATTGTTAAATATCTCATAACCAGGAATATAATACAGTGTGTCCGAGAATTATCTGTACAATTTTTGGCTGTTATTAAAAGTCAACCATGAAGTGTAGAAATTCCAGTGTTGTCCCATTTTACGGAGAATCGCATTAAGTTTTTTCTGATACCAAGTTTTGACAAGTTTTTTAGAAATTCCAGTGTGTCCGAACATTATCTGTACAATTTCATCTTTTAATAAAATTCTCGATAACACACGTAAAATTCTTAAACAAGATTATTTAGAATCTGTATTTTCAAAAGTTTCTTTTATTAAAGTAACGTTGTTACAAACATTCGATATGTGCACCATCAGTGATTCGCAAAACATCCAATCGATAATCCAAATGTTGCCATGTACGCTGCAGCATATCCACATCAATTCGCTCAATAACAGCTGTGATTCTTGCTTTTAAATCATCAATGTCTGTCACCCGCGTACAAAAAAGAAAAAACTTGTCAAAACTTGTTATCAGAAAAAACTTAATGAGTTTCTCTGTAAAATGGGACAACACTGGAATTTCTACACTTCATGGTTGACTTTTAATAACAGCCAGAAATTGTACAGATAATTCTCGGACACCCGGTTTCTTTGAGAAAATCTCTACTCTCTGTATTTAACCAGGATTCAATAATTGCTACAGCCTCAAATTTTTGGTCAAGGACAATACTTAATAGTTCATCAAATTTAAATCTTAAACTTCGAGCGTTAATATAAAATGCATCTATAAAGTTTGAGTAGTCGTGGAGGATAGTCATTTACTGTAAGGAAAATTTATGTTAGGCTGGTCGCTCGCGTAGGAGTTTCGTCGATTTTTGCCTGAAAAACGATCGCAGAACTATGAAAGCAAATGTTATTTTTTTTACACTATAGTTAAGTAATTACTGCAATTTGAAACTGGAGACGAAGGGATGCCGACTTGCCTTAATTGGTGTTTCAGTTAATGGCCTTCCTTTTTTTTTTAAACGCAATATACGTCATAAATCAAAAACGTTGCCAAATCTCTACAAACGGTGTGTGAATTTCCCTTTTAAAAATTGAAATAAACTTCAAAAGTGTGGTACCACGCCGATATAAGCGACATCTACTTTTGTGTCTTTACACGATATGTATTTATTTTTATGAAAAATAATGGTGGTTCAACTCGCTTAATATACAGTCATTATTTTGTTTGATTTAAAAACATAGGCTTAAAAGACTGGATATTATTAAGCTTACAGTATTTAACCTCTTAACGACCGAAGTTTTTGTAGGGTTAAGTTACGAGTGCGTGTATTGGAAACGGTACATATTCGACCCAGTGGTCCAAAAGAGGATATGAACCTATTTATTAAGGGTGAAAATAATTAAGCTAAAAAATACATATACGAACTATTTATATAACCTTGAATTTCCATTTAATTTACTATTAAGGTACAAACTTAACCACAAGCTGGATTTGCTCTTTTTAACCTGACGACTTAGCCGGAGATTAAATGTAAATATTTGCCTAACCACATTTTGGAGCAAGTGTAGTTTACGTCCCCCTATGGTGCCTAGTGTAGTTTACGTTCCCCTACATTATCCTAGTGTAGTTTGCGTTCCCAACTTTGTCTCCGTATACCCAATCTAACGAAAATATTACGACTTACTCTAACCAATCGTCAATATATATATATATATATATTAACGATTGGTTAGGTTAAGTCGTAATATTTTCGTTAGTTCTAACGTTTTACTTGATGGATTCATTTAAAAAATGTCTCCGAAAGATCCTAGTGTAGTTTGTGTGCCCTTTTGCGTCAGCCGTCAGGGGGACGTAAACTACACTTGCTCCCACATTTCTAACTAATTAATAACCCTTCTCAATAGTCAAAGTTAGGTCATCATACAATTTTCGGATCACCTGAAGATCAGGGCCCCCAGCCTTCTTTAGTTAGCTTTACAAGGCTAACTAACGAAAATATCACGACCTAACCTAACCAATCGTTAGGTCAACTGTGCGCCCTTGACGATTGGTTAGGTTAGGTCGTGATATTTTCGTTAGTTAGCCTTATA
Source organism: Bathynomus jamesi (assembly GCA_023014485.1). Classification (NCBI taxonomy): domain Eukaryota; kingdom Metazoa; phylum Arthropoda; class Malacostraca; order Isopoda; family Cirolanidae; genus Bathynomus; species Bathynomus jamesi. The sequence continues at coordinate 280,372 of JAJOZX010002684.1, read as the reverse complement.
AAGCTAACTAAAGAAGGCTGGGAGCCCTGATCTTCAGGTGATCCACAATTTTCAGTGAGATTTTTATTTCTCGAAAATTGGGATGAAAAATAAAATAATCACCCAATTTGAAATCTACTGATCTAAAATTTCTTATATTTAGAATCACCTAGGACTAGATTTCTGCCTAATTTAGTACTTAGACTAAATGTGGATTATATAGCAGCCAAACCTAACCTAGCTTATACGCATATAGTCCATCAGTTATATTCTAGAACTCTCACACTTATACCGTCATCTTTTGGTTACTGCTACACAGAGGCCTAGGCAGGGGCGTATCCAGGATTTGGTCAAGGGAAGGGGACGTGTGAGTAACTAAAACAAAGGTGTATATACCATACGAGTATGTATATACGTAAACATTGGATCACCTGAAGATCAGGGACCCCCCACCCCAGCCTTCTTTAGTTAGGCTTATAACTTATAAGGCTAACTAACCTACTAACGAAAATATCACGACTTAACCTAACCAATCGTCAAGGGCGTACAGTTGACCTAACGATTGGTTAAGTCGTGATATTTTCATTAGTTAGCCTTATAAGGCTAACTAACGAAGGCTGGGGACCCTGATCTTCTTCAGGTGATCCTAAACATTTACGAGAGCCAATATTCATGTATTAACGAAGCCTTATTTACAGCAAGTGCAAACTAAATTATATAAATGAATAGATTTACCACACATTTTTCATGCGAAAAATACTGAGTCAAAAATGATAGTTACATTACTATGTGTGTAAAGACAGGACTTAACATAGAGAATACTGAAACATTTTCCAGCTTTCATTGTGCACAAGACAGTACAACTGAGAGTTTTAAGACTCATTGGCGGGTAAAACTCTACAGTGGTGGGTTGGCGAATTTTTTACTTTTTTTAAATTCAGATAACGCCTTTTTGACTAATAGCGGAAAGTTTGAATATTCAACAAATATAAATACTGTAAACTAAAAAATTTGCATGTATCGGTCACCGATGCGTGCAAATGTTTCAGCGTGTGAGTAACTAAAACAAAGGTATGTCCCTTTATAGCATGAATTTTTTGTAGGGTTAAGATATGAATGCGTGTAACACCGTTTCCCGTTGATCTGCGAAGTTAACCGACATTGGGCCTGGGTAGTAGTTCTAAGTTGGATGCGAGACCGTCCACCGAGTCCAGATTATGAAGCGACCCGTGGTTCGGATCCCACGTAAAGCTGTAGGTCCCCTCCGTCATATGACCTTAGACGTTCCGAAGGAGGTTAAACAAACCCAATCATTATTATTATCATTTGTTTAATGATCCTATATTTGATTATATAGTATTATTATTAATTGAACTATATAACGATAAATATTAAAACATAATTGGAGCAAGTGTAGTTTACGTCCCACTGTTGTACCTAGCGTAGTTTACGTTCCCCTACATTACAGGGTTGGCAAAAAAACCTGGGTTTTATTGGAAAAAACCAACCCACCTGGGTTTTTCGGGTTTTTGGGGTTTTATTGTTTTTTTCGAATTTTCTATAGCTAATATAAGAAAAGTGTATAATAAAATTAAAAACTTGCCTTCAAAAATTTTTGTGCTTATATACAGTATTTATTCATTATTCTGGATAATGATCGTTGCTATTTTGTTACAGATACATATGGATAATTTTTTTTAAATATAACTTAGATATAATAGCTAAAGCTTAGTATTACCAGTATCTATACCGAATTATTTTTATTTAACACTAAGAATTTAAGAAACCATGCCATTTGTTGCTGAAGTGGTAGGAAATCTTCTCATGAGTGGGCCGATGTTATACGAGTTGAAGGAAGCTCAAAAGTGAAATGCAAACATTGTGGAATGGAATTAAGTTCTAAAATTGAGAGAATCAAAACACATTTACAAAAATGTATAAAGAGAAATGAAAATCCTCCAACTCATGATCGAGTTGCATTAAATATTTCATCTGAATCATCAGTTTCTGAACTATCATTTGATTCATTTCTATCATCACCTTCATCAGTTTCTGGTGTCTCTGTCAACAGACCCGACAGTTGTTCTACTTCTCGACCTCCAAAGAAGAAACCTAAATTTTTGTATTTGCCCCCCATCAAGCAGTATTTGTAATACTCCATTAAAGTCAAGATTGACCCAACCTCAGATGACTGATTTTGTCATAAAGACAACAGAAAAACAAAAGAAACTGCTTGATCTACGAGTTGCCAAGTTTTTCTACAGCAATGCAATAGCTTTTAATGCTGCTAGCAGCAAAGAATATAAACAAATGATGAATCTTAAGACCTGGGTATTGCGCACCAACAAGAAAACACCTAGCGGGAGATCTTCTTACTGAAGTACATAATGAAATAGAACAGAATCTGAGTAATGACTTAACAAATGCTACAATAACTCCGCTACAAGATTCATCAGTGCGGAATGATCCCATCATTGCCACCTCAATCCACACTGGCCGCTCAACATTCCTGCTATCAACGACTGATTGTGGATCAGAGAAGAAAACAGCAGAATAATGTTGTGAACTTGCTATAGCTGCAATAAATGAGGTCCAACAGAAATACAACGAAGATGTGAGTAATTTGAGTTCATTAAAATTTTAGAGAGATTATTAATTAAAATAGCTCAAGTAAATAAAGTAACTATACTATGTCAGTACAATACTATATATAAAATCCTTACAATACTATGTTTATTTCTCTTTCTCATATTTTCAAGGTATGTGCAATCTGTACTGATAATGAGAGCAAAATGAAGCGCATGAAAGAACTATCATACTTCGGGAGAAATGTCCTAACATTCTAACCAACGGGTGTTCATCTCATTACCTTAATCTCCCGGAGAAAGAAGTTACACCTAATAGTGTATTAAAACACAATCGAAATTCACAAGTATTTTCGCAGTCACTACCAGCCACATGTAAGTACCATATATATATATATATATATATACATATACTGGTATATATATATATATATAATATATATATATATATATATATATATACAGGGCTATTCAAAATGATTCATCCGATTTCAACTGAGAATACTTCCGTACCTATCAACCGTGCATCAACTGGGCATACACCACATGAAAGAGGAAATCTCCGAGTTTTACAAGATCACCGCGAGAGGGCTCCAAAGTCACGCCGTGGCCTAGCCTAGCAACAAACAGTCAGTGTGAAAATGGCGTCCGCACAGCAGAAGGCGTTTTGTGTGTTGCAGTTTTCGAGCTGTAAATCGGTAGTCACAGTGCAGCGTGAGTTTCGTCGACGTTACAGAACAGATCCACCGGGTGCTCAGAGCATCCGTCGGTGGTATCGGCAGTTCGAGGAAACAGGATGTTTGTGTAAAGGCAAGTCCACAGGACGACCGCGCGTGTCTGAGGATAATGTGCAAAGAATCAGAGAGAGTTTCCAACGTAGCCCGAGGAAATCAACAAACCGCGCCAGTCGAGAATTAGGACTTCCTCAGACGACTGTTTGGCGTGTTTTGAGACGGCGCTTGCATATGAAGCCATACAGGTTGCAACTGTTGCAGGCTCTACGGCTGGGGGACAAGTTAAAACGACAGAACTTTTGCGATCTTATGCAGGAGGCTATGGAGGATGACGAATTTGCTCCCCGCCTGGTGTTCAGTGACGAAGCAACTTTTCATTTAAGTGGCAAGGTGAACCGTCACAACCTTCGCATATGGGGCACACAACAACCACATGCAACAATCGAGCAAGAGCGCGACTCACCTAAAGTTAACACCTTCTGTGACATTTCCCGGGCAAAGGTTTACGGCCCCTTCTTTTTCATGGAAAACACAGTGACTGGTCACTCCTATCTGGATATGCTGCAGAACTGGTTATTTCCCCAATTGAACGAAGATTCCGGCGACTACATTTTCCAGCAAGATGGGGCGCCGCCTCATTGGCATTTGGATGTTCGCCGTTTTCTCAACGAAGTGCTCACTCGCCGTTGGATTGGTCTCAGTGGGCCCCATGACTTGGTGCTCCACAGCTGGCCCCCTAGGTCGCCGGATCTTACACCGTGCGACTTCTTCCTTTGGGGGTACGTTAAGGATACTGTGTACGTGCCACCGTTGCCCACATCTTTGGATGAGCTCCGAACTCGCATTGTTACTGCCGTAGAGTCAGTGACAACGGACATGCTGGAGCGAGTATGGGAGGAATTCGACTATCGTGTCGACGTTGCTCGTGTAACTAGGGGAAGTCACATAGAGCATTTATGAGGTGAGAGACAAAATGTGGACAGTTTTTCTTTTGGTTGATGTATCACAAATCACTCTGTATTTGTAACATTAAAAAATATTCTCATTTGAAATCAGGTGAATCATTTTGAATAGCCCTGTATATATATAATTTCAATGTGGGCATAGAATGTTTTGAGAAATATTTATAAAAATGATAATCTTTAATAAAGTTTATATACAGATAGATTGGTAGAGAGAGAAAGATAGATGCTGTAAAAAAAAAAAATTATATATATATATATATATATATTAATATGTTCTCTCCGAATCATTTTGTTAATCAGGGATGGCTGAAGGACAAAGGAAGACGAATGCCACAAATACCGAACGATACTCGGTGGAACTCACCAGAGGAAGCTTGTGTAGACACATTTATAAAAAAATTTCATAAATACATTGAAATCAATACCGAGCAAGAAATTGATGGAAAAATTGCCACTGCCCTGAACAATGCAGGCTTATACAGAGAGGCCCTTCACCTTCAGAAGCAGCTAAAGGAAATTGCTATTGCACTTGATAAGGTATATTTAGCAACCTATGAAAATTTGGTTACATTTTTAAGTATGGTACATCTGCTACTTAATTATTTTAATACCTACTCTATCCTTTTACTCAGAGCATTAATTAATTAAAATAAAACTAATCTCTAGGAGCGCTCCATTTTTCAATATTAAACATACACTCATAAAACATATACCATTTGAAAGCTCACATTTTTCTGGGTCTAAAAATGTAGTAATCCAAAAGTATCAATAGCAAATAAAAAGTAACTAGGTTTAATTCTTTGACGCGTGACGTAATTAATTACATTATAAAGGTTGGCTAAGTTATAAATCTTCAGTCTGTGTTGTAAGATGGTATTTTTGGTAATTGTTACGCTAACCTAACCTAACATGAATATATTATTACATTATCATTTGTATAATTTAGGTCTCGGGGGTACGGGGACTCCGCCCCCGTAAAGATCACGCATCACAAATTGATCGGTATAGGGTTTTATATTTAAACCTAGTTACTTTTTATTTGCTAAATTGATACTTTTGGATTACTACATTTTTAGACTCGGAAAAATGTGGGCTTTCAAATGGTATATGTTTTATGAGTATGTTTAATATTGAAAAATGGAGCGCTCCTAGAGATTTACCGAGTAAAAATTTTATTTATACTTTATTCTGGGATTTATTATTATATCAGTGTAATCAAATTTTTGTAGCCTCAAAGTGATTCAGCAACTTTGTCAACTGCTGTTGAAACGTGGATACAGCTCTTGCAAAGTGAAGACCTCAAGCCATACAGAGCTCAAATTAAAAAACGAATGGTTCCACAGCATCAGTCATTCTTTTATGTAGCATACTTCATGAACCTTCAATACATGGGTAAGTATCAATATTTATAATCTATTTATAATATATTCTTTCTGTTTTCATAGAAATAGTAATATATATAACTTATATATATATATATGAAAATTATTTCACGAAAGTAACACGTGAAAAATATTTATTTTGAATAAAACCACGAAGGAAAGGAAACACAAAATGGTGCTCAAGCGCTTTCGTCTAATGACATCCTCAGGAACACTGAAGTACATAAAAGGGTTACAGCCTATATGACGCGTTCGGTGGAGAAGGGGCGAACGCCACAAAATTCGAAAAATGAGTTTTTGTCGTATAATTATCCTTTAAAACCTGTGCTTTACCTATGCAAAAAATTAGATGTTAGTCTGCACTCTTTCACGGTAAAATTTAGGTTTTAATGTATCAGAGAAATTCACTCCGCATCATTGCTTCACATTGAACACATCTATCTACTTTCTGGTCACTCGACAATGCCCTGTGATGCTCAATTTGGCCAAATTGAACAAAATATAAAAAATAATTACAGCAATATTATTTACACCAAAAAAGATTATGTTACGGCCATAACTACAGCCGTTTCGCAGCGCTTCCTAGTTGTAGAAATGAAACAGGCTGATTTTCTCGATTTTGACGTCCTAAAACGTGCATTGTCATTAGGAAATCAACAACTACTAAATTTACAGATGCAAGAAAGTTAATATTTGACTTTCAACACAAAGAAGGCTACGTAATATCTACTGCATACCGCACAACCCCAGATAATAGCCATCCCGTCAGACTGCAGAAAGGGAAAAAATCCTACAGTGTCAGTTTATTCAATCTAGCCCAGCAGACACTGCAACCAAAGTATTCCCAATTGCTGCCAATAACTAAGGAAAAAATAAAAGATCTCAAAGAATTATCAGACCTAATGCCTGCAACTGCAGTGAACTATTTATTATACAAGATTGTTAAAGGAACTGGAAGAAACCGAAACAGTTGAAGCAGGTAAGACAACATTCGACGAAGAGGACCATATAATGGATTACACCAGTTAACATCAGAAGCTATCAATAAATAATATTGTAAAATTTCTTGGCGTTTTATTATATCGACATATTACACAACAATATTTTACTCAAATATATGTTCAAATTCATACAACATTTCAATAAACTGGAAAAATACAAAGGTTTAAAGTTTACAAACTTTAACTGCATTTTGTGGCATAATTCGAAAATGTTGCGTTCGCCCCTTCTCCACCGAACGCGTCATATATAGGTTACCGAAAAAAAATAAATAAATAAATATTATATATATATATATAATATATATATACAGGGTGAGTCAAAAGTAGCGCCCGATTTCTGTTTTTTCGGCTGCAATTGTGCATCGATCACGAGGGAGGGCACTTTGAAAATTGCAAGTAAAACAGCTTGGTACAGTTCCGTAATAATTTTCCCCCGAATAAATGGTTAGATAAACATGTCATTCATTTATTTCTACCTTCTTGTACACTGTAATACAAATGGCAAACAAACAATCAACTGACAGAAATCGGGCGCTACTTTTGACTCACCCTGTATATATGCAATAAACGGAGAAGTAAAAATAAAAATTAAAAATTAAAGGATTATTAGAGGCATACAGATTTGTAAGGAAAAAATATCGATTTTTAGCACAAGATCAAATGAATTATAAAAATACAAATTTATACTGGAAATCTGCCCGGGTTTTAACACACTGCCTTTTTGGTTAAGTTTCGATGTATATAAAAATAAAATGAAAATTAAAAGTTAATAAAGTAGCATACAAGTTTACCAAAGATTTAGCGTTCTACCCTTCTTATCTAAATCTGTTTTGAAGGAATTCAAAACAACAGGATCGAGTTGAAAAAGACCTTTGCTTATGTTGAAGTTATTTGAAAGTTGGATAATGGCAGACTCAAGAATATTTCTATTAACAATGTTGCTAGAGTGGAATAAAACTGAAGCATTATTCCAATCAATACAGTGGGATAACTCTGACAAATGGACAAAAATGGCACTGGACAACTGTCCTGTTCTAACGGAATATTGATGCTGTTTTATACGTGTGTGCAAATCCTTTCCCGTCTGACCTATGTAAAAGGAATCACATTGTTTACACCCAATTTTATAGATAATGCCTGAATTATTGGTAGGGCTATTTTTTACTATGATATTTTTCACAATATTGTTATATGAAAATACTACGTTAATATCCAAAAGTTTAAGTACATTAGCAATGCCTAAAAAGCCCGGGAAAAATGGAAGTACTAAAATTTTTTTGACAAAGTACGAGTGTTATTATTGACACGATAGAAAGTTCGTTTTGCCTTGTTGAGACAAGATTCCATAAACGCAGATGGATAACACAGATCACTTCCAATACCGTTGATTTTTTCCAATTCGGCATCGATGTATTCCGGACTGGCGATCCTAAGGGCGCGGAGAAACATTGATGAAAAAATGGCCTTCTTAGTGGGGGTGTCATGTCCCGAGTAAAAGTGTACGTAGGACAAATTGTTTGTTGTTTTCCGATAGATACTAAACTTAAAACCTGGGCTTTCCCTATGTACACGCACATCCAAAAATGGGATTGAATTGTCTTGTTCCACTTCTAAAGTAAACTTAATGGAGGGGACTTGATCATTTAACTGAAGGAGGAAGTTATCCAGGTCACGATTCATGGGCCAGATACACAAAATATCGTCGACGTACCGCAACCAAGGGATGCCAACCCCCAGGATTCTCGGAATGTAAGTAATTTCGAAAAACTCCATATAAATATTGGGATGGCCATGGGCAACCCCTTATCGCCCGACCTGCAACACGATAGAAAGTTCGTTTTGCCTTGTTGAGACAAGATTCCATAAACGCAGATGGATAACACAGATCACTTCCAATACCGTTGATTTTTTCCAATTCGGCATCGATGTATTCCGGACTGGCGATCCTAAGGGCGCGGAGAAACATTGATGAAAAAATGGCCTTCTTAGTGGGGGTGTCATGTCCCGAGTAAAAGTGTACGTAGGACAAATTGTTTGTTGTTTTCCGATAGATACTAAACTTAAAACCTGGGCTTTCCCTATGTACACGCACATCCAAAAATGGGATTGAATTGTCTTGTTCCACTTCTAAAGTAAACTTAATGGAGGGGACTTGATCATTTAACTGAAGGAGGAAGTTATCCAGGTCACGATTCATGGGCCAGATACACAAAATATCGTCGACGTACCGCAACCAAGGGATGCCAACCCCCAGGATTCTCGGAATGTAAGTAATTTCGAAAAACTCCATATAAATATTGGGATGGCCATGGGCAACCCCTTATCGCCCGACCTGCTCAAGACAGACTGGGTAATGATCACTGCCATAAGAGTCCCCCAACACCTTCACGAAAAATCGAGTAAGGCATCGAGGGACACCAAGGAGAGATCAATACAGGTAAATGAACCCGTGGGTTCGTGGAAGTAAGTAGGTTCACCGGAATTGAGGCACGCAAAGGAAAGGTCCTCCATTAAGAGTAACATACCTGCAACATTAGTCACCGAACATCTCCCCAAGCCGGGTCGCGACTGTTAAAGTCCCCGAGGAGGAGAAACGGTCGAGGCAGTTGCAGCACCAACTCGCGAACCGCGTCGCGAGAAGGAGGGTCATGAGGAGGAATATAAATCGAGCAGGCAGTGTACTGGCGATCTAAAAAGAGCCGCACAGCCACAGCCTGCAACGAAGTGCGAAGAGGCACACCTCGCGATGGTAACGAATGATGCACGTAAATCGCCGCACCCCGCCGGCGTGTGTGCTCATCCGGGGTGCAAGCGAAACCAACATAGCCAGAGACGAGGGAGTCCCCGCGCAGCCAGGATAGTCTCCTGGAGACAAACACAGGAAGGCCGCTCGCTCTCCAGCAGGGAGGCAAGGTTCTCCCAGTTAGCTAAAAGCCCCCTACAGTTCCAATGCAAAATGGAACTGTAAGGGGAAGCGGCATTAGAAGAGGCAGAGAAAACAGCGAAATAGCCACGGACCAAGCTGAGCAGCAAACTCAACGGTCCGTAACCAGGGACGGAATCGGCTTCCCCGACTCATCCCGAACTGGGGGGGTAGGGGCCACCGACCCCGCAGCTGCTTCACCCGTAGTAGAACGAGAAGTGGAGAGTAGAACAGGGAGGTCAGAGGGGGGCTCCCCTGGCGGGGGGAGAGACGACGAGACGGCCCAGCCGAAACCCCCAACTCCCCACCAGAGGGGGACTGGAGGGAACCAGTTGTTCGAGGGCTCGTCAAACCAGACAAGCACTGACGGGGGGGGGGGTAGGAAAGGTCGACACAGGTGGGAGAGTAGATCCAGGAGAGAGACCCGACCACTCTCAGCAGGAGCCGAAGGGAGAGAGACTCCATGAAGAAGGGCCAGGCTCCTCTCGACCGGGTCTATCATGGGAACAGAGTCAGGAATCGAGGGTGTCATGGGGCGGTGCACCTCGACCGACACCCGGACACTGGTCGGGGCACCGGGGGTGACGCCTCACCAGCCCTCCGTATAGTGGGGGGAGTCCCGAGCGGATCAGGAGCGGCGCGCCGCTTCCCCTCCGGTGAAGAAGGGGAAGCAGGGCGAGCAGCGGTCACGATCGGGTCCGGAGGACTCCGACTCCGACCACGGCGAAGCTTCCTCCTCCCCTTCGGGGCATCACCCTCCCCACCCGAGAGACGAGTAGGCAAGGATCCAGACCCCAAGGCCGAAGAGGGAGAAGGGGCACTTGTAGGCAGGGAATCAGATGGGATGTCTGAAAGTGAGGTAGAGGAACAAGAAGGACCCGCGGCGCCAGGAGGACCACCAACCCCCGGAACTTCCAGGGGGGGCACCACTCCGGTAGACGCCGGGGTAGCACGGGAGGGGCCCGAGGACCCGCCAGGGCCAAGAGCCGCAGCGTAGGACAACCCCCGCCGCGGCTCCCGGTCACGGACCCTATCGCGCGCCTCCCGCGCACTAAGGAACTCGGTAGTCCTTAAGGACCGCACCTTGAATTCAAACTTGAAAACGGGGCAGTCCCGAGAGGAGGAAGGGTGGGCCCCCGAGCAGTTCGAGCACCGCGGGGGCTTCGTGCACGGGGTAGGGTGCGCAGGCCCACCGCAGCGGACACATAGCTTACCCTTACGGCGGCACGCAGAGCTAACATGGCCGAACCGGTTGCAGCCAAAGCAGCGAACCGGGTCAGGCACATATGGTCGCACCGAAAACTCACACGACCGGAGATCACCCATGCCCCAGAACACCTGGGCCGGAGGCACAAGGGAGTCAAAGGTCAGTAGCAGACGAGCGGACGGGGTAAGAGCACCATCCCGGCGCGACGAAAAGCGGAAGACCCTCGTTACCCCCTGGGGGGCAAGATCCTCCTGCAACTCGCCAACCGGGATTGACAGCAGACGGGAAGCGAAAATGGTGCCCTGACAGCTATTCAATTGCGGATGGGGAGTCACAGAAACTCTGCAACCCAAGACATCCTGCAACTGTAGAAGGGACCCAGTCACCCCCGAAGAACAGGACTTCAAAAGAAGAGACCCATCCTTCAGAGGGCGGATATCATAACGACAGGGAACCCCTATCGTCTTAAGGCGCTGAAACACCCGTTCCGAGTTGCCCGGAAGGGAGCCAGCGGAAGGGCGGAGAACAAGGAACCTGTCCACCGGACAGAAATTGACAGCGAGACAGGTCCATGTGTAACGGTAACCGAGAGTGGGCGAGAGAACAAGGGCCGCGAAGACCCCGCCCTACGGCCACCACGAGTCCGGCCACGAGAGCCAGACGCCGCAGAGGACGAGAGGGGGCCATACGGCTTGAAGGTCAATCCAGCGGAGGCAGAGGCCGCTGAACGACCAGAAGTAGTAGTCTTATCCAAATCCAAGGGCGGGCCAGAGTCGTCAACAGGAGGGGAGTGAAGTTTAGAAATAGAACCCATAAACAATAGCTTTACAAAAAAGGCAGCCTCGGACCCAAGGCGATGCACCATCCACCGCTGTATCCTTCAAGGCACAGGCCCAACGTCCCGGGTAGCCCGCCCCCCAACCCGACTGTCGTTTTAAAAACAGCAGATTGGCACTACGGAGATTTGTCCGTGAAGGGCCAAGCAAAGACCCAATCCAGACGCAGCAGCGGTCCGGGCGCCCGTACCATCCCCGGAGCACGGCTCAGCCACGGAGCGATGCCCCCCGGCGGGTGCACCCGATGACCCCAAGACTGCAAATACAAACAGAGGGGGGGGGGATACTACGATTGACAGAGGCACAGGACCGAGTCAAGACAAAAGAAATTCCGGGAGAGACGGAAAAAAGGGGGAGCAAAAAGAAAAAAGGGGGGGGGGAACGCAACTAGGTAACTCTTCGCCCACCCCGCGAGGAGTTGAGGAAACCTCAACAACCCACGAGGTGTACGAGCCCCCACGGCCCGGCAAGCCGGAGTACCTAATCGAGGGGGTAATATATATATATATATATATATATTATATATTATATATATAATATAGGTATGCATTAACAGGAGCAGAATTTGATGAAGAGCAAGCAATGGCAGCAGAACAGTGGATAATCAGCAACAAGCCTCAATAACTAGCATATTTTCTGGCTTTCAAAATAAAAGACAAGAACCTTTTCTCAGTATCAATGTTTAATAATAATCAAGTCATTCAACTGGATAGAAAGTCTTCCTCTACTTTGTGGCAGTTGATGAAAGTACAAACTGCAAAAAGAAATGCTATTGGTATGGAAGATCTCTGCAACTTAAATTGCGAACATCTACCGAGTTGTACCCCAAGTTCAGCTGCCATTGAGAGAGTTTTCTCAACATTTGGACACATCTGGTCCAAGTTACGCAACAAGCTTGGGAGAGAAAAAGTGGGAAAGCTGGTCAAAATATACAAATATTTGCGTAGTGGAAGTGAAGTGAATGAAGATGAAGTTTGATTACTTTGAGATGTGCCAGTGATTAATAAATAAATACTTAACTATGATTACTATCTGAATTTAATTAGTTTATTACTTTTACAGGACACTTCATTTAATAAAATGAAGTATTTTGGAGTTCAGTTTTAATTAAAAATAAGTTGAAGTTGAGTTGAGCTTTGTGCTTTTGTTATTTATTTAATAAAACAAAGTCCTCCATGACTGCAATGACTCTTAAATACATGGTATTGACTGTTATATTATTTTTATTAGCTTATTACACAAACTCATTGTTTTAAAATATCTGAAAAAACCCGCTTGAGTGGGTTTTAATTGGTTTATTTCAGGTGGGCTTTTTCTGAAAGCAAAAAAAACACTGGGAACAACTGGATCGGGTCCAATCAGGCCAACCCTGCGACATTATCCTAGTGTAGTTTAAGTTCCCCAACTTTGTCCGCGTATACGTAATCAAATAAAACGTTAAAACTAACGAAAATATTACGACTTAACCTAACTAATCGTCAATTTATAAGTTATATGCAGTGTATGTATATATGATACACGCAGACCGTGTGTATATGATACACACACGATCTAGGGGTTACAATTAGCTATAACCCCTAGATCCTGTCCCAAAGCTGGATCCTATCTGCTTTGCAGATAGCTGGTGAGGGAAGCTATATTTTTGAGGCCTCTTTGCGAGTGACCCGTTGGCTAGGATTGCCAGACGTCCCGCATTTCATTAAAAAATCAAGCATTATTAAGCATTGTTTTAATAAAAAATTTCTAATTTTGTTTGTTGCAACCGTTGAAGAAATCTAGTTCCAATTTAAAAAAAAAAAATTGGTCTTAAAAAAAAACCTCAGAACAAATTTGGTCCCGCATTCTGCGGGACAAAATCTGGCAACCCTACCCGTTGTCCACGTCGGGCTAACATCATGAAAAAGAAAAAACTATAGTGTTTGTCATTTACCATTACTTATTTGGACTATCGTACAGGGTGTCCCGAAAGTCTTGTTACACCTATGTATAATCTCGGAATATTAAATCATGTTTGGTTCCAAAAGGATGGAGCACCTCCCCACTATTCCTTGAGGATTCGTGAATATTTAAATGAGGTGTTTCTGATCGATGGATTGGGACATTAAAATGCAACATTAAAATGGCCTCCGAGAAGCTCAGATCTCTCGAGTTGTGACAATGCATTATGGGGATTTATAAAGGAAAAGGTTTCTCAAAAACGTTATGATTCCACTGACGGAGTAAAGGAAGCCGTAAAGGATGCTTTTAAACTTGTAACACCTAAAATGCTGAGGAGCATAGCACACCGAACCTGGCGTAAAATCATTCTGTGCAGTGAGAACGATGGTTTGCATACAGATCCATTGGATACATGATAAACTTGCGTATAACTATGTATAAACTACAATGTTGTATAATTCTGTTTAAAATAAAATGTCTCAGTGTTTTCTACTGTATACTTTCATTACCATAGTTACAGAACACTGGAGTAACATTTACATAGGTGTAACAAGACATGCAAGACACCCTGTAGATTTCCTTGTTCCATGCACGGTCTGTGTGTAACATTGAAGTTTCTCAGGGGACCATTCCGAGTTCAATCCCATATATTATATATATATATATATATATATATATATATATATATATATCGGTCCGGACAAAAGCCCCCTAGGACAAATTGATGGGTAAGGCAAGTCAGGTGTCACATCTAATCTGAAAAGCTCAGACGATATTTAGGTGAAATAACCAATATTAATCTGTTATGTTAATTGAATGCCCAGTTAGATCAACTGAATGCCCAGTTAGGTCAACTGTACGCCCTTCATGATTGGTTAGGTTATATTGTGATATTTTCGTTAGTTTAAACGAAAATGACGAGAGCCATAATACATAAACTATAAACATAAACTGTAAATAATAAAGAATAAAAATAATGATAAAAAAAATTATGGACGTTTTCCAGTTTATGTACCGTTTTCTACAGTACATTACATACAGCATAGTAAACAAAATTTTCACTGTGATTTATAGTGTAGTGACGAAAGTTATAATGTGGGATTTTATCAATTTGATCGTAACATTTCCACATATAACTAATAATAGTACTGGGTGATCCAGATAAATGGGACCCATAAAAAAAAGCCAAATATTCTTAATATTTAATTCCTTTCATAAAACTATATATCATTCGAAAGAGTAGAGTTACAAGTTTATTATAAATATTTTTTTTTAAATGACTCCTTTCAAATGTGCTCCATTAGTTGCCAAGCATTCCAGTGTTCTCGCTTGTAAGTTCTGCATCACTTTTGCAAGAGTGTGCGGTGGTATGGCCTGTATCTCATTTGTATGGCGGCCTTCAATTCTTGCAAGGTCGTTGGGTTATTTCTGTAGACCCTACTCTTTAAATATCCCCAGAGATAATAATCTAAGGGAGAAAAATCCGGAGAACTTGCGGGCCATTCAACGTCTCCAAATCTTGAGATTAACTCGCCTGGAAACGTTTGACGCAAAACTGCCATGCAGTTCCTCGTGGTATGGCAGGTAGCTCCGTCTTGTTAGAACCAGTGGTTTTCTAGACAAAGATCTCTTAATTTAGGAATAAGGAAATCGGACAACATTTTTTCGTAGCGATCACCATTTACAGTGACCGTGTTTCCGGTGGAATCCTCGAAAAAGTACGGCCCTATGATCTGAGATGCAGTAAGACCACACCAAACAGTTACACGCTGACTATGCAACGGGACTTCGGTAGTATTCAATGGATTTTCTGTTGCCCAGAAACGGCAATTTTGTTTGTTTACAGTTCCATTCAAGTGAAAATGGGCTTCGTCTGACATAATCAAAGTTGCTAGAAAATTGGTGGTGTCATTTACCTTCTGTTGGGTCCATTGACAGAATTGTCGTCTTCGTGCGAAATCTCCATCGTTTAGTTGTTGCACTGTTTGAATTTTATATGGAAAGAGCATTAAATTTTGCTTGAATATACGGTGTGTTGTTCCATATCCAACTCCTAACAGCTGAGAAGCACGTCTGATGCTTATGTTAGGATTATCCTGTACAATTTCATGAGTTCTGTTAATGATCTCGTCTATCCTTGCTGTGCGCACTCTTCCAGTTGGTTTTCTTTTTTCAATGCTGCCAGTTAGGGAAAAATTTCTGACACACCGACGGATTACTTTCTTAGAAGGTGATTTTGACATCTGAAAATTTGTCTTGAAAGATCTTTGAGCTGAAACTACACTTCTTCCATGCTCATAATATTGCTCAGTTATGAAACGCAGCTGTTCCACAATCCATGCAGTCATCTTGAAGGGTTAGTTTTAACTAACACTTTTATTTTGTTTTGTATCTTATCTTGTCTTGTATTGTCAAAACCTATACAATCCTGTACAAACTTGTAACTATCCTCTTTCGAATGATGCGTATGATTTTATAAAAGGACTTATACTTTAAGAGTTACAGGGGTTTCTTTTGGGTCCCATTTCTCTGGATCACCCTTTAGATCCAGGCAGAATGTTGGTTTTTATGCAACTTTCTAGTGTTTCTTTGCTTCTGTTAGGCACAGCATAGAGTAAAACAGAAGGTTAGGTTAGGTTACGTTAGGTTAGGTTAGTTTATCAAGAACTTACCTCTCTTAAAAAGTTGTTATAATCGACGGCGGTTGTATGACCAATCAAAAATAAATTATATGAAAAACGGTACACAAACTGGAAAAGGTCCAAAATTATTATTTTTCCTAGGGGGTTTTTGTCCTATACTTCTATTATATATATATTATTATATATATATATATATATTATATATATATATATATAGACGATTGGTTAGGTTAAGTCGTAATATTTTCATTTAAAAAATGTCTCCTAAAGATCCTAGTGTAGTTTACGTGGCTCACTTGAAGATCAGAGCCCCCAGCCTTCTTTAGTTAGCCTTATAAGGCTAACTAACGAAAATATCACGATTTAACCTATTCAATCGTCAAGGACGTACAGTTGACCTAACGATTGGTTAGGTTAAGTCGTGATATTTTCGTTAGTTAGCCTTATAAGGCTAAGTAAAGAAGGCTGGGGGCCTTGATTTTCAAATGATCCATTTACGTTCCCCAACTTTGACCTAATGTAGTTTGTGTCCCCTTTTGCGTCAAGGGGACGTAAACTACACTTGCTCCACATAATTTAAGTTGACATTTATTCGCAAGTAATTTAGTTCTTCCAAACACTGGATAGCAGAAGAGAAAAAAAAAGCTAACGCAAAAGTGGCCGGAGTTTCGGATCTTGTTATAAATTATCTTTATATTAGTTAATTTAAAGCTACAAAAAGGCCATTTAGGTACTTCCACTTCAATGCTTTACGAATTTTCCTATTTACAGTGTAGCAAAGGAGTAAATTGAGAATGTAACTAGCTTTCTGCTATGTCAGAACAAATATATGAACGCACAAGCTGAACTGCTGTTGTGTAAGCAAGTAAGGGCCTACGCTAGACCTGCCAACAAAACTTGTAAAAAAATAAGTTATTATTCATCATTGTGGTAAACAATAGGGATGTACCGATATATCGGTATCGGTGATATTGGTAGATTTTTAACGGTATCGGCCTATATTTCAAAAGTATGATTTTTCCAAAATTAAGAATAAAAGACTATTTACAAGATGAAATTTCCAATATTTTATTGTTTTATCACTTCAAATAACTCGTTATTTTTTCATCATAGCCTTTTATTTTATTTTAATCATAGCCTAGGTCCTAAGAAATGTTGCACGTAAGTTTTACCCAATTTTCTTTTTAAACAGCCAATCAAAAAAGTGCAAATCCTTTGAGAAATAAATATAAAGCCTAGAAAATAAAAAAAACTATCTTCTTGTCATAGATCAAAATATTAACCCAGCTAGCTAGTTAAAAACACGAATCAATGAAAGAAAGCCACCCCCAGCCTTCTTTAGTTAGCTTTATAAGGCTAACTAACGAAAATATAATGACCTAACCAAAGCTGGGCACAAACCGTTAATCCGTTAATCGTTAATTAACGAAGTTAACTTTTTCGTTAACGATTTAACTTTTAAGTTAACTTTGAAAATCATTATCGGACTAATTAACTTCCGTTACATTTAACTTCCGTTAACTCAAGTCCGTTAACCCAAAAAATTCATAAATAAACGTTTAAAAGTTTCTATTATTTTCAGTGCTGAGCAGGTGCGCAATTAATCCGCCACTGTTAATAGTGATGGACGAATTTCCATTTCCGCAGTGCAAAATCAGGCGATATATTTGTTTCCGTCGCCACAATTTGTGTCTTACCAAATATGGTAGTTATTTATGGCATTGGTTTGAGCAAAACATGGTCGACTGTAAAATCAGGCGGAAAGATTTGCCATTTGAGTTGAATGTTTCAACTTCTTTCAAGAAATATCACGAGCATTTTAAGGCACTTTCAATAATATATATGTAACAATTACAACAAATAACTACATTCGTTTCATTTGCAGTCTGTCTCTTGCGCAACATGTTTGTGCTAGTGAATATTTAAAAATAATCGTTGTCAAGTAAGTCATGTATATTTATAATATGTCTGTGAGTACCTTATTAGTAGTCTCCTTGATACATTTCAAGAACCATAAAACTGATCAGGTAAGATTTCAATTCTCATGTCACTTTGATGACATAAATTAAGTCAATCGATGTCTTACAATGGGAGCGTTTTCACCTTAACCCTTTATGTCCTGGCGGTACTTCTAGGTACCACATCTTTAAAACCTCCATAATTATTTTTCTACCCGGTTTTTCCAGGGTGAAGAAAAGCATGGAGGGTACAGTCGAGGAGGCCATGAAGCAGCAGTCCAACGAAGTGGGCAGCAACAACGAGGAGGAGGAGGAGGATGACTTCTTCAGTGCTGTCATCCAGACAAAAGAGAGCAGCAGAAGTCACAGGTCACTCAAGGGCAAGGCCCAGAACTTGGTCAAGACCTGGCTGGAGACCAACTCCAAGGACTTGCTGACAGATGCTGCCTTCTTGGGTGAGCAAGTGTTGGTGGACTTGTTCATCAAGTTCAACACAGCCATCCCCTCCAGTGCTGCAGTGGAGCGTTTGTTCTCTATGGGCAAGGACATCCTGAGGGCCAAGAGATCATCCCTGTCTGATGAAAACTTTGATATGCTAATTTTCATGAAGGGCAACATGCATCTCATGGACAAAATGGAGAACGAGAAGAAGAGGGAAAATTAAATTATATATATATTGTGTTTTTCATTTTTTTTATAATAAAAGTTAACGTTAACGGTTTATCGGTAACTTCCGTTGCATGTTTAACGAATTAACGGATTAACGGTTAACGAAGTTAACTTTTTGGTTAACGGATTAGCGGTTAACGAAGTTAACTTTTGGTTAACGGTGCCCACCACTGGACCTAACCAATCGTGAAGGGCGTACAGTTGACCTAACGATTGGTTGGTTAGGTGGTGATATTTTCGTTAGTTAGCCTTATAAAGCTAACTAAAGAAGGTTGGGGGTGGCTTTCTTTCATTGATCCAAAAACACATTTACTAAGCCCAACATAGGCCCGCAGTCCAATTGTATAACAAACAAAACTATGACATCTAATGCAGTGTTGCCATCTTTAATGAAAAAAATTATTGCTTTGTTGCCAAATTTTCAACACAGAAAATAAATTATGAATGTTACAAAAATATGACAAACTAATAAACCCTAGCTGGATATCGGTATCGGTTACCGGCCGATACTATTTTTAATATCGGTATCAGTATCGTTTATCGGCTAAAAAGCGATCTCGGTACATCCCTAGTAAACATTCGCCATTTAATAACAATTTTGGTTTTCAAACTTCAGAAATGCAAGTAGTACTACTGGCCTAACCTAAATAATTCTTATCTCCTCCGTCAGTTGTATTGAAAGACATTAACTGTTTACGGATAAAAGTATGACAACAAATAATTGGCATCCATTTGGGACTGCATACAGTATACACTGTAAACAGGAACGGACTAAAGTCATTCTCCCAACAACATTTAATTGACAAATTATTGTCGGTCACATTATTAAATTAAGTTGTTAGTTTTTCAGGATGTCGATAGAATGTCCCGTCCAATGCTGAACAATATCAAGTGGGTCCACTCTCTTATTATGAGCCACTTAGATTTTGAGTGCAACTTCACTAATTTGGTCTTAATGGCTTTGGATGTGGAGCTCAAAATTTTGATGGCTGTATTTTTTTTTTTTTAATTGCACTGGTTTTTCCTCGATTTCACAAAAGAGTAAGAAATTTTGTACAATCGTAGCCTGACTAGATTTAGGTATATTTTAGTACCGCCGACCAATAGGTATAGGTATCGCCTACCTATATCTTGTCAGACCACGCTTGTACAAGATTTTATATACGTTTGTTAAATTGAGAAAAAGTCAGTCGGTCAATAAATTCACAAAAATACCACATGCATCAAAAATCTTAAGCTTCATATACAGAGCCAGTGAGTCCAACTGTGTGAAGCTGCATTTAAAATCTAAATGACTCGTGAGCTTGAAGTAAATATGAGGCTCTGACTGGCAGAAAACTTTTTAAGAAATTATTAGCATGTTGTAAATGCGAGAGTAGTCCTATAAATATTGGTAGACTTCGCTTTAATGTTTCGAATAATAAAGGGTTCCCAACATATGCCGTATGGTTTCCCTTTTTGGTATAGCCTATATAGAGGGTCTATGCTGCGCTCTCCAATTTGGAACCTAATTTTGAGAGGACTCTTTCCTTACTTTAACACATAATAAGGAACCAAGGAACCAAAATTTGGTGCTACTTTAGTATGCGGTCACCTACGATTCGGCGGTCTACCTTTTAATTATATCTTATTATCTTGTTTACTAATTGCTTGTTTACATCCCGATGTCAATCGCCCTTGACGATTGGTTAGGTTTAGTCATGATATTTTCGTTAGTTTTAACGAAAATATCATGACTAAACCTAACCAATCGTAGGTAGACCGCATACTAAAGTAGCACCCAAAATTTTATCTTACATGGAAATTTACTTACACTGTAGCCTACATTCATTATCAAGTATGATACTTTGTTACAAAAATCCTTTAATAAAAGGAAATAAAGCAGTACGTAATTAAGAAGCGTCCATTAATTAGTATCGTATTAAATTTAATATTCCATTCGTAATAATAACGAAATTACTTACATTTATAGTAAAATAATTTAGATTCAGTTATAAAATTATAAGTACCATATGATTAAAAGTATAAAACATATCATTATATTTATAATCAATCTTCAGGCTCTACTTTGAGTTTTCTCATGTACAGTATGTGTGTGTATGCATATAGATGTACAGTTATTACAAACTGTTCGGCCCAAAGCTATTTATCAAATGCGACCTGGCAAACGTAGTCAGTCCTTGTGTGTAAAAGATCAGTAAATTTAGGTTTCTAACAGTACAACTATTTCATGCGTTCGTGTCTAAACTTTTTTTGACGGTGTAATAACTTTTTTTGATGGAGTTCTTTAACCTTCGCAACATTTAAGGTCATATGACTGACGAAGGGGACCTACAGCTTTACGTGGAATAATTTGGACGCGGAGGACGGTCCCCATCCAACTACTCTCAAACCCACTGTCGCTTAACGTTGCTCATCGATGGGAAGTGTTACGACACTGGCTAGGACTTAGCTCGCGGTGTAATACCATACGTTATGTAAGTACAGTAATAGTAGAGAACAGACAAGGTTCTCCCTCCTCCGCCAATGAATGAGAATGAATACGAGATTAAATGAGAGTGACCATGCAATACTAAATGTGAGAGACTAAAATACTATACAATCGTTCAAAACATTTGGTTCATCGCTATTTTTAAAATGTGACCCGTCAAATATAATCAGTCCTTGCGCGGAAATATAAGTTACTAGCAGAATATTAAGGATCTTATGGTATAATTAACTTACGTTGTAACCCTTTTTTACAGTGTAATGAGTGCCAGGCATTTATATCCAAGTAATATTAGTAACATGTAATATTAGTAATATCTTATTATATGCATAACGGGTAAAAGTGAATAGTGTACAATTTTTTTGTTTTTATTTAAAAAAATAAGATGATCAGTAAATTCCAAATAACCTTTTATACCACGAATAAGTGGTTTTGGTAAATAGAAATTGTAAATAAATCAATAAATAATAGTTAAACACGGAACTAGTTCGTGTAGCGTATAGTCATTAGTTTTTCACCTTGCTTAAGGCACAAATTAAGTGTGGTGGATATGCGTTCCAAGCCGCAAGGCCGAGGCCTAACATAACCTAATTTACAAAAAAACCTTATATGTGGTTGTATGTTCTATTCAAAAGTCTTAATAAGCAATTTATGGATCACCTGAAGATCAGGGCCCCCAGCCTTCGTTAGTTAGCCTTATAAGGCTAACTAACGAAAATATCACGACTTAACCAATCGCTAGGTCAACTGTACGCCCTTGACGATTGGTTAGGTTAAGTCGTGATATTTTCGTTAGTTAGCCTTATAAGGCTAACTAAAGAAGGCTGGGGACCCTGATCTTCAGCTGATCCTAATTTATTGGATCATGTCAAGAATAGCGAACCCAATTTTACCATGTCAAGAATAGCGAACCCAAAAATTCCCTTGTCAAGAATAGCGAACCCAAAAGTTTCTCTCATGTTACAACTAGCCAAAGACCCGCCCTTCGTGCGGGTCGCGGGTAGCAAAAATTAACCAAACTATCACGACTTAACCTAACCAATCAAGGGCGTACAATTAACCTAAAAAAATAAATAAAAAAATAATTTTTTTTTTATTTATTTTTATATATTAAGAGAAGAGGATTCTTTATACTGTACGGCATTGACGATTGGTTAGGTTAAGTCGTGCTAGTTTGGTTAAATAAAAAAAGACTAATATAAAAGCATTTAATACGTCCTTAACTAATTACTTAAAATTGGGAAACATAAACCTACCGTCTGAAGTTATGAAAACGTCCTTGAGGACTTCCCATGTCAAGAATAGTGAACCCAATTTTACCATGTCAAGAATAGCGAACCCAAAAATTCCCTTGTCAAGAATAGCGAACACTGCAGGTGTTGGGTTCGCTATTCTTGACATGATCCAATTTATTTTTTGGGGTAATATTCGTTTTAGCACACGTCGGTGTTTTTCGATTAAAACATATTTTTCTAATCAATTTTTAGTAGTTTTGCACGAATTTGATATCCGTTTTCTGTGCAAACGCTAGTTTTTGCGATATCATCAAGTGAAGATATCTCAAAAACCACGTGTGCAAAGGAAACGGATGTCAGATTCTTGCAAAACGACTTAAAATTTACCACAAAAATATGTTTTCGTCGAAAAACACCGACGTGTGCTAAAACGAATATTTACCATTTTTTCGAACTAAAACAAAAAATTGTCCAACATTGTTAACATTAATCCATAAGTTATTCAACTCACCTATTTTATGCTGAGCAGCTCGGAAGTTACCAGTGCTATTTTTCCGTTGTCAGATTCTTCGCTAGAGCTAGAGTAGTCTGGAACCGCCGATTTTACCGAGCCTTGAATCGACCTTTGTCCGTCTTTACGCTGTCGGCTTCCTCGACTTGCACTGTAGCGACCGTGCCCATTTGAGCTCATATTATCAGGCACCGTTAAACATTTATTTACGTTAAGAGTTACCAATGACCAGTTATTTTGAGGGAAAATCAGCTGATTGGGCCATTTTCTTTTTTTTTTTTAGCTGTAGTAATTTATGTACACTGATATTGGGCTATTTCCAACGACAAAATATTAATACTGAAAAATAGTTTATGAGTACCATAATTACAGTTGAAGTGTTCACTTAATTTTTATTTGAAATTTAATTATTCTCTTCACACACACACACACACACACACACACATATATATATATATATATATCATGACCACGTCGTAACACCGCTTCCAGTTAGATCAGCGAAGTTAACCCTCTAACGCCGACTGGGTCGAATACATACCCTTTCAAATACATGCATTTAGACTTAACCCTACAAAAACGTTCGGCGTTAAAGGGCTAAGCGACGTTGGATTTGTTCAGTAGTTGGATAAGTGACCGTCCTCTGCTTTGAGGTGATGTACCGACCCGTAGATAATTCAGATCCTACGTAAAACCGAGGGTCTCTTACGTCACATGACATTTGCCGTTACGAAGGGGGGTTAAACAACTCGAAATAATAATAATAATTTACTATTTTTTTTTATTATTATTATTATTGTTTGTCAGTTAATGGAGTATTCGCTAAAGAGGTTAAGCACCGATTTAATACAGGGTGTCCATAATTTATTTTTACAAACTGCAGTTGCATTGAATTTGTATAGATAATTTATAAACACCCTGTATTTCTTTTACAATTTAAATACACTAACTAATAAAACGCATCCATTTATTTATTTATAAATATATAAAAATCTTGAACTGCACCGACAAAGCTCGTAAAAAAAAGGACAGCCTCAAAGGAGACTCCGATAGTGAATTATTAATAGCATCTAAGTACTAAATTGGTAACTCGCATTAAAATATTGGTTTTAAATGGTTTTAAATGGTAATAAATTCTTTCGAAGTAATCATGTCTAGTTGCCATGCGACCGTGTCTCAAACTATATTGGTACGAAAGTGAAAATAATAAATATTTTTAACTGGTTTTAACCTAAAGATATCAAGACACGATTGCTGAACTTATATATATATATATATATATATATATATATATATATATTCAATATTTCTAGGTCTTCCTCCTAACATATGAAGGTCTGCATCACAAGAAGTGACTTCGACCATTTCCTCTACCCTCAATAAGCAAATACACTGCCCCAACTTACGAGGCCATCAAAGGTCATAACTAATTACATGATAATTAACAATTATTTTATTATTTGTATTGTACCAATTATTTCTTAACAATTATCGGGTCAAGTAAAGATAATCCCTCCCAGGTCACACTAGTAAAGCAAATCCGTCCCAAAAATGACCAAGTAAAGATAATCCCTCCCAGAAAGTAAAGTAAAGTGAAGCAGTCTGACATAAGGATAAAAATTAAGAGAATCTTTTTTTTTTAAATGATTTATTTGAAAACAATTTATTAAAATTCATTTATTACAATGGATCAAGTAAAGATAAGCACCCCCAACCTTTCTTAGTTAGCTTTATAAGGCTAACTAACGAAAATATCACGACTTAACCTAACCAATCGTTAGGTCAACTGTAGGCCCTTGACGATTGGTTAGGTTAGGTCGTGATATTTTCGTTAGTTAGCCTTATAAAGCTAACTAAAAAAGGTTGGGGCTGCTTAACTTTACTTGATCCAAAGACTTTAATTAAAGCGGTATTGCGGTATTACGGTAAAGCGGTATTACCAACTTTACCAAGTAAAGATGATCCCTCCCAAAAAATGATCAAGTAAAGATAGTCCCTCCTTTTTCTGTTGGGAGGGATTATCTTTACTTGATCCCAATTATCTTTATCGCTGCCGTTTAAAATTTAATGATGATAATTACAATAACAATTGCAGTTATTACAATTATAATTGTAATACAATAACAATTATTATTATAATTGTAATGTAAAAGGGCATAACCAGGGTATGAGCTCTATAATGTGGCCAAAATAAACCTTGAAGACAGAATTACCATAAGACTAGAATCACTTGACCCTTCATGTGGTTGATTTAAGGGGTAGGCCTAGTTCTTTGCTACTGGAATAGGGCAGTTAAAAATAGACCTCTACTCATTTGGTCGATGGAATATTATGTAGACACTCAAATAAACTAAACTAAATAACCTAACCTAACCTAACCTGTTACGTAGAAAGAATGAGATTCGTCCGTTAATTAAATGTAGTTTGGAATTGGAATGGAGTAATTTTCCGTTTTAACTGAAATATGATATAACTTCTTCAAAAAGGGTAGATCCAATCCATAAAAGTACCATGCCCCAACTAATTACAGATTTAACCATAGTAGGCTTATTTTTCCGTTATTTTTTTTTCATCAATTGTCCATTGATGTCTTGTTTTGGGACCTTTTTTGCTGCAGGTAACACGTAATGTCTAATATGGAAGTGAGTTACACTCCTAGGAAAAGGCCTGTGGAGGTCTTGTCCCAAAACAAGACATCAATTTGAACATTTGTTTTAGTTCTAATGTATTAGTTTGGTAAATTTAATTTAAAATAAATTTTCCTATGAGACTGGACTTATGGGACACCCTGTATATATGGTACATTTCAAAATTTAAATTTAAAAAAACAGCGGGTTTAAAAAATAAGGGGTGCTTATCGGCGAGCCAAATAGCTGGCCACAATTAGTTTCATGTGGGCCATGAAATGAAGTTAGGATAAGTTTATGTTTTCACATAAAAACAAATGTAATTGAAGTGGCTCATACGTATATATATATATATATAACAAAATTATTTTTCTAAACAATTCGTAAGAAAATTTATATAATTTATATAACCTTTTTTCACCGGGAGAGCAAAACCACAATTTCAAGGATAATTAAATGAAACCAAAATCATATTAAACCATTTTATGTGGTCCTAAAAATGAGAGGTAGTTTATTTAAATCGGATGAGTTGTCTTTTTTACGAATTCAACTTGAACAATAGACAATAGTTGTTAAAAAATAAAGTTGATAAGGAGGGTAATTAGAGACTTAGCTGAACATTAAAGAAGTTTGCAGTGAACAAAAACAAACTGAATAAAACATTAATATAGCGAGTGTTCAGTGTATCTTCCATTATTATCAGTGACTAGTTGTAGGCTCGTGCACCACTGGCGAACTGCTGTTGAAATGCTGTCTCGATCGAGCTCATTCCATGCTGTTAAAATGCATTCGAAGTTGATTGACGTCTTAAATATTTTGCCTGTAAACTTTGTCAAGTGAACGTCCCCAGTAGCGGACAAGGCTACAATTGTCCAATGATAATAATGGAAGGCACATTAAACACTCGCTCATTGATTTTGATTTTGTTTATTGTAAACTTCTTCAATGTTTAGTTTAAGTCTCTAATTATCCATCTTGTTAATTTTATTTTTTAACAATTATTGTTCAAATTGAATTTGTAAAGAGACTACTAAATTGATTTAAACAAACTGCCTCTCATTTTAAAGAAAATATAGAGTTTAATATCCTTGGTACTGTGGTTTTGTTAGCCCAGTGGAGAAGGTGACACACACACACACACGAAAATAATTATTATTACTGGCCTACATCAAATTAAAGTAGTAATCCCATCTTTGCGATTAGCTTTCAGATAGGCCTAGCCTACTGCATCTGGCTACATATCCTTCCACTAAATGTTGCTACTGACACAAGCTCTAAATTTTATATATATATATATATATATATATATATATATATATATAGTTTCGCGGAAACCAGTTCTTTAAAACTTGTTTTAAAGATTCCGAGTGGTCACGTGGGAAATAACAAACCAATCTAAAACGACCACCTAATTTTGTGTACTTTTGTCTCCGTTAAACGTATATATATATATATATATATATATATATATATATAGAATGAAGATAATGTACGCATTATACTATTTGGAGAGCGCTCCCCACGACATTATTACGTTATGACAGTATGCCTTTAAGTATTAGCTGAAAACTGTCCTAATAGACAATAACATCGTTCACAATGAGATGGCAAGAATATAAAAAGTATACGGCTAAGGCCTAAGCTTAGCCCCCTGCTTTAAAATCTAAAATAGATACGCAAATATGAGTTTGGTGAAAGGGGGATGGTAGTAGAGAAGGTCTGGTTATTGAAAATGAATTACTTGGTATTATTGTTAAGTTCATGATGCTAAGTGGGTATGCAAAAACGAAAGAGAGCCCATCAGCGCGATGTTACCCCAAGCCTACTCCACACCTTAAACGTCTTCGATAGATACTGAATGTCGGCGATGCTGGAAACGGTATTTGAGGGGAGACTGGAACAGCAAAAGATTTTGAGTTGAATTTCTTGCAATTGGCAACGCGCGTAGTTGCCAGACGTATAAAGATTGAAAAAGAGAGAGAGAGAGAGAGAGAGATTGATTCTGAGAATAAATAATATTTATTTCGTTTAAATTTTCCAGGATACATGCACAAAGTAATTGTATAAAACAAATTGATTTTATTTGTAAATCTTCTTAATATATATATATATATATATATATATATATATATCAGAAACATTTTGAGTACAGTATTCTTCATTTGACACCACCGTTTCGAAATATAACCAACTTAATCTTCAGGGAATGAAATATGAAAAGCCATTTAGAATTTAAAGCATACAGGTTTACATTACAAATTATTAATTATAACAATTCATAATTAAAAAAAAGATTTACTACAACTTTCTGCATTAAAATCTAATAACATTTGGCACTTACATATTAACGGGGGGCCACCACATATTGATGATTGGTTAGGTTAAGTTGTAATATTTTCGTTAGTTGAAAATTTCTAATACATCATATTTTTTAAATAGCAATATTTTTTTAAATATTTTTTTATACAATTTAATGAAAAAAAATAATTTTTTTTAGGCTTATTCATGATGAAAATTTGGGATCTACCAAAAAGTGAAGAAGATGCGGTCATTGTAAATATTTGAAATGTAAATCATTGTAAATATTTAAAAAAATATTGCTATTTAAAAAATATGATGTATAAGAAATTTTCAACTAACGAAAATATTACAACTTAACCTAACCAATCATCAATATGTGGTGGACCCCGTTAATACGTACGTAAGTACCTAACATTTTTCAAAGATTTTAAAATTAAACAAAATTATCAATGAGCCTATCTTCAACATGAAAATACAAATGTAAGTAGCCTATAAAAGGTTAACAAAAGTAAATAGACACCTTTGGTTTTATTATAGTTTTTTATTTGATAATAAAAGTCACTAAATAATAACAGATTTATTGAATCAATATATTTATGAATGGTATTGCTTTCCCCTTTTGCATTACGTAAAGCTGACACACGTTCAGGCATTCCATTAATGAGCTTTGCCATTTGTTTTTTGAAGACGATCATCATTGTGTCTATTTACTTATGTCAACTCTCTCTATCCAAATACTGTTGTCGATAATTACGGCCACTATATCATAATTAGTTTCCCCCCAAAAATACAACGAACGTGTTGACAATTCGCCGAAAATTATGTAAGAGTTTAGTTTGTAAATAAAAAATGATATTGCCATTATTTTTCATTTTCTGCATCCAGATTATGTAGCGACCCGTGGTTTGGATCCCACGTAAAGCTGTAGGTAGGTCCCCTCCGCCATGTGACCTTAGATGTTGCGAACGAGGTTGGAAGCCTAACAAATAAACGAAAGCCTTATTTTACCTCAATTAAGATCTGATTTTCTGTCAGCAAAGCCGAAATTTATTTGTGTAAGTTAGTGATTGATGAGTGTATGGTTGAGTTGGTTGGTTTAATGAATGACTGATTTACTATGGTTTTCGCAAATACCAGAATTTATTGGTTTATTTCGGTTTTACCCAATGGCAGGCAGCGCTCGTAGCTTAGTGGGTAACACCATTTGTCTGTAAGTAAAGTGAAGAAACTTGGGTCAAGGACGTAACCAAGGACGTAACGCAATGAGCCGCATTAATCTAGCCTGAGGGCTGTGCCAATCATTGGGTAAATACCCAGTGACTTCATTTGCTGGCTCTACAGAATAATGAGGACGCCATTACTGATTTTAGAAGTAAAAATTTCGTTTTTAAAAGTTAATGAAAAGAGTAAACAAAATTCTTAAATATATGTAAAAGCAACATTTAGTAACTATGCAGCTAATTAGGCCTATGTTATTTTTACAAAATAGATACATTTTCCAATTTTATTAAATATGAATTTCATTTTTATACGGTCATACTAAGACGTTTCACCCAAACACTCGATCAACTTCTCAGCTTTCCGAGTGGTTTATAAAGAAACAGATTCATTTTTAATTTATCCAATTGGAAATATCTATTTGCTTGGTACTCTACATTGTAGGTCTAGTCTTGTAATTTTAACCCTAGAAAGCCAGCGTGGCCTATTACAATAGAAGTACATTTGTTTTTCTGGAAATTGTCTTTTATTGTACGCAAGTTATTTTTTAATTTTGTTTAGTAACAATAAATTGTTTAATTTAACGTATAAATGTAATTTTTATTATGGAGTTATAAGTAAATCCAATACTAGTTGCTATGTGTGCGATCCCACACTGGCCTTCTAAATCTAAAGGTAACAAAACCTGAAGCCTATATATAGGTAGATTTAATAGGTTTAAAAGGTAAATAAGTTGGCGTGGTATTTATAGCTTGTGTTCATGCAAACATATACCGTGTAAATCAACGGATAAGTGGTATAAGTCGCAGGTAAGTTTTAGACCTGGGATGACCAAATGTGCATAAAATTCCTATACGTCCGTCGCACTGTCATTTTCAAATAAACAGTATTGCAATCCATTGTTTAAAATTAAAAATAAATGCAGTACCTGACATAGGCCTGAGCCTATTTCTTGGAACTCCTAATTTAAGTGTAGTAATAATAATAATCGATTAATTAGGTTAGCCTAGGGCTTTATATATAAACTAAAGCGCGCTGCCATCGACCTCGGCCTGCGATCGTCGACCTTTTGGGTTTTTGAATCGAACGGTAAGTTGTGCGCCGTGCCGACCACTAGAAACAAAATAGGAAGTTAAAATATCCCAGTGCACGCCCAGTCCTTGTCAGTGCAGTGCGTGTATCGTTTACCAGGTGAGGTTTTAAAATTTTTTCATTTCCAATAAACTTTTGCTTTGTATCTGCTTAACCTCGCTGATCGAACGGAAAGTGGTGTTATGACGTGGCCCTTATTTTAAATACAATTTAATATATTGTTTTTAAAACTATGTTAAAATAATATAAAGATAGTGTGCATTAGAAAATATTGTAGAAATAAAATGTAAAGTTAAGAAAATTATATATATATTATATATATATATATATATATATACACACACACACATTTAACTGCAAAGAACACGCAGTATAAATAACGTAAAGAACGACGCTTGTATAGGAGATATTCCGCGCAAGACGAGAGAGAGAGAACAAACAAATGAAAAAATGAGGTAACCACCCGGGATCGCATCTGACCGGCAATCGGAAGATCCCGGGTTCGATTCCCGGGTGGTTACCTCATTTTTTCATTTGTTTCGTTCTCTCTCTCTCGTCTTGCGCGGAATATCTCCTATACAAGCGTCGTTCTTTACGATATATATATATATATATATAAAATAAAAATAAATTATTAAAAAGAAATAGGATTAGGAAGTGGTGTACTGGCAAGTCAATTAGCCTACGCCACTACGCCACCCAATCCACCGACCAGAAACCTTTTCATTGAAGAAGTCGCGAACGTGGTGAGTTTAATGGGCCTAAGCCATGATAGGAGTGATTTCTTCACTCAGCTTTTCGAGATAGCAGCGTTCGTGTTACGACAAAGGAACATTTCGATGTTGCCTTTCGGACCAAATTCCAATCCAAACATTAACGACCGGACATTCAACTCTCGCGTAATCACAATACGAGAATTCTGATAAACGTAGTAAACGCACTTATTGTACGGGTTGATATAACCATTCAGCTCGAACGTGGCTTCATCGGTCCAAATAGTTCCGTCACACAAAGAACAACCGGACCGTCAGTGATCCAGTTCAGAAAGGTGGCAAACTCGCAACGTCGATCGGGGTCAACATCGACCAAGGCATTCAGCGAATGAGGGCGATATGACTTCAATCCAAGATCCGTAATCATTTGTCGAACTTTGGTTTTAGCTAGATTCAGCTTCGGAGAAGCTCTCTTGAAATTCTTCATGAGTTTCCGGGATTTTGTTCTCATTAGTTCTAGCGGATTTAGGTCCTGTTCTGGGTGTATTCTGTATAAGGTTCATACTGTTCTTACGTGTTGAAGAAGTCCGGCCATAATACTTCTGGTACTGAGGACCAACTTCAACTGCATTCTGGTAAATGGTTACAGTTTGACAGTTTTAATTCCTTTAGACGTATATAGACAATAGGATGGATTCAGCTGAACACAACCCAGTTATTCCCAATGAATTGTTCAGCAAAAGACATTTGAAACAACCAAGAAAAGACTCAAATACCTTATTTTAAAAACTTTTAAATTTATATGACAGAAGGTCTTGTATCAAAACAAAAGTCATTTCTGAGAAATTTAAGTAACACGATAAGAATGCAACAACCAAGTAAATATGTGTGTGTGTGTGTGTGCGTGCGCAAAAATGCTCTTCCCCCACGGACTCGAACCCAACCAACACCTCTTGAGTAAAAGGCGAAGATGCTAACTATCACCCTTCCACAAAATGACAGTTAGCGCAACCTGGCGTGTATTTCAACATAACATTTTCGCGTCCAGAAGTGTTTTCTGTACTAACTCCCCTGAACTTGAGGTAATGGCAGCATTTCACTCAAATTTCTAGCATAACACTTGGGACCCATAGATGCAAATTTATGCAAATCATGGGTGTTCATAAATTTTATTTATATATATATATATATATAATATATATATATATATATATATATATATATATATACAGGGTGGGCCGTAAGTTTCCATACATAGGAAAAATAAACATTTTTTTATGGACAACCATTTTATTTATATAATATGCTCTACATGGTTGCCATTGTTTTGAAAACACATTTCAATACGTGTTCCCCACTGTTGATGAACACGCATTAGCACAGTTGACGTTATGCTTGTAATGGCGTTGGTGATACGTTCCTTTAGATGATTTATGTCTCGTATCTTTTCCTGATACACCATGGCCTTCAAGTGCCCCCAAAGATAGAAATCAAGGGGGGTGAGATCTGGGATCTGGGAGGCCACTCCACAGGACCACGCCGACCAATCCAAGCATCCGGAAACTGCTGATCCAAATACCGACGCACGTGAAGACCATAATTTAAATTTTCCTATGTATGGAAACTTACGGCCCACCCTGTATATATATATATATATATATATATATATATATATATATATATATATAGAGGTATGAATTAGTTTTTATCATGCAATACAAAACTTTCAGCGATCGTTCTTCCTTACGTATTTACTTTTTACTAATAATAAGGTAGTTAACTTGGCATTACTTTTCAAGCCACACCTATTTCATTCATTTTCCAATCTAAATATACACAATACTTCACTTTTCAAGAATTAATACTATAAACACCCAGGAATGTCTGTTAGTCTGTCACGCTCGATATACAGGGTGTCTCAATATACATGCAACCATGTCACTGCTAATAATTCTGCCAATATTAATGTTCTCGTTCTATTTTTCAGATTTGAAGAGAGGAGACGATAACAACTAATAATTACACTAGGCAACAATTTCAACTTTTTTTTGTTACAGACACGTGAACTACTGATTCCTACTAAAGCGCTGATGCTGATTTCAGATCTGATATCAAAATTTCTCTATCACGTCCAGATTTTGTGTAACCGAAAACCCCTATTTTTCATTTTTTTTCTCACCCGCTTCTATTACGAAAGCCGTCTAAGCTACTTTTTCCGTGCCACGTTTTATGTTAAGCATACTTAAATAATTAGTGAACAGGGATGTCTTTCCTCCTTTATTCTGGCTTAAGACAGACAGCGGAATTCCGCTGGCGGAGTTACCACCCCTGCGCCCAACCATCCACCCAAAGCGCGTTAGTATTTTGTTGTTACTACTGAAAGGCAAATTCCTGTTCTTAAGTGAAACTTTGGTGTGTCCTCTTCCTTTGTCGCTGTAGGATGACGAGCTCTCCTTCTGCAGGAACCAACAATAATCTCCCATCATATTTGGGTTGAAATTACCTTGGTATCTGTTTTCCATAACTGAGATCTGTTGGGGGAAGCGCTCACCATGCTCGTCACTTACAGCCCCAAGGTTGGCCGGGAAGAAGTCAAGATGAGAATGTAAAAAATGAATTTTCAAAGACATTCTGCATCCCATTATTTCATAAGATTTAAGCATGTTTTCTACGAGTTTACGGTGGTTTTCAGCTTTGTGGTTTCCAAGAAAATTTTTGACAACTTCAACGAAAGATGTCCATGCTCCTAGTTCATTCTCATTTAGGTTAGATGGAAACGATGAGTCGTGGATGACACTGCGGATCTGTGGTCCAGTGAAAACTCCAGCTTCTAGCTTAGCATCTGTCAATATTCCTTTGAATTTATCCTTTAAATATTGGAAACCACTACCTTGATGATCCATACCCTTCACGAAATTTTTCATAAGGCCAAGTTTAATGTGAAGTGGTGGAAGATGTACTTTCTGAGGGTCAATAAGTGCTGGGTGTTTCACATTGTATTTACCAACAACATGTTCAGTTGTAGATGGCCAATCATGTTTTTTGTAGTGGTTCTTGTCATCTCTGCTGTTCCATAGACACAAAAAGCACATATGCTTTGTGTAGCCCAACTGTAACCCAAGAAGTAATGATACAACTTTAAGGTCGCCACAAATATTCCATGTGTGGTCCTTATATTTGATGAGTCTTAGCAGCAGTTTCATCGATCATAAGTCTCATAAGGCCAGTGGCATGTGCTACAGGTATTGAAGGTTTTTCATTGCCGTTGTGCAGTAATACAGCTTTAAGGCTAGCTTTACTAGAGTCAATGAACAGTCTCCATTCTTTTGGATCATAGCGACAGCCAATCCCTTGCATCAGACCACTGATATCGTGGCAGAAACAAACGTTTCTTCCTGTAAGTAAAATGATGAAAACTGCAAATGGCGATGGCGGAAATGGGAAACTTTGGTGTTTGGTTGGAGAAGATTAAATCTTGAAGTCTTGAACCAAGCAACTCTGCCTTTTCTTTTGGTAATTCCAAATCGCGCACTAAGTCATTTAACTCCGCTTGACTTAACAAATGTGGGGAAATATTTGCATCTGGAACATATATGCCATCTTTCCCTGTTTCTATATCACTAGCAGAATCTTCAGATGAACTGCTGTCTGTTATCGTTGCTGGTGGAACTGGTGGTGGATTTGTTTCATCATGTGGTACTGGTTTCATTGCTGATTCGCAGTTTGGGTACGTGATCTTTGATTTGTTTTTCTTTGTGAAACCAGCAATCTTTGTCAAACAAAAATAACAATCATTGAATGATTTTCGGCTCACGCCAAACCATGGGGACTGAGAACGGCATAGCTTTTCTTTTACCATTCATCCAAGCTATTAACATTGCATTGCACTGTGCACAGCAAATATGTGGTGCCCAGTCCCTCTGTTGGTCTCCTAACTTACAGTCAAAAAACACTTGTAGGCAAGTTTAATCTTTGTTGTTATGTTTCTACGTTGTGGCTTAGGTGTATATTGTCCACAGACAAAGCAGAAGTTGTCTGGGTGATTTACACAAGCACGTCTATTTGATGCCATTTTGAATTACCATACAATATCTGAAAAACGTAGAAAGTAATTATTACGATGTGCAAATAAAAAGAAATACACCGTAGTACAAAACAAATGTTATAAAAACACACAAGTCACCACAACCTGTCACTTGCTCATCAGCAGAGAGCTTCAACAACCGTTCTGCTTGACTGTCACGTAGCGACTGACCGTTGGGCTGTTGCCCGTTACTATGCTCTTGACTCAGTGTTGCCAACTCGGGATAAATTTTATTTATCAAATTGTTCGAATTTGTATATAGTTGGAAAAAAAATTGCTTTAACCTTGAAAAGCAAGTTTCATATTACTGGCATTAAGCCGATTAAAACCAAAATCTGGACGTGGTAGAAAATTTTACTAAAAGTGATTTGCATTTTACACAAAATCTAGACGTGATAGAAAAAATAATTATAGATTTGAAATCAGCATACCGAAATTAGCTAGGAGCACCTATTTGGTCTTCTGTAACAAATCTTTGTTGCCTAGTGTTATCAATCAAAATGCCTTGGACAAAGGAGGAAAAAATTTTTGCGTCACTACTTATTTGGAGACGAAATCATTCAAAACTGTGCAAGCGAAATTTCGCAGGAAGTTCAACTTCAACAATTATCCCCAGAAAAGCCAAATTTATCGTTGGGCACACAATTTCAAGCCACAGGATCAGTAAACAATCTCAACAAGAAAGCAGAAACACCCAGATCTGGCAGGAAGGTGACTGCAAGATCTCCTGACAATGTGAATGCGGTGAGAGATTCTGTCGGAAGGAGTCCGAAAAAGTCAATCCGAAGACGTTGCCAAGATCTGGGTCTTTCACGTGCGTCAGTGCAAAGAATCTTGATCAAGGATCTTCAGCTGTACCCATACAGGATCCAGATCAAGCATAAATTCACACCAGCTGACATGGCAAAACGTGTTGTGATGTGCTGGTGGTTCGAGAACAAGATCGAAGAGGATCCTGACTTTCTTGATGATGTTTGGTTCAGCGGCGAAGCACACTTCTTGCTCAGTGGGTATGTCAATAGCAAGAACAATGTGTTCTGGGGCACACAAGCCCCAGACGAGGTGCTTCAGAGGCCCTTGCACTCTGTGCAGGGTGTCAGGGTGATTGACAACTTCGCTTGTCGGCTTCAAGTGTGTGTGCAGCGCAACGGCGGTCATTTGGAACATGTGCTCTAATAAATGTATCCTTTGATCTAGAGACCTCAAATCTTCAGTTTTTAATTATTATCATATCAGCTTCCAGGAAATGTAATCTTTTTTGGAGTTTATTTTCTGAGTAATAAATTATTATCATGTCAATGGGTTCCATCTATTTTGAGACACCCGGTATATGGGCGATATTTGTATTTTAATGCATTAGAAAAAGGCGTAATGAATTCTACTTTTAATTATAATTTTAAAAAGTGTAAAAAATATTTGCTTTTGCGTTCAGCTTTGAGCCGAAATTTAATCTGCGGCTAAGTTCAAAAATTTACCAAATGAGTTCTTTTTATGCACTTTCATACTGGTGCTGCAACCATTACAGAATAAACATTGTATCAAGATTTGTGAAGCTTAAAACTTTTATAGCTGCATTCTTTTCTATAGTTTTATTGACTGAATAATTGACTCCCCGGTAACTGGGGGGGCCTGCGGCTCCCCAATTACTGAGGCCAAAGGCCCCAGCACCACGGGCGCAGCTAAATGGGCCCGTAGGGCCCACTTTAGCTAGTATAATAATAATTATATAATTACTAGCAACTAGTAACTCAATACAACATGCAAAATTTCTATAAATTTCTAATTTCTATAATTTTCCATAATTCTATGACATTATAGAATTAGAAAAAATTGGGAAATTAGAAATTTATAGAAATTTTGCGTGTTGTATCACTTTGGATATATGAATTGTACAATTCTAAAATTGTATCCTATCTACATTTAGGATAGTATCAAAATCTAACATTTAACGGATGCCATTTTGTCATATATCCGCAAGATCTTCGACAAAATCATATGGTTGGGGAATGTCATGGGCTATTGGTTTATTTAGTATAAAAATCATTGGACCTTTTCCAGTTTGTGTACCGTTTTTCATGTAATTTATTTTTGCTTCTTTTCAGATCAAAAATGAGTTCTTGATAACCTAACCTAACCTAACCTAACGTAACCTAACCTAATCTTCTGTTTTACCAGTGTTGGGCACTAAAGCGTTAATCCGATAACAGTTAATTAACGAAGTTAACTTTTTTAACGGACTATTAACGGAAGTTAATTTCCATTTATCGTTATCGGACCAGTTAACTTCAGATAACTCGATATTTAGTCTGTTAAAGTCCGTTAACACGTTAACTGCGAGGAGTCATTCACGGAAGATCACCGCTCCACGAATGAATTCAAAACGCCATAACTTCAGTCTGCTTCCAGATCTCGCAAGGGGAGGTTGTGCGCTTTTTATTGAAGGTAAGAAGGTTCTTTTAACGTTAGTAAAAGTCCTATAATATTATATATATATTAATACGTATGGAGATACGTATGGTAAAATGTACGGTTGAGAAAAATTAATTTATAGTAATGACTAATGAATAAGTATTTTACACTGCGTTAGTAAATCTCTAAAAAAGTATATATAGTATGTAAAATTTGAATAATAGTTTTATTCACTGATTGTAATATTGTCGTCGAATTAAATAACAATTGTGTATATTACATAGACAAAATAATTCATGGACAAAGTATTTTTATTTTATAGACTAAATAATTCATAGATAAAATATTTTATAGATAAAATAATTACATAGAGAAAAATTACTTCTATTGAAAATTCACAGAAAAAGGTTAAGTAAAATAAAATATTTTATATAACGTAATATTATATATTATATATTATAATATTATTATACCGGGTGTCCGAGAATTATCTGTACAATTTTTGGCTGTTATTAAAAGTCAACCATCAAGTGTAGAAATTCCAGTGTTGTCCCATTTTACAGAGAAACTCAAGTTTTTTCTGACAACAAGTTTTGACAAGTTTTTTCTTTTTTGTACGCGGGTGACAGACATTGATGATTTAAAAGCAAGAATCACAGCTGCTATTGAGCGAATTGATGTGGATATGCTGCAGCGTACATGGCAACATTTGGATTATCGATTGGATGTTTTGCGAATCACTGATGGTGCACATATCGAATGTTTGTAACAACGTTACTTTAATAAAAGAAACTTTTGAAAATACAGATTCTAAATAATCTTGTTTAAGAATTTTACGTGTGTTATCAAGAATTTTATTAAAAGATGAAATTGTACAGATAATTTTCGGACACACTGGAATTTCTAAAAAACTTGTCAAAACTTGGTATCAGAAAAAACTTAATGAGATTCTCTGTAAAATGGGACAACACTGGAATTTCTACACTTCATGGTTGACTTTTAATAACAGCCAAAACTTGTACAGATAATTCTCGGACACCCTGTATATTATTATTATAATTAACTTGTCGACACTTGGCTGGACACTGATGGGAAGGTAGACATGGCTGACTCTGACTTCATGGGGGAGCAGATCTTCATCAACCTCTTCCTGAAGTACAATACGCCAATTCCGTCCTCTGCCGCAGTGGAACGGCTCTTCTCTCTCGGCAAGGACATCCTGAGGCCCAAGAGGTCAAGACTGGCAGTTGGGCCTAACTTTGAGAAGTTGTGTCATAGTCTTTAATAAATGTGCCTAAAATTTAATTTTACTTTTCAGTTCCCGCCATAATAATTCTCTGGTAAATTAAAATTTAGTTAATGGTTAGTGGTTACAAGGGTTTCAAAACATGTAATCAGTACATTTTTTATTAAAAAAAAAAAAAAAAAAAGTTATTAAGCAAAAAAGTTGCAAAACTTGATAAAAATACAGTTAAATACCTATTTATTGTTGGATTTTGCATAAATAAACATTTTCTATGGGTTTTAAAGCTTTTTTCCTTGATTTTTTTAAATGTTAGTAAAGAAATAGTTATCGTTAACGGATTATCGTTAACTTCCGTTAACTTTGTAGTAAAATTATCGGATTATCGTTATCGAAGTTAACTTTTTGGTTAACGGTGCCCACCACTGTGTTTTACAGGTATGCATTTCCGAATAGTCCTTGAATAAATAATTTCAATCTAAAAATGTTTACTATGCTGTATGTAATGTACTGTAGAAAACGGTACATAAACTGGAAAACGTCCAAATCATTTATACTAATCAATGATGAGAGTTTACTTTATAGTAACTGATCTCAGACTAGGCTGACCAGAAATAACCAGTGCAAGCAGAGATTAAGGTTATTATATTTTTAAGAACAAATTTTTAGTCTAAGATAGTTAACTAGCTCAGTTTACCCGTAAAAATTATTAATGAAAACTTTGTTTCAAAAGTATGAAATAGCGTACTTACTGCATGAATAAGAATATTATGAATAACAAAAAGGTTTGTGACTGATTTTGATTTCATTATAACCTCACAAACGCCAGATTAAAATATTTTGGGTCTGTTTTAAATGAACGTATGAAAATAAGCCTAACTATTGGCAAAGCTACATAGGGCCTAACTAACTAGGATCTAAGAAGTAGGCTATGTAACTTAGACCTAAAGCCTACATAGCCTAAGCCATAGGCCTATAGGCACGCACGATTTTGGGTACTTGTAGGTTATCTTCCCCACCACCAATTTTGACAGAATATTTTCGTTAAAACTAACGAAAATATCACGACTTAACCTAACCAATTATCAAAGGCGTACAGTTCATCTATTAGTAAATAGTAAATACTATTCCAGAAACAATGTTATAAACTTATAATTAATAATAGATGAACTGTACGCCCTTGATAATTGGTTAGGTTAAGTCGTGATATTTTCGTTAGTTTTAACGAAAATATTCTGTCAAAATTGGTGGGGGGGGAAATAACCTACAAGTACCCGATTTTGCATTATGTAAAATCGTCCGTGTTCATGCATGATATTCCATTTATGGGATTCCAGCGTTGCACCAAATAATTTAAATGAAATGCTAGTCATTACCTTGAATGTGGTGGGGTTTAACATGTAAAATACCTCTCGACGCGAAAGCATCATGCATTTCCTCAGTTGTTTAAATGTATGAGAGGTTGTGTTAAATTTTATCCTGTCGTAGTGTAGGGGCAAACGCCCTGCACTTCTATTCAAGAGGTGGTGGGTTCGAACCCTGGTGAGGGCAATTGGATCTTTTAAACTATTCCCCCCCCCCCAGCTTCAGAGAGGGGGGGACATAGTTTAAAAGGTCAATATTAGGGGGAAGATAATTAATTTAACAGGTTTTACTTATCTTAAAAATTCTATTATGTAAATAAGATATGTATATAAGATACATATCCTGAAAATGCTATTATATTCTATCATATTTCCGGTTTATAGAGAACTATTATTTACATAGGATAAAATTTGAATGCCCGGTTAGGTCAACTGTACGCCCTTGACGATTGGTTAGGTTTATCCGTGATATTTCGTTAAAACTAACGCAAATATCACGACTAAACCTAATCAATCGTCAAGGGCGTACAGTTGACCCAACCGGGCGTTCAATTAATCTAACCGGGCATTCAGTTGACCTAACCGGGCATTCAATTAAACTAACCGGGCATATATATATATATATATATATATATATATATATATATATATCGAAAACTTACGGTAAAATTATTGAATGCCCGGTTAGGTCAACTGTACGCCCTTAACGATTGGTTAGGTTAAGTCGTGATATTTTATTATATGTTTGCAATTATTATTATAAACTTATTTATTATATGTTTGCACTAAATAATAAATTTGTCGTTATTGTTTCTTATCTTATTTTGGTTAATTTGCAGAGTTTAAACTTTGGGGGCGATATAGTGAAAAGATCAACATTGGGGGGGTGGGGTGATTGTTGAAAAGAGTATGTTGGGGGGAAATAGTTTAAAAGATCTGAGCAAATTTTGCATTATGCAAAATCGTGCGTGTTCATATATTATATATATATATATATATATGATACACACAGACCGTGCATGGAACAAGGAACTCTTCTAGGAAAATTAAATTCACTATAGTCGGAATAAGTAATGGTAAATGACAAATACTATAGTTTTTTCTTTTTCATGATGCTAGCCCGACGTGGGCAACGGGTCATAAAAAGCCTCAGGGAACCATTCTGAGTTCATTCCCATCATGAAACGGACATGTTATGTGCCTTGAAAAGTGGATGCTCAATTCTGCCAGTTGAGGTTTAAGTTTTGGTTTTTGGCTAAAAATATAGTAGTTACCCCTTTTTCTTTGATGTATTCAATCTGACGTGAAGGCAGCGAGTCTTTTGCTTATATTGAGGTTCTAACTGTAGCTGGGCTAGGCTGCTTTAAACCCTAGGTCCTGTCCCAAAGCTGGATCCTATCTGCTTTGCAGATAGCTGGTGAGGGAAACTATATTTTTGGGACCTCTTTGCGAGTGACCCGTTGCCCACGTCGGGCTAGCATCATGAAAAAGAAAAAACTATGGTATTTGTCATTTACCATTACTTATTCGGACTATAGTGGATTTAATTTTCCTAGAAGAGTTCCTTGTTCCATACACGGTCTGTGTGTATCATAAAAAGCCTCAGGGAACCATTCTGAGTTCATTCCTATATATATATAATATATATATATATACACACACAGTGCGTTTTACTGGCGGTACGCAATGGTACACAGTACCGGCATCTATTTTAAAAATAAAAAATCCTTTATTTCCCCCAACCCCCTCGAGTCCGTCAAACTTGAGTACAGGCCCCTTTCCTAGAATAAAACCCAGTGTATATATATTATATATATATATATATATATGATGCAAACCACAATGAAAAAGAAAAAATTATTGCAAGGCCTTTCGTGTATTCAGCAGTACACCTCGTCAGGGAATGACGAGGTGTACTGCTGAATACACGAAAGGCCTTGCAATAATTTTTTTCTTTTCCTTGTGAATTTGCCTCATTCATTCATTTCACGCATTAAGCGTGAAATTCATATATATATATATATATATATATATATATAATCGCGCGCGCTCACACACACACACACACACACACACACATTCATAGACAATTGTGGAAAAGAATTCACTGAAGAAATAAATACTGTGAAGAATACTGAAATTTTCAAGATTCAGCAATAATATATAAATGGTGAGAAATGGTGAAAAATAAAATGACCAATGAAAGACAGTTAAGTTGGATGTAAAATACAATGTAATTTCGGTCGAGCAGCTATTATTTTACTGGCCAGATTAATTTTTAAATTAATTATGAATTACCTCTGAATTTTGAAGGGTTCAGTATTTTTTCATAAGTTTTATTCCCCGACAAACTTCTTTTTACCACTGTAAAAACAGACGCGCGCGCGTCTCCGCATAAGCGAGGTACCAACTTGTCAAAATCCTTCTATCTAAAAAATTAATTAACGAAAACTAACTTAATCTAACTTTAGTGCCATTGAACCGAGAAGAAAGTAATAAGTTTTTTCAGAGGTACTCACTAGTCCAGTCAAACAAAAACTAACCTAACCTAATCAGGATCAACATATCTTTTTTTCCAACATTAAAAATGGGAGCTATTGAAGAATAGGGACCCCAGCCTTCTTTAGTTAGGCTTATAAGGCTAACTAACGAAAATATCACGACCTAACCTAACCATTCGTTAGGTTAACTGTACGCCCTTCACGATTGGTTAGATTAGGAGGCCCGTTAGGTCATGATATTTTCGTTAGTTAGCCTTATAAAGCTAACTAAAGAAGGCTGGGGTCTCTATTCTTCAATAGCTCCTAAAAATGTTTCAAGATTTCTTGTATGTATAAATTTTTAATGTTCACAGAAAGTTACATCACTACATCTGTGAATTATCATGTACTCAATCTCATTTATGTCCGGGTACCTACACACACACACACACACACACACACACAGAGCAAGAGGTTTGTTGTTTTCCTTCAGACTGTCATTTTTTGTGGAAGTGGTTTAAATATTATTGGTAATATTTCATTATTTTATTCTTCTACAAAAAGAAAGTATTTTAATAAAATGAAAATTATACACGAGATGTTCATAAAAGAATGAAATTAGGCTTAAGAAATCTATAAAAGAATAAATAGATGAATAAACTTATAAAAGACAGTCAAACGTAAGTAAACCAGCGTAAATTAAACAAATGTATAAAAATGTATGGGAATTTGTAAGGAAATGTCAAATCATTATAAGAATAACTGGTTACAGCGAGATATTTGTTGTTACCACCTACGGTAGACTTGCGATTTCCAACCTGTGGGACGCGTACCACCGATGGTACCCGGAGCCCTTTTTGGTGGTACGCAAGAGGGTTATAACTTATAAATACGTAGCTCTTTTGCTAATTGATAATTATTTTCATGATGACGTTTTCGAAAGTAATATTAGCTGTAAATGAATAACGCAACTTTTCTAACTGCAGGTTTGCCTGCTATACAATTTGCCCTTCCAGGTAGAGTTCAAATTATTTAACGATAGCGGGCGAAGCCAAACTCAAGATTCTGATTCAGTACAAATGTCGACGAATATCATTAAAATATATAGAACTCTTTAGATAAAGCTGAAAATTCAAGGCTGAACATCATAGCCCCCTCCGTACAGTTTTGGCTAGGTGTACCACCTTCCTTACATAATGGTGGTACTAAGAACATAAGAACATAAGAAATTTTTATAGTGGGCACACTAGGGGCCACTTCGGCCCATCGAGGTGGCTCCACTATGTAAAAACTGCCTGTACATTGGCAATAACCAATTTTTACAAAACTAATTAAGTATCAATTTAAAACTAATTAATTATCAATTTAAAACTAAAGATAGAATCTCTAGATCCAGAGGATCAAAGTCAAAATAGGCTACTATCCACAAATATGTTACACACTATATCTATTTATAACACATGCAAATATATCAGATCCAAAGAATCCAGTCAACCTCACTATGGTACCCATCAACACCAGCACCATGCCAACCAAAAACAAGTCACGGTCCACATCAATTGCGGACCAAGTCACAATTTATATCCATATATATTACAATATATATACTTGAGGAAAAGTGTAGGTGTGGTGTAAAGACTGTACAGTAATGTAGAAATGTGTGTGCACCCATTTTGGGTCTCCCATTTAAAGGTGTTTGTGAGGCAAGTGAAGATCATGAGTTTTTCAATACCTCACAGTACTATGGGGGGCACCGCTCAGCAGAGGAATCTCTTTAAATAGGGTGTGTAAGGACAGAGTATCCCCTAACCCAAGATGCTGCCTCCCTATATCCCACAACACCTGTGTTGAGCTGTGGGATCTA
Source organism: Bathynomus jamesi (assembly GCA_023014485.1). Classification (NCBI taxonomy): domain Eukaryota; kingdom Metazoa; phylum Arthropoda; class Malacostraca; order Isopoda; family Cirolanidae; genus Bathynomus; species Bathynomus jamesi. The sequence goes on along the minus strand of JAJOZX010002684.1, from coordinate 235,924 downwards.
TCACCCAAATGCACATAATATATATGAAATAAACTAGTACCATTCATGCAATAAAAATGGGCTTAAACACCATCACCAGATGTCCCTTGCAGACATCAAACTATCCAACCTTCTTTTGAAAGAATCAAGCGTATCTGAAGTCACCACTTCTTCGGTCAGACTGTTCCAAAACTTAATTACTCTGTTTGTAAAACTATGTTTTCTTAAATTTGTTCTACATCTTGGCTTAAATAATTTCATACTATGACCTCTAGTCTGATTATTGTGATCTTTAATGAAGAGAGACTCAAAATCTATCTTATCCAACCCTTTTTTCATTTTATACACCTCTATCATATCACCCCTTAACCTCCTCCTCTTTAATGAGAACATGCTTAGATACGCCAGTCTTTCCTTATATGTCAATTGTCTTAGAGATGGGATCATTCTTGTTGCTCGTTTCTGTACTTTTTCCAGTTTTTCAATATCTTGTATCAAATAGGGACTACTAAATTGAATGCAGTACTCGAGGAGGGGTCTCACATATGAAATGTATAGTTGCTTTATAATATTGAGTGATTTGTATTCAATGTGTGTCTGCATGAGATTGAGTCTAGCATTTGCTTTATTTCTGATTACCATACAGTGATTTGAGGGTTTAAGTTCATTTGTCACAGTGACACCCAAGTCTTTCTCTTTATCATCATTTTTAATCCAAATTCCATTCATATTGTATTCAAATTCTGGATTTTTTGGCCCAATATGCATAACCTTGCACTTATCAACATTAAATTTCATCTCCCACTTATCTGCCCAGGCTGTTACTCTGTCTAAGTCTTTTTGTATTGTCATTGCTCCTGCTACTGACTTAACATTATGGCCCAATTTTGTATCATCAGCAAATTTTGAGGTTTTACATGATAGGCCCTTCTCTAGATCATTTATATAGACAACAAAAAGCAGAGGTCCCAGAACAGACCCCTGTGGGACTCCGCTCAATACGGGTCTCCAAGTAGACTTATTTCCATTTAGATGAACTCTCTCTTTTCTATTTCTCAGCCATTTTTCTATCCAGTCAGCTATATGACCTCTTATACCATGGGCTCTAACTTTTACCAACAATCTTGCATGAGGAACAGTATCAAATGCCTTTGCAAAATCTAAGTATCTATATGATATCTACTGGCTCTTTATTGTCCAAATGCAATAGGACTCCATCATAAAATTCAATCAAGTTGGTTAGACAGGACCTTCCATTTCGAAAGCCATGCTGGCTATCATTTATAAGGTTGCACTCTTCAAGGAACTCAGTAACTTTACCTCTAATGATACTTTCGAGCAATTTGCAAATAATGGAGGTGAGGCTGATGGGTCTGTAGTTTTTTGCTAAGTTTCTATTTCCTTTTTTAAAGATTGGAGCCACATTTGCTTTCTTCCAATCCTCTGGAATTTCGGTACATATCAATGATTTATTAAAAATAATTTCTAGTGCCTGTGCTATATTCTTTTTGGCAGCTTTTATGACTTTTGGATGCATTTCATCTGGCCCTGGAGATTTTTCCATTTTTAATTTATCTATTGCTTTTAAGATATCTAGTTTTGTTACCCTTAATTCATTTATTTCTCTATCTTGTCCTGGTAGTATAAGATCAGGAATATTATTTAAATTTTCATTTGTGAATACTGATGAGAAGTATTTGTTTAGTTCTTCAGTTATTTCAAGATCATCATCTATAGTTTTATCATCTATATGGAGGGGGCCAATTTTCTTTTTCACTCTACTTTTCAAATTGAAGTGACTGAAAAACTTCTTAGGATTGTTTTTTGAATTCTTGGCTAGGCTTTTTTCCAGGTCTCGTTTGCTATCTCTGATTACTTTCTTGCAAATGCTTCTTTTACTTTTATATATTTCGGAGTCTGTGCCATTTTTAGTTCTTTTGAATTTATGAAATGCTTTTGTTTTTTCTCTGATTGCTCTTTTTACATTGCAGTTTATCCAAGGTTGTTTTTTATTTTTTCCAGTTCTGATTTTACACTGTGGGATATGCTTCCTTTGTATGTTCATTATTATACTTTTAAATTTTTCCCACATACTAGTTACTGTCTGTTCAGGCTGTAGAATATCTGTCCAATTTATTAGACACAGATCATTTACTAGTCCATTTTATATTTCCTCTTTTAAAATCTGGAACTTCTACTTTATTTTCACTAGGTCTTGAATTACAAACAATATTAAACCGAAGGATACAATGATCACCTGAACCTAGTGTTTCTGAAACCAAGATATCCTGGAAGGTATCTGGATTATTTGTTAGAATTAAATCTAGAATGGCATCGGCCCTGGTTGGCTCCTTTACTAACTGGGTTAAACCATTCTCAATTATACAGTCTAAGAATCTCTCATTACTTTCTGGTGTTTGTAATATTTCCCAGTCTATATGCCTATAATTGAAATCTCCAACAATAATAATATTGCTTGTCATTGCTTTATTTATTTCATCAATAAGTTGATTTTCTAAATACTTATTTTCTTTACTTTTGGGGATTCCTCCAACTAATGTACTCAGAAAAGAATGGTAGCAAAAAGGATACTTGTAGGTTATCTCCCCCCCCCCCACCAATTTTGACAGAATATTTTCGTTAAAACTAACGAAAATATCACGACTTAATCTAACCAATTATCAAGGGCGTACAGTTGATCTATTAGTAAATAGTAAGGATCATATGTAGAATTCGGACCCCAGGTAACCCTAATGGAGAATACAGACCCCAACTTTCCCCTAATGTAGAATCCAGACCCCAACTTTCCCCTAATGTAGAATCCAGACCCCAACTTTCCCCTAATGTATAGATTACACTGCCCAACAAAAAAACAATGTTTGCTGGTGATTTAATTCTAAGACCTGTTTCTGGATAATATTGATGTGCTGATTTCAAAAATCACCTTCGATTTTGTCCATCACATCAGGTTTTCGTGCAATGTGCAATGCAATATGCCTATTTTGGGTGATCCATGAAGGACACTTATCAAAATTGATGATTTTTGAGACCTGTTAACAGCTGTTTTGCTGTTAAAATTTTATCTGTGGAATACGCACATCTGTGCATTAAATCTAAAGGTCATGTACAACATATTAAAATCTTGGGTATCTGTGACTTCCCCAGGTGTGAGCGTGACGTCATGATCATGGATTCATTTTTTGCTTATTTAAACACTTTTAATCACTTTATGTGTCAATATTACCATTGTATATTAAAGTTCACTCCCTGCACAATTGTTTACTTTTCCATGCTGATTCTGAGTATGTAAAAACTTATTTTTTGAAAAGAAAAAAAATTGGGCAAAACCCTGCCAAAATGCGATATCTCCGTATTTGATTGCTCGAAAACCTGACGTGATAGGCAAAACCTAAGGTGATTTTTGAAATCAGCACACCAAAGTTACCTAAAAACAGGTGTTAGAATTAAATCAGCAAAATTGGTGTTGGGCAGTGTTATAGAAGCCAGACCCCAAACGAATCATATAAGGACATCAATAAACAATTTAAAGGTTCATAGAAAATTTTATTATTATTATCACAAATAAAAACCATTAAAATCACACAATTGTAAAATCTTATATCAAATGTAGAATTCGGACCCCAGCCTTCTTTAGTTAGCTTTATAAGGCTAACTAACGAAAATATCACAACCTAACCTAACCAATCGTTAGGTTAACTGTACGCCCTTGACGATTGGTTAGGTTAGGTCATGATATTTTCGTTAGTTAGCCTTATAAAGCTAACTAAAGAAGGCTGGGGTCCGAATTCTACATTTGATCCAATCTTATTAAGTGAAAGTTTAATTAAAAGGATATTGTGAAAAAATGGTATCACAAAATTGGAAAAACGTATTGTTTATGTCTTTCATGCCACATAAATTCGTCTAAGTATGAACTTAAGTGTGATCTCCTACATCCATGCATTGATTTAATAAAACTTTTTTGGCGATTCCAATAGCTTTCAATAGTTTGTGTGTGTACTAGAAACTCAAAAAGTTAAAGAGTAGCTTAAACAAGCCAAATGGAGAATACAGACCCCAACCTTCCGCTAATGTAGAATTCGGACCCCAACCTTGGTAGCAATGTTCCCTCTAATTTTTTTTAGTCCGTGTGCGCAAGAAATTTTCGTTGTGCATACATTTAGATTCATGGTGAAAAATTGTGCAAACTTTTCTGAGCGCTATTATCTTCAAAATGAAATATATATAAATATTAAATACTTAATAAATATTATTTCCATAAGGTGATAGCTTGATCATTACGGTACTATTAAATGGTTATTAAAAAACTGTTTACAATATTATATATTCTTAAAAAAGAAAACATTTTATCCATTCTAAAAATATGAATAAAATAAAAAATAGTAAAATAAAATTCAACAAAATAAAGAAATAAAATAAAAATAACATTAATTGAAAATGACTATTTTAGTTATCATTTCTCAAAACAATTTTTAGCATTTAGCAATTTAAAATAGACTATCAAGATTAATACATGATTTTATCCATTCACAAAATAGGAATAAAATAAAAAATAATAAAATTCAATAAAATAAAATATAATCAAAATAACATTAAATGAAAGTGCCTTTCATTTAAGTATGATTGAGATTTCTCCCTACGATCTTTAGCATTTGCCCATTCCAAATAAACTCTATGAAGATTAATACATCCGTCATCCTTCAGGTAACATTTAATTCGCATGAGCATGTCCAAATGATTTTCTTTCAAGCGGTTTCTTAATTTGTCCTTTATAGAATTCATTAAACTGAAGCCACGCTCACAGTCCACACTAAATGCTAGGAAAGTTCCCCCAATATCCATCAACTTTTTTAGCAAGGTCACAAAATTGTTCATTTTGGAGGGCGAATGTCACCATATCATCAAAGTTTTTAACCAGCTTACTTTTTTTTTCTCGCATACAACAAATTTAAAATCATTGTACTGTTCGATTATAGTAGAACTTTCACCAAGAAAATCTGCATATTTTGCACATAAAACTTTAACATGCTCAATGCCAAAGTCAAAGTCTTTCTGTAAAATAACCGAGCAATCAAAGGCAGACCATTCTTTTACTTCATTTTCAGGAAACCTGTCTTCCAAATGGGCATGATACGCTTGAGCCTGTGCGCATTTTATTTTGCTGTGTGCACGGGTTTCACGACTCGTGTGCGCGCGCACACGCGCACACCTTAGAGGGAACATTGCTTGGTAGGGGTCCGAATTCTACATATGATCCAATAGTAAATACTATTCCAGAAACAAACAATGTTATAATTAATAATAGATCAACTGTACGCCCTTGATAATTGGTTAGGCTAAGTCGTGATATTTTCGTTAGTTTTAACGAAAATATTCTGTCAAAACTGGTGGGGGGGAGATAACCTACAAGTACCGCAAAAAGTGGTACGTCGATGTAAAAAGGTGGGGAACCCTTGATCAAAACAATTCCTTTTTTAACTTTTAAAATTATTTACTAAATTTCATTGATAGAAATCGGTCCTTTCGAACCTAAGGACATCAAAATTGTCCTTCGTACTCTCTCCATAACAAGATGTTTCGAGAGAAAAGTTAGGTAGGCTACGTAGTGGGCCCGTGGCCATTATTATAATAACATCATTTCCATCGATCGGCGAACTTAAGCGACATTGGTCTGTAGAGTAGATGGATGGGAGACCGTCCTCTGCGTTCAGATCATGTAGCGACCCGTGGTTTGGATCGCACGTAAAGTTTTAGATCCCTCCCGTCATATGACCTTAGACGTTACGAAGGAGGTTAAACAACCGCACCATTAGGCCTACATTTTACTCGTACATTCCTGTTTTCTAAAGGATTTAACAGTGTCTACCAAAGTGGAGAAACTGAAAAAAACTGATAATACCAGTCAAAAAATTAATGTTTGTTGAAACATTCACCTTGTACAGGGTGTTCGAAAAGTCCCGTCACCCCTTACAAAATGTACATATTGTAATACCAATTTTATTTTTGTGTGATTGTATTTATATGTGTGAGGTGTAATTTAAGAAACAATTATTTTAATTACAGTAGATACAGTTACTAATTACATATCGTTCATATCGGCTTCATATCGTTTCTGCATGTCTGTATCGCTTAATTCATTAACAAATGACGGGCAGTATGGTTTCATGCCGAGATCTTTCGTCATGTGATCTGTTATTGTGGACATGGGGACTGCAAGTTCTTGTGATCATTTCGGAAGTGATTTTTTGGTGAACGAGCCACCGATGCAATCACACCTTCACACTGTTCTGCTCGCGTTGTTGGTCTTCCCGACCGTGGTCTGTTCTTGATGGAGTCAGTTTCAAACAGCTTTTTCTCCCAGCGTAATACCGTGTTGTTTGGTGGTGGAGCCTTATTGAATCTTGTGTGAAATCATTCTGGATATCATGCATCGTTTTGCCAGTATGTGACCTTTCATGAGCCCATGTGCTCATCGCTAGCTTTTCCTCCGATGTAAGTGGATTGGTCTATCATTGTTCAGGACTAAAATGTTCACACAACTCTAATACCTGGAAAAGAAAAAAAATGTCAATTAATCACACAAAAATAAAATTGGTATTAAAATATGTACATTTTGTAGGGGGTGACGGGCCTTTTCGAACACCCTGTACATTGGCTACGAGTAATCGGGAATACCAGCTAACCATTCATACTTTGAGCTTATATTTTATATCCACGCATACTGTCACCAGACACGTCAACTCTCACGGATTTTCCGTGAGACTCACAACTTTTAAGTCTCAAATTCCCTCATGTACGATATGTTTCCAGTTATCAAAATCAGGCAAAATCTCGTAGATTTTCATACTTCAAGATTGACGTCTCTGCGTCACAGGTTTTGGTCAAATTAAACGTTGCTGGGATGCTAAGTTTTTTACAGTGGGTATGTCCTAGGTCCTAGGACATGTAAACAAGACTGAATTAAGGGAATTAGCGAGAGAATATTATAGTATAAAATTTTTATGACTTCATTTACTGAAACTTTCAGTAAAATATTAAAGTGCACAGAAGATACGTGAGCAAATTTCTTGCTTCGCACAAGATGTCATTCTAATAGAGTTCATAATTTTCAGTGAATGGCAAATGTTGTTTAAAGTACTGTAGATGCGTTAAGATGAACGTGTGACTTGTTTAAACTATTGGAAGGCGAATGTGAATTACTCGCTTATTTACAGTTTAAGACAGTGGTTCTCAACCTTTATTGTATAGTTACCCAAAACCCAATTCTCATCCAGCTCCATTATCCCAATCATTAGATATTATTTTTTATAACTTCTGGATCGCGTCATTACCCCACAAAATAGTTGCCGGCTCTTTTCCGTTCTACCCCAGCAACAAAAAATGAAATTATATATTATTTTCTACTGTAGTTTTACTTGCTGAATTCAGTAATATATATCTTATTTTGGAGAAATTAATAACAAAAGAGTTATAGTCCGTTTATTTTATTTAAAAGTAGAGATTGCATTTAAGACTTCAATAAAAATGTCCTTTCCTTTTTGTCTTCTCCACAGAAATTCACATAAATAAGAATCTATCATATTTCTAGATGTTCCCCAATGTCTCTCGTTCCTTTGTTTAGCTAAATCAACTGTACGCCCTTGACGATTGGTTAGGTTAGGTCGTGATATTTTCGTTAGTTAGCCTTACAAGGTTAACTAAAGAAGGCTGGGGTAGAACGTTATTTCCTTAACTATGTTTATGAAATTCCATTTATCATCCATAACAATATCTACAAAAGAGAAAAGAATTAATAATTATAACCATAACTAATTAAAGCACGAATACTTTCTTCAAAATAAAATATATATTATTGAATTCAGCATGTAAAACTACACTAGAAATTATTGCTGGGGTAGAACGGAAAAGATCCTAGTTGCCATTACCCCAGTGGGGTAATTTATCCCGGGTCCGGACAAAAGCCCCCTGGACAAATTGCTGGCAGAAGATATTTGCGTGAAATAACCAATATTAACCTGTTAGGTCAACTGAATACCCAGTTAGGTCAACTGAATACCCAGTTAGGTCAACTGAATGCCCGGCTAGGTCAACTGAATGCCCGGCTAGGTCAACTGTACGCCCTTGATGATTGGTTAGGTTAAGTTGTGATATTTTCGTTAGTTTAAACGAAAATGACGAGAGCCAAAATACATAAACTATAAACATAAACTAAACTATAAACATAAACTGTAAATAATAAAGAATAAAAATAATGATTTAAAAAATTCTTGGTGCTAGTATAGATAGCGTGATTCCTACCTCGATTCGGCGGTCTACCTTTTAATTATAGCTTCTTACCTTGTTTACTAATTGCTTGTTTACATTCAATGTCCATCGCCCTTGACGATTGGTTAGGTTTTAGTCTGATATTTTCGTTAGTTTTAAGGAAAATATCGTGACTAAACCTAACCAATCGTAGGTAGACCACACACTATAGTAGCACCGAAACTATTTTTTAAATAAATAAAATTGAATAATAAATAGCATTTTATATTTATTATATTTTCATTTATACCTTGGATAGGAATCACACTCTACAGTACTGTAGTTTCGAACCAAAACGTGTAGGAATCACCCTATAGTATCGAAGTCACCGGTAGGAATCACGCTATAGTAGCACCAAATTCTTATTATTATTTTTCCTAGGGGGCTTTTGTCCTACACTCAATTTATCCCTAGGTTGGGAACCACTGGTTTAAGAATTAGGTAAAGAATGAATTAACTTGTGAGAAGTGGTTTAGTAACTGTAAAATACTTAAAATGGTAAATTTTGTTTTATTCCAATGTAATAAGTAGGAGTGTAGTTTTCATTATTTATTAAAACGAGTTAAGTTACAGTGAAGTGCTGCTTATTACGTATGGCTTTGTGCATAACGGAAGGGGACCGTGAAGCAGTGGAAGTTAACGGAAGTTATTTAGTAGCCGGAGCTACTGAAGAATAGGGACCCAAGCCTTCTTTAGTTAGCTTTATAAGGCTAACTAACGAAAATATCATGACCTAGCCTAACCAATCGTCAAAGGCTACAGTTAACCTAACGATTGGTTAGGTTAGGTCGTGATATTTTCGTTAGTTAGCCTTATAGCCTAACTAAAGAAGGCTGGGGTCCATATTCTTCAATAGCTCCTAGTAGTCTATAAGTGGCGTTCCAAACATTGGAAAAATTGGATCACCTGAAGACCAGGGCCCCCAGCCTTTTTTAGTGAGCTTTATAAGGCTAACTAACGAAAATATCACGACCTAACCTAACCAATCGTCGAGGGCGTACAGTTGGCCTAACGATTGGCTAGGTTGGGTTAAGTTATTTTCGTTAGTTAGCCTTATAAAGCTAACTAAAGAAGGCTGGGGGCCCTGATCTTCAGGTGATTCGAAAAATTTGTGTGAAAGTTTCTTGTAAGCGGCAAGTCGTCCTCTACACTCCACAGAAGATAAGACCGATTTAACCTAATGCTTTCAGCTTTTCTACGGCCCAAAGATCGCATGCGGCAGCATCAGTGGAGTCCTCCTTCGGCTCCGGACTCGAATTCAACGTTCCTTTTTCTTTCTCAAATAGCTCCAAAACGGAATTTTAGGTTACATCAATTGTGTAGTTCACTATCGTCAACTTGAAAAAAATAGCCCAATTACTACTACGACTACTTCTACTGCTAATAGTAATAATAATAATTCGCCTCCTATGTAACAAAGACCATGTTCCTTGTAATATCATTGAGCATGAGTGAAATAAATAATGCTGGATACCAGCATGACATGCTATCACTACGAATGGCTTCAAATTCTTCTCATTAAAAGCAAAGTAAATGCAGGAGAACAAGAATTTTGAATATTACCCAATTCAGAAAATTCAGGACAACTCCGACCGTCAATATCTTTGCCATAGTCTTCACTGTTGTACGCGGGTTTTTCGGGGTGGTTCTCGGTCATTCGCGTACGGGACGGGGAGTCTGGGAGGGCTGCAGCCCCCCCCCCCCCCCCCCCCGATTCGCAAGTTTCCAAATATTTTCGGGTAAATGCCTCAAAATTCGGCCAAAGTCCCAAAACAATGGCAGAAAAATTGGAGTTGATTAAAATTAGACTCGGATGTACTAATTATAATTAAACCAAGCATAAATTATGCAACAATTTTTTTTTGCTTGGTTGCAATGTCGCATAAACTTGTTGCATTTAAACTTACAAAAACAAATTTGTTGCTTTATGTATTTCTTAAATTTTTTTAGCTAATTTAATTTTTGAGGTACTCGTGCAATCTTTTCAATTTATGTTATCTGATGGCAAAAAAATTCAGTGTTTTGTTAGAATTAATTTTTTTTAGAATATGCATGAAAGATGCAGCATGTATATTTTATAATGCTCTGTGAATATATATGCGCATTATTGCAACAAAATCTCTCATTTCCTTGCCATGTTAAGTTCACTATGTTGGCATCGGAAAATTCGGGCACCTTGGAAATTTTTTGGCAAATTGCGAGCCACTCCCCCGAAAAAATGAAGCCCATACGCCTACGTTGAACGTTCTTGGTAACCCGGTGGTGGGTGGCGACGATGTTGAAAACGAAATATAACGTTCGATGACGATGTATGTAATTTTTTCATCATAAATGAATTTCGAACAATGGATGCTATACAATTGAGTTTCATAATTGATGTTACTAATTGGATATCGTAGAATGTTACGCAAGATGGTAGCGTGGGTAACTGTCAAATCGTTCACTTCAAATAATTATTTTATCATTTACTGTTGATATTAAAAACGATAAAAAGTTTTAAGTTTTACCTTATGTTTACATTTTAAACTATTCAATTACGTTATATAATTCACTAAATGACCTAAAGCAGCGGGAAAGTTTCCTTGCCAAGGAAAAATTAAATTGAATTTAATGACTGGATTCCATGGTGAAAATAGGCCCTCTTTACCCACGGCCTTTGTTCGAACAAAACTTGATGAAATCTGAATGCACCGACACGGATTACAGTATCAATTTTTCTCTTGAATCAAGGTTTTCTTTTTTTTCCCCACGCTCTGCTTTCTATAGCGCCCTTCTAGAATGTTCTTTTGAGGTTGTCATTGCAAATCCATCCATTGTTTCTTCGAGCCTTTCGTCTAGGGTGGCCAGACGTCCTGCTTTAGGTAGGACAGTCCTGCTTTTGAGCACTCTGTCCTCCGTCCTGCGCCACTTCAAGCAGGACGTTAATTTGTCCTTCTTTTTGGGGCCTGTCTAAAAAGAATTATATAAATTATCTTATGTATACTAAAACTCTTGGAGATGGCAAGTAAAGGGGCGAAATACAAAAAATAGACAGCAATTATGGATGTCTATGGTAAGTAGGCTACTTCCTTTAGTTTGTGAAGTAAGTTAATTTGGTTAGCATACAGTATGTTGTTTCAGCAGGAGTAAAAATGAATATTCATTTCTTTCAGCTCTTTATTTATACTGTATGAATGCATGTATCAATGTATCATGCATGTAACATATACAGTGCGTTTCAAAAAATTGAAATTTTAGAAAAACCACAAAATAGCCTTCATTACATTATAGTGATTTTTGACAAATCAACACTTCTAAGTATATTTTGTATATTTTATACAACTTTTTATATTTCAACTCATCATTAAACATGTTTAATTTAGGTAAAAAATAAGTGTCGCAAAAATTTAAAAAATGTCCTCCTTTTTGGAAATTTGGAAATGGCCACCCTACTTTCGTCACACGTTCCTAGAACTTAGAAAACCATTTTAAGTAATCTATACTATAATGATTAAACCTAACTATTATAGGTAATTAATTTTCATAAACTGACCCATTATGGTAGATCTATATGTTAATTATTATTATATAATTATAATTATTATGTTTAATGACAACAATTTTGCGCACAAAATCTATGACACTATTGGGTTAACTGGTGTGCGCGATTGGTTGAAATAACCCGCGCCTTCTTACAAACATGACGTTAAGAGATATCAAGGAGCTCGATTGGGAAGGGAAGCGAGTCACGTGACACAAAATGGTTGTGGCGTAAACGCATTATAGCCAAGATTGTGTGTGTTGAATGTTGCGCAGTCACGTGACTCCGTTGTACCTACTGGAGGGGAGGCCCTCGTAATCCTGCGCGAGATGCGCAGTAAACATTATATTGATTTACGTCATCATACTCGATGGCCTATTTTAAGTTTTTAATCCAATTTCTATAGAAGTTTTACCAATGTTATATTATTAATAATTATAATAATGGCCAATTTTTGCCCATCCAACACTTCCATTCTCATTTTATCAAAATTTGGTGTACTAGATATAACTATCTTGACGATCAGAATCTGCTATGAGTTTAGGCAATAGTCCAAGATCTCTTGAACAACAAAAATCGTCACGGCTGTCTGTTTCACTCTCCATTTCCTTTCCAACGTCCTCCGAGACTGCAGCTAGTGAAGACTTTCATGAAACTTTATTTTGAACTACTTGCTGTTTTTCTTCAAGTTCTCCAATTTCTCCATGAATTGAGCCAGGTTCAGAATCTTCTCTAGGTGCAAGGTCATCACACTACATAACATTTGGAAAACATAAAGCCACTCGGACCTATCGAGATTATCGAAGTCAGATAAATAATCTGAAGCTATACTTTAAATGATCAGATTTTGCAAAATATCAGTTTCAAGTCATCTAATTACCTATAAACTATTTACAAAGCTACTGAAGTAACCTACGTTACTTGAGGTTACATATACAGTACAGAGAGTGAACACTATTTACAGTTTACAAACGTTCATCCTTGAAAGTGTTCACTTTTTTCTTAACACTAAAGCGTTATTATTTACCACATCATTTGAAAAATCATTCCAAAAATGGCTTGCCATATGATGGCAAATTTGTTAATTGTCACTCGAAAAGAGAAAAAATGTAATATTGATTGGCAACACCTGGCTTCTGTTTTTGCTTTTTTTTATGGCTTCTTTACACTTCTGACTTCCAGATTTGTGTTTATAACGGGAGATGATACTGAATATTGATTTAATTACATGTTCAGATTCCTATTATCATGTCATGTACAAGAGTGAAACCCAAAGATTATATTAAATATAAGGATCAAGTAAAGATAAGCACCCCCAACCTTTTTTAGTTAGCTTTATAAGGCTAATTAACGAAAATATCACGACTTAACCTAACCAATCGTTAGGTCAACTGTACGCCCTTGACGATTGGTTAGGTTAGGTCGTGATATTTTCGTTAGTTAGCCTTATAAAGCTAACTAAAAAAGGTTGGGGGTGCTTATCTTTACTTGATCCAAATATAATATTTATTATGTTTATATTAAATATAATATTTATTATGTTATATTAAATATAATTTTTATTTTATATATTTTTAAATTTGTTAATTAAAATTTGAACTACAATAAAATAGTGGTAGTAGCAGTAGTAATAGTATTGGTAGTAGTAGTTGTATAATCATAATAGCTGTACAGATTATTATTAGATGCTCGCGTAATGGCACTCTACTGCGCCATAACGAGAGTGGTTCAGGTTTAACGTCAGTGAACCAAGGCCAATATATAAAAAATATATAATTTATCCTGATAACCTATAAAAATACTCAGTAACTCCATTTTAACTTATTTATATATATTTAAATAATATATACCATTAGGGTTGGCCCTTTGGGTGTGTAACGTGTGTCCCCGCACAGGGCGTCGCGACCAAGGGGTGCCAAAATCGACATTGCAATTAGCAGTCCTTTTCAATTTTACCGACAGTGTTTCTATTTTGGGGAAAATTTTATGTTTAGATTTAATAAATGTTTTATTGGCGGATTTTTCTAAAAAATCAAACCTTGTAAATTTCCTACGACAAATTCTTAAAAATTATAATAGTATACGCGTGTATGTATGTACAGTATATTCAAACAGTCGCTACCATCAGGTCTTTCCAAAAGCGAGCTGACGTTATCACAATCAGCTGTTCTCCAAGTACTCGAATTTTTATAAGCGCAAAAAGCCCCTATTCAGAGGAAATATAGAGTGTAAACAAAATCCTTTCCCGATTATACACTTTAATAATTATAAGAAATCCAAAGGCGGCACAGTAATGCTTTGTTTTGCATGTTGCTGCACAACACACATCAAGTTTTTTCTTGTCAATGTTTGGTGTCGATTAATGCATGATAGGGTGATAGGCCCATTCTTCTTTGCTGAAAAGAATGTTACGGTACAAAGTGTACTTGAACATGATCGAGTTCTTTGTAGCCCCCCAGTTGGAAAACCTTCAACCATCCATCATTTTACAGCAAGATGGTGCTTCTCCACACTGGGGTTTGTTAGTGCATGAGTTCTTGAACACCACTTTTCCCGGAAGATGGATTGGGCGCGACGGGCCTGTGCCATGGCCTCCACGATCCCCCGATATCACGCCCCTGAACTTCTTCCTGTGGGGATATGTAAAGGATTATGTGTACCACACCCTCTTTCTGACATTGACACTCTTCGTGCAAGGATTTGCGATACCATCAGCAGTGTCACGAGAGATATGCTAGCGAACGTATGGCGTGAACTCGAATTTCTCTTGGATGTGTTACGTATAACTAACGGCGCACATGTTGAGATTCAGTGAGAAACATAATAAACTTGATGTGTTATGTAGCACACAAACCAAAGCATTACTGTGTCTTCTTTGGATTTCATGTAATTAAAGTTTATAATCGGGAAAAGACTTTGTGTACACCCTGTATAGCGCGCGGGAAGAACGAAAATTCTTCGATTGCTGACTGTTCCGGGCACCATGGCTTCTCCGCAATGTATTATGGGAGGCACCATGTTGACAGATCATTCTTGGCTTAGCATTGGACGAAAGTAGACGCTATTCTATTCATTTTTAAAAATTTAATTCTCAAATTCATTATTTATATTCGGAACCATTTACTGGTCAATAATAATCATTGTGACTTACTATTTTCCAGAGTTTTGTAGTATTTCACACTACAGTAAAATTAACGTTTTCAAAGTTACTTACACTAAGCTCTGTAGTCTATCTTTAGCGAAGCTGATAACACAGCTTCCAATTTTACTCTACTATAATTAGTATTTATTATATTATTGGTAAACAAATTAATGAGTAGTAGAGTAACACATTTAGCAGTTTATGTGGCTAGGAACTAATTCAAGATTAATTTACGCAATTCCGTTATCATCATTAGCCTATCTACATCGGGAACACACTATCGCTGGTGAATTAATTCTCGAGTTATTAGGTACACTCCTTGACATCAGGTACTGCTACTCATTCAAGGACTTTAATATAACTTCTCATTCAACCTCGCCCAGTGTGTTATTTCGGCAAGCTAACGCGATCGAACCAGGCGTTACTTGGCCTAGAGCAGCGGTTCTGAACCATTTTCTGCTTGTGTACCCCTTGAACTCTTTGGCCTAGAGCAGCGGTTCTGAACCATTTTCTTCTTGTGTACCCCTTGAACTCTTTGAAGGGATTTTCTGGATTTTCGAGAGGGATAGAGAATTTTTACTTTCTTTACGACCGTGTGACTCGTGGCCGTTTGTTAATCGTATATAAAATTAAAAGGGTTATATTTTCAGGACCCCGTCGCGTAACCCCTAAGATTCCCTCGCGTACCCCAGGTTCAGAATCACTGGCCTAGAAGAAGGCGGAAATATTATTCGTTCCTCTCTCTCTCTCTCTCTCTCTCTCTCTCTCTCTCTCTCATTGGGCAGTTGGAGAGACCTCAGTGTCCAATATAAGTCCGAGTGGCCAGTGGCGGCTCGTGACTAAAAATTCTAGGGATGCTGTCTCTAAGAATGGGTTGAAATAATTACTGAAATAAAAGGATGAGCATTGAGCAATGAATAAAAGTTTCAAAAGTTATTGAAAAAGTTATTCAGTGAGCTCATCCTTATATTGTTCTTGATTATTTCAATTGTAAATAAAAAATTTAGGGGTACTGCAGTTCCGCAGTGCCTACCGACGAGCCGCCACTGAGTCCGACTCACTGAATACTGCATCACTAATCCAAGTCTCACTAATACAGACTATATCCAGATTTTCACTAATCATATAAGTAAATAATTAATTTTTTGTATTCCTAAGACTCCCTGCATTTGTATAAAAACACTTCAACTCTTCAGTTTTATCTGGTTCAATACTTTTGGCTAGATAGCTAATGTGCCCATTCCTGACATAATCTGTATTTAAGACCTAACAGTGTTAACTTTACATATACCCTGATACTTTATGCACTCTGTTGATCTAAAGTTCTCTTTAAAAACCCAAAAGAACTCGCATTGTCCTCTAAAAATCTATATAAAGCAGTTCCATTCCTACTAAGATGTAATCTATCCTTACTGTAAAGCTCCCCCTTTTCATAAAGATTATCCCACAAATCTATGAACTCAACCCCTTCACTACACAGCATCTTAACTTTATCATTTAAGGCTAAAATTCTACTTGTAAATTCCATACTTACCCCAGCTTTTGGTAAAATGCCCACTACATAACGCTTGCTCTGCCTTTTTTAAAGTTTCTATCAATTCTCTGTACCTATGTTTAACTACTTCTGAATTTCTGTTCAACTTAAATCTACCATCTTTATCCTTGCTTGTTAAATCCTTTATACGTACATGAATTATAATGTTACCTCGGCTTTCAGGCAACTTCTTCACTAACTCATTGACTTTAGAAATATTACCTCCCGAAATACACATTATTGCCTTATTGCAAAATTGCTTTATTGCAAAATTCATTGTCCTGATTCCTAATGATAGGATCCCCAACCATGGTAAATTCACACTGCTGCTTCCTCTTAATTCCCTAGTAGTAAACCCTCGTCCAACGCGTGTTTGTCCAGCGCGAATTTGCTTATACACGGAAAAATAAATGCGAATAATTATTTGCTGAAAACGGAAAATTTGATTATACGCGATCCTCCAAACACGCTCTAATACAGTAGTACTGTACGCGTGCCAATGCTCGCTCTAGTGTTTTCTCTTACACTCTCCAACACTCCCGCACCTCCCTTCCTCTAGTGTCACCCCTCGCATCACTCTTTGTCTCAGTTCCGCTACCGCGTCAAGTTCAGTGAAGTTGTGTTGTAATGTTTTTGTCTATTTTGCCGTTGTTTTGTTATTACCCTTAGACAGCAGTATGGCACCAAACCGTAAAGCATCTGCAAGTGATAGTGAAGAGAAGAAAAGTCGTAAGGTTATGACATTAGCCGAAAAAATAAAGATTGTAGATAAGTTGCGTGGTGGCATGAGCATAACATCACTTGGCCGGGAGTATCACGTGAATGAGTCTACCATACCCACCGTCCGAAAGAATGAAGAAAAGATGTGCTATTTTCATTGAATATATTTTTATTTATCATCATATATGTAAATATCATTATGTTTATGATTTTATAATGTTCTTATTTCATATACAATATATGTAGATAGGGAAATTCATTTGTGTGAATAAAAATCTACGTATCTATGATAAGTATTAATGGGAGACTTTATGCGGCCGCGTTCACATATCCCATTTATCCCATAAGGTATTAAGTTTGTCCAACGCGGATTTACCTAACGCGCCGTTCTCGAGGAACCTAACCCCCGCGTTGGACGAGGGTTTACTGTATCTGAAACCTGTTATTATCATAGTTCCTACCACATGATTGCTATTCTCTCTAATCCTATTCCTTGACTGACCTTTGACTTTGTGCCATCCATCAGGCCTAACTTTACTTGGACCTGCATCCTTGTAACTGATTATGGCCGTTTACATATTAATCGACAATACTCGGGTTTAAATCAAAATCAAAATCTTGCTGCTGAATAGCGATCAATACATTCGATCAGTAGCGCCCACAGGATTTTCTGACAGGGGGGCCACTTCCACTACGTTATCTGGATATATATATATATATATATATATATATATATGATGCAAATCCACAAGGAAAGAGAAAAATGATTCCAAGGCCTTTCGTGTATTTAGAAGTACACCTCATCACGAGGTGTACTTCTGAATACACGAAAAGCCTTGGAATAATTTTTCTTTTTCCTTGTGGTTTTCCATCATTTATTCATTTCACGTGTTTAATTGTGAAATTCATCCCATATACTGTATACTAGGGGTACTCAATATATTTTGCCCTACCCTTTTTTCTTTGCTAAATAATAGACCATGGGGCTGAAATGTCTTTTGGGGCGTAAGTTTGAACTTTCTGCGCTTCACATAACCGGACTTTTTCGATTTGAACCGCCCTACCTTGTATAAAACCGCTTTTAAACGCCCTTGTATAAAACTGATGGTTAACGCAGTTTTGAAAATGGTGTCTGACAGTGATGTGCGTCGTAAACAGAGTTGTTATCGAGTTCTTAACCGCAGGGAAGGAAACAGTTGGAAACATTCACAAACGTCTACAAAACGTTTACGGAGATACTGTTGTTGATCGAAGCACAGTTGGACGCTGGTCTAAACGTGTAAGATCATCGGAGAGAGGGAGAGCCAGCCTCGATGATGAGCCATGCCGCGGTCGCGGTCGCCCGGCATCGTCTGTGACATTTCACACTGTGCAACGTGCTAACAGCATCATTCGATCAAATCGGCGCGTCACATATATGAAGCGATCGCTGGAGCTAGGAATTAGTGAAGGAAGTGTGAATACGATAATTCAGCAACTGGGATACTCAAAAGTGTGTTCAAGGTTTGTTCCTCGTGAACTGACTGAAGATCACAAAGCCCAAAGAAAAGAAATTGCTTCCGAGTCGTTGGTTCGCTACGAGATGGAAGGGGATGACTTCTTTTCACGAATTGTGACGGGATGAGACTTGGGTACACCACTTTGAACCTGAAACAAAACGCCAATCCATGGAGGGGCATCACGCAGACTCCCCACGCAACAAAAAGTTCAAAATGGCTCCCTCTGCAGGAAAAGTTATGGCTACCATCTTCTGCGACATGAAAGGGGTGATTCTAGTGGACATTATGAAGAAAGGACAAACAATCAACTCAGAGACATATATTGCTACCCTACAGAGACTCCAGAGACGTATAAAGCGAGTTCGACTGGAGACAAAACTGGAAGACGTCCTTCTTTTGCACGATAACGCAAGACCACACAACAGTTTGCAAACAAGATAGGCCATCACAAAAATGCGCTTGACTGTGTTAGTGTGTTACCCCACCCTCCATACAGCCCGGATCTGGCACGTTCAGACTTCCATTTGTTTGAGCCAATGAAGGATGCTATTCGTGGAAGAAAGTTTCAGAGTGACGATGAGGTTGTTGAGGAGGTTAATAGGTGGCTCCAGCGGAACCCAGCGGACTTTTACCAGCAAGGAATAAAGGCTCTTGTTTCGAGGTAGAGGAAAGCCGTAGAAAAGGATGGAGACTATGTGGAAAAATAAAAACTTGTAAAAAAGGTATGTAACTACTTGTGTACAAAATTTCTGGAACTTACAAGGAAACTTGGAAAGACAAAAAATAGGTGGGGCAAAATATATTGAGTGGCCCTCGTATATACTGTATGTGTATATACATCAGTGGCGTGCATTCAGGATAAGCTTGGTAAGGGATCATTCAAAAACCACGCGGTCCTTAAAGGGGGGATTCCTTATTTGACCACCAAGGGTCACATGGGGGAGGGGGGTCTTGACGTTTAACCACGTGGCCACATCCCAGAGGACCAAAGAGTACAGCCTTGGGAAGAAATATAAATAAGCTACACTATATGCTCCAATTAATATGTATGCAATATGCATCCAATGTTAGTATGTATCCAATATGCAAAGGTGGGCACCCGGGCCTCAAAAAGGACCGACGGTCCCGGTCCTTGCCTCAAACTGGACCGACGGTCCCGGTCACGGTCCTTTCTGAAGATAGGACCTAGGAACGACTCGGTCCTCGGTCCTTATATATAATATAAGTGAAAAATTTGATAAAAATGAAATTAAAGACACCGGAAATTTTTAATTTTATTAACGTAAATTATAATTAATACAATACATAAATGATGAAAAAAAGTTATTAAGTTAAATGCTTGAGTTTCCCTTCAAGAAGACTAGCATTTCAAAATGGCTGTCACTGAGCCCTGACCTTTTCGGCTTGAGGACGTCCTTCCCCAAAGAGAAGAGCCTCTCCACGGCGGCACTGGATGGGATAGGAGTGTTAAACTTGATGAACACAGCAAACACTTGTACTCCAGGTTCTGCTCACCCTTGGGGCCCAGGTATTCAAAGTATTTGTCCAGGTACGGCCAGGGATTGCCGGGTTCAGTTCTTCCGCTAGGAGCTCCAGTTGCTTGACTTGAAGTTGAAGCACTAACATCAGTAGATTCTTCGTCTCCTCCAGGTGTTGAAACAAGTTTCAGTTCAGTCTCAGTCTCTTTCTGAGTCTTCTGGAGGAAACGATCCATCTTCTTTAGAACTTCAAATAATCACTAAACACACTAAAATCACTAAAAAAGACCGTCCGGAATTGCTTAAAAATGGACGGTCGCTCCTCATTTCGGTCCTCACTGAGAAAAGGACCGACTTTCCCGCTCACGGTCCTTAAAAAGGACCGACTTTCCCGCTCACGTCCTTAAAAAGGACCGAGTTCCTGGAGTTCGGTCCTTTTGGAACTCGGTCCTGCCCACCTTTGCCAATATGTATGGTCCAATAAATAATTTTTTGAACATTCAAAATTACATTTTTTAGTCAAGATATTATTTTCAATTAAAGAAACAATTAATAGAGTTTATTTAGAAGATATGCCTTTTAATTGTTCATTTACCTCATTATATCTCAATAATATAAGAAATCTAATATGGCACCTTACATTTTACATAAGATTAAGAAAGGGGGGTGACATCAGAAGACCACGTGGTTTTGGAGGGGGGGTTTAAGTCATTGGCTACAAATGACCACAAGGGGGACGACGGGTTTGAAAACCAACCGAAAAAGTTTTTGAATGACCCCCTAAGCCTCACCTCCCTAATAAAAATCTTATTAAAGACAGTACCGTATTTTTTAGAATAGTCTACAGTACATACCCACTAGACAGTTATGAAGTTTTTCATTAGTTACTATTATTATATAATATGTACAGTGCTTACAAGAAGTCTCACGCCTCTGTCTCGTCCTAAGCTAGTCTGTTAGGTATAAAATGGGCGGTCCTTATGGCAGCGGAGGTGTGTTCGGATTGGTGCACATAATTGCTCTAACCCCATCAATGACGTCCATATTATCTTTGTGTCGATCACTCTATCTATTTATATATAGAGAAATACTGTATATAGATATATATATAGAGTATGCAGGGGATAACGTGTCTCAGTCCCAGCTATGGTAGTTGTCTTACAATTAACAGTCCCAAGTGCAAGTTACGTTAACACCTCCACATAAACTACCCTGGACTAAAATAACATATATGAAACCCTTACCCAGAAACCATTTAAAAGGTGTGATTTAAAAGCTCTCTCTCTCTCTCTCTCTCTCTCTCTCTCTCTCTCTCTCTCTCTCTCTCTCTCTCATCACACCGCATCCCATCAGAGGTCTTTAGCAGGGACATCGGCAATGTATCCATATAACGTTAATAATAACCGAAACTCGGGGAAAATATACTCTCTGCCTTCCGCTCTATCCCAAATCCTTTTCTCTTAGTAACCTCTTAATACAAACTAGTCTATCATATTTTGCGACTTTTTAACTCTGGTAGGATTCAATTCCATTCCTATAGTGTAAGAGATACTTAAATTCATGTGTGTATTATGCCATATGATATGCGTAATAAATAATAATTTTTAAATAGTTGGAGCGTTCAAGGTCATCTGTAATAATCTATAGACTACCCCTCAAGCCCACTCTCAACACTAAGATTCCCCTAAGACACAGGCGTCTTCAAGTAACATGACTGCGTAGAGATCTAAGGTGTTAGATTCCATATTATATAATTTATGTGCTAGGTTTAAGAACGCTGGCATTGAAGGATGGAAGGAAGGGACAGTAAAAGCGATAATAGGTTTAATGAAGGAAATGGAATGAGGATGGAGGTAAGCGTTGCTATGTCGAAGGAAACGAGGTTGGGTGGGGAATTACGAAGGGAGGAGGAAAGGGAGAGAGGGGGCTAAAATGAACGCGGGAATGTGTTAAGGGAGAGGAGAGAAATTCATATGAAATGCTAAACACAAACTCAAATATTTATTTTAATGCCCTATTCCTAGAAAGACAAAGAGCAAAATACCTTAAACTAACAATGAATTGACAGAAACAGAAGAGTCTGGTCTTAGACGCAGTGATAGGTTTAACGTATGTGGCTAGAGGCCGCCACTCAGAATTACCACTACTACCTAAGTCATAATAAGGTTATTTACTATGACAGAGTAGTCATGAGTAGTTATGGAAATAAAATATGATTATACTGTTGATGGCTGACTATATTCAGTTGGGGTATAAACTATTGCTGACAATCTTTGGATCCTTGGCTTTTAAGACGAATTTTTTTATGCATATGTTCAACAAAATAGGAAATTGGCTGATTATTATTACCATTCGAAGGGTTGGTACCCTTCACAACCGAAATCAATTTCAGAAGGGGTGCATGGTATCCTCATTTCCTTTATCGTCCCAGCACGCTTCACATAAGCCATTTACGCAAAGATGGAAAGGCCGTCTGTGCACCACGAGACGACTCAGGCAATGCGGGGAGCAATGGTGACATTGTATGAATACGGTGTGCCAATAAGAGAAATATCAAGACGACTAGACGTTCATCGAAGCACTGTGGAACGGTGGATTCATCGGTATGAAGCAGAGAACTCAATCGCTACTTTGCCGAGGTCTGGTCCTCCGCGTTCAACATCTCGAGAGGAAGATGCTGCGATTGTTAATCATGCCAGAGAGCATCCGTTTGTTCCAGCGACGCATATTTATAGATACCTGAACCTTCGTTGTAGCGCAAATACAGTGAACAACAGACTTCACGAGGCAGGGTATTTTTCTCGCCGTCCAGCTATAAAACCTGCATTGACAATTGAGCATAAAGAGGCGCGGATGGGATTTGCCTTGCAATACTTGCCGCAGGAGGAAGAATTCTGGAGAAAAGTTGTATATTGTGATGAAAAAACATTTTCAACAGATAGTCATGGTTCCCTGCATTGTTGGAGGCAGCGCGGAAAACGCTATGAAGAAGGAAATGTTTTCCCGAGCAAACGTAGTGGTCACATCAATCTCGGTGTGTGGGGCTGGATGTCTGGCTATGGTGTCGGAGAATTGATTCAAGTAGATGGACGCTTTACTGGACAGCAATATTGCCAGATACTGGAAGAGGTGCTGATACCCAGTGTTCGTGCGTATCTGGTTCCAGCGCCGGAACTATTTTACTTAATGGAAGATAACAGTCCCATTCATAGGAGTAACGTTGTGAGAGCGTGGTACGAAGATCACCCAGAGATTATTAATCTAATTCTGCCACCACGTTCTCTTGATATGAATCCGATTGAAAACCTTTGGGCAATAATGATTAACGAATGGGAGCAACGCAATGAAAGAACATTTGAAGCACTTTTAGCACACACGAGAAATAGTTGGGAGAGCTTACGCTGAACACCAAACATTCCCTACAATCTGACCTCTTCTATGCCGCAATGATTGCAAGAAATTATTGATGCCGGAGGAAGCTATACGAAATACTGATGTTAAAGCCATGACGTAAATGTGTATCGAATATATATTTATGTTAATATAGAATTTTATTATATTTTTATGTTTGACATCTATAAAAGTATATATTGTGACCATGAAAGAACTTTACTTATCCTTAGTAAGAATCTTTTCTTGCAATGTCTACGCTCGTGGAAATGATAATATATGCATTGTTGAAACAAACTATGAGAAGGTAATAGTTTCAGAAAAAAAATAAAAACTGACAACATCGAGGCCATCACGTTTGTGGGAATTGTCATATGATATGCTACCAATAAACTCTTATATACAACTATATACAGTATACTATATTACGTAATAATTACGATGAACAAATCAAATGCAAATTTCTCTGATTCACGGCCCACCAGTCTTGTTTTAGACTAATGACTTTCATAAGATGGAATAGGTTACCATTTAAAACAATGGATAAGCTATCTATTAGTGAGACGACCGCGACTTCCTCGAAATGCGAGCGCGTGAGAGGTTCACTGAGGAATTTGGTCATTGAAGACTTCAAATTAGCTAACGTCACGCCTATTTTTAAAAAAGGCGACCGCGCAGTAGCTAGCAATTATAGGCCCATTAGCTTAACGTCAATTGTCGGTAAACTTTTGGAATCCGTAGTTAGAGATCGTATCATCGATCACTTAGAAAGTAGAGATTTGATTAATAGTAGTCAGCATGGGTTTCGACGCCATAGGTCTTGTTTAACTAATTTGTTAGAATTTTATAACGAAATAGTGCGTGAATACGATAGGCATAGAGCAGCTGACGTTATTTATTTAGATTTTAAAAAGGCGTCCGATACAGTTCCGCATAGGAGACTAATTGCGAAGGTCAAAGCGCACGGTATACGCGGTCAGGTAGCTAACTGGTTAGAAGAATGGCTTCGTGCTAGGAGACAGAGGGTGGTAGTTAATGGCAGTGAATCGGGGTGGTTAGATGTAGGTAGCGGTGTCCCACAGGGGTCAGTGTTAGGCCCATTGCTATTCGTAATTTACATTAATGACATAGATGTAGGATTGACTAGTAACGTGTCAAAATTCGTGGACGATACTAAAATAGGCGGTAAGGTTGTTAACGAGGACGATAGTAATAGGCTCCAAGACGATGTAAATAGGATTATGGAGTGGACAGATAAGTGGCAGATGCAATTTAACGTAGACAAATGTAAAGTTTTGCATATATATCTCGCAACAATAATTACACGTACACGATGGATGATAGGGAGTTAGCGAGCGTTGACGAGGAAGTAGATTTAGGCGTACGCGTATCTAAGGATTTAAAGGTTAGGAACCAGTGCCTGGAGTCTTGCGCAAAAGCTAAAAGGATGTTAGGCTTCATAGCGCGTAATTTCGAATTTAAATCGAAGGATATTATATTGCCCCTTTACAAGTCCCTAGTTAGGTCTCATTTAGAATATGCAGTTCAGTTTTGGTGCCCGTACTTGCGTGAGGATATTGATAGGTTAGAAAGGGTTCAACGTCGTGCCACGAAACTAATTCCGTCATTGCGCAACAAGCCTTATGAAGATAGAATTAGAGAGTTAGACCTGTATTCACTCGAAACTAGGAGATTAAGGGGGGAGCTTATTGAAGTTTTCAAAATCGTTAATAACATCGATAACGTACATTTTGACAAATTGTTCACTTTCGATAATAGTAATACTCGTAATAACGGATTTAAGTTGCGTGGCAGACGTTTCATTACTAATATCGCTAAAAACTTCTTTACGTTTGTAGTAATTGATAAATGGAATAATCTTCCCGCGTCAGTCGTTCATTCTACCAGCGTTAATATGTTTAAGAACCGTCTTGACAGATAGCGTGGGGTAGACACCCCAGTTAGGTTACTTAGGTTCTAGCAAACAATCAAAAGCACTTACCGGTGCGTTGAATTAGGTATTCCTTGAAGCCTACCGTTTTATTCCTGTGTCCCACAAACAGTCTACCTAACTCTCTCTTACATTACCAATTTAGAAGCTATAGACATTACCCCTAACTATACTTAAGTACGGACAACTTTCTACCCCATTTGTCACCTTAGAAACATCACCTAATTATACTCAGCACCAAAGATTAGGTCAGATAGGAAAAAACATGTCTAGGCCAGCCCAAAGCAATACGAACAGCCGCGTTGGTTGGTTTATGACTTGCTCTTGCCATTCAGCTTAGATTTAGTGATATTTACCCTTTAGTGACTTTTAGACTATATACATATATATATACATACACGTCACCTCAATTAACGTTGTTTAAAATAAAAAAAACAAAGTTAGCAACTGGAGCTCTGGTGGTGGTGCTCGAGGATGAGTTTGTTGACGATAAATGCCAGCTTGTGACATGCCAGCGTGTGATGCCAGCAATAAAATTATTTAAAAAAAAAAAATTAGACTAACACGAACGTAGATGTAGCTCGTAGCGTAAACTAACCCACTTTTTGTTTAACTTTACCTACTTTTTTTTTCTTATCCCCTCCCTACTTTGCATGTCTGTAACTCTCTTTCTTGCATGTTTGTAGTTTGCATGGTATGACAGTGAGTTAAGACTGTTTGCATGGTTTGTAAGCGTTCTTATTTTACTTCTTTTCATCTTTCACCCATCTCCTATTCTCTCCGACTATTTTTCTGACTTGTCGGCAGTGGCCGGCGGATGATGATGATGAGTTTTTTCTCTTTTTCTGAATGAATGTTAACCCACGAGTGATAGGTGTTCCTCCTTACTTAACCCCTTATTCTCTTCTCTTCTCTTAACCCCCTACTCTTTCCTTTCTCTCGGGCTAACCTCAGAGTGGATCTTAGGGTCTTTGTTAGCCTTAGCTTCTGTAGATTGCATTTGAGCAAATAATTTAGACCTGCGTCAAAATAACTTAGGTATCATGCCATGATTTGGGATATTTGCCGAATTAGTCGTTCTCTATAGTCTACAGTATATATTGAGACGGTATAATGTAATGCCCAGCTAATATTATGATGACTAAGATTGCTCCATAACTATCCCAACATCCCGAAACTTGGTCATTCTGCTTCTTAATCATTTGTATTTTGAACACTAAAATGTAGCAGAAGTGACGTAATAATGGACGTCATTGATTGGGTTAGAGCAGTTATGTGCACCAATCCGAACACACCTCCGCTGCTATAAGGACTGCCCATTTTATACCTAACAGACGAGCTTGGGACGAGACAAAGGCGTGAGACTTCTTGTAAACACTGTACATGTGAAAAATGCTCTGTATGAATTGGTCCCCAATTAACCCACCCCTAATATCTCCAGTCTAACTATAGAGTAGATTAAGTCTAGCCTTGTATGGGTCAGCCTAGAGATTCTGGAAATGGTCCAGAGCGGGCAGATAAATTGAGGTCCACAGTAGGATTCCTCACCAAATTAGGTTAGGGCAATCTACCTTCACCTTTGTTAAGCTATGAGTTGATGCTAGGTCTTAGGCCACAATGTAGGCCTAAGTTGTCTGACCCAGCTTAATTTAATGAGTTTACTTCTAACTGGGTTAAAACACAATTAGTCACTTACTGCTAGTTATTAGAGAGTCTCTTTTCTCCTTCCTGTATAATTGTCGAGAGCGTACTTGCTGATGGGGATCTTTTTTCGGTGTCTGTTCTTCTCCCTTCTCTCGTTCCGTCTTCTCGCCCCGTTCCTCGTTTTCGTTCTCTCGTGTTCCCTTTTTCGCGGGGCTTTTTCCACCAGCGTCCTCTTAGTTTTTTCTTCGGTTGGTTGATCGGTAATGTATATCTATTACCGAGCACGCTCTTGTCACACAGTATATAAATACTAGTGTGGAGAATAACTCTGGTGAGCAACCAATTGGTTTCATCCACCCAGTTATTGACATAAAAGGAATTTAATAATTGTTAGATTAACTACCTACCTACTCAGTGAACCATTTTCGTTACCTCCCAACTACCCACTCATCAGTTTTCCATATACTCGGGGCCCCGGGAGATAAAAATTTTGGTGTCATTGTCACCAATTTTTATGTCTGAGTGTAGACTAGCTAACTATTTGACTGTAAATGCCTGTTAATCTGATTAACAGTGACTATCCTCACCTTCTCATGGAGAAGGTGTAGCATTTAATTAGAAGAGAAAATATACATCCATAGGATGAAACTGTCTATGGTCTTTACCATAAGAAAAGAAAAAGTGAAAGTTAGAAGATAAAATTACAATTCCCCAGCATCTATTTTTTGTTGTAAAACTAGTCGCGCCTTTAATGCTGTTTGTCGCTGAGGTCTTGTGTCTGTCAATGTTGTAGTAGGATGCGTTACCACTCCTACTGTCAAAGGAATAGTTACTGGAAGTTCAGTGTCTCCAGTTGTTACTGTCAGTGGAGAAGGTTCTCCAAAGTCCATTGTTTTGGGTCCAGACTCTAAAGGGTACAAAAGAGAAATGTCTCTTGTTGTGTCACCCGTTGAAGTCCTTAATTTGACCACTCTTGTTACCCCGTCTGCCCCTGGTCTGAGTTCTAAAACTCTAGCCAGAGGCCAGTATTGTCTTGAAGTACTGTCATGTATGAGAACAAGGTCCCCTACCTTAATTGTGTCAGACCAATCCTTCTTAGT
Source organism: Bathynomus jamesi (assembly GCA_023014485.1). Lineage (NCBI taxonomy): Eukaryota > Metazoa > Arthropoda > Malacostraca > Isopoda > Cirolanidae > Bathynomus > Bathynomus jamesi. The sequence goes on along the minus strand of JAJOZX010002684.1, from coordinate 207,642 downwards.
CATTGTTTATGTCTCTCCCTTAGACCCATCAAGTACTCAGTTTTCCACTGTTTAATAAAATGAGCTTTAACTCTAGTTAAGTGTTGTAACTTAGTCTGGAGTTCATCTTGTCGTTGAGTCCAGTTTGGGTCTTCTGAAGAGTCTATATTGTAGTCCGGCAGGAGACTAACTTGTTCTCCCCGAATCAAATGATTTGGAGTTAATGGTTCCGGGTCATTAATGTTGTCACTCACATAAGTGAGTGGTCTATTGTTGATGATGTTCTCAATCTCAGCCAGGAGAGTGAGCAACTCAAATAAGTGTATCTGTTTTTTACCAATTGCTTTCTTCAAGCAATTCTTTACTGTTTGTATATTCCTCTCCCAGATAGAACCATACCAAGGAGAGGCAACTGGAATATACTTCCACTTTATGTTTGAATTTTGTATATATAATTGTGTGAGTTCGTTGCTTAACAAGTCGTTGATGACTTGTTCACCAGCCTTGAAATATGTAGCATTGTCAGTCCAAACTGTCTTGGGTACTGAATGTCGTGCACAGAATCTCTTAAAGACAGCAACAAAAGATTCTGCTGTAAGGTCCTCCACAACATCCAGATAAACAGCTCGTGAGGCAGCACATGTAAACGGTACAATTCCCATCTTTCATTGAAAAATTTGAGAGTTTAATAGGTAATAAACCTTATATTTCAACTGTTGATAAGTTTAGCTACTTAACTAGTTTCCTTAAAGGCCCAGCCTATAACCTGATAGCCTATTTACCAGCCGTAGGGAATTCATATGAAGTAGCTATTGATCTCTTAAAACGTAATTACATTAATAAAGATGAGATTGTATTTGAATTATCTCAACAAATTATTGATTTTGCACCCATAAAAGATAACCATATTGTAGTGCCGCGTTTGTTAGCGGGCTAGAGATAAAGTAAAGGCCAATTTGAGGCTTTATTCAACATAAACATAGTATAGATCTGAAACACAGAAAACAATAATTAGTAAAGACTTGTTACACAGAAAACAATAATTAGTAAAGACTCATTACATTCCTCTCTTCTTTTATAATACGTGATACATTGCACGGTAAGAAACAAAACGACAAGTTCAAGATATTTTGGAAGAAAGAAGAGTCTACAAGTTTAGGCGTTGAGCTGGGTATCTGATTCGAGTGCTTCTTCTCAGAGGGGGACTCGTCTCGGAGGTTACTGACACAGGTTGGCCTCTCTCGACTTCGACTGGAGTCGCTTCGACGGGAGCTGTTGGGACCGTGTGTCGGCGGATCTCAGCGGGTTCTGAGTCGTCCGTTAGCGGGGTGGAATTGATTGGCAGACTGGGTACGGGGGGTTCATAGTGATTCGTGTCATCCCTATTGCTACGTCCCGCCGGTGCCAGGTCCCTGATGGATACGGTATCTTCTCTCCCATTCGGATGCCGTATAAACGCGTAGTTGGGGTTTGCCTCAATTAACTCAACTTCCTCGACGAGGGGGTCGTTCTTGGATCGGCGAATGAATTGGCGAAGGAGTACGGTTCCCGGAGAAGACAGCCACGTCGGTAGTGCAGAACCGGTAGAAGTACGCCGCGGGTGCGTGAATAGACGCTTGTGAGGAGTTTCGTTCGTGGCCGTACACAGCAGCGATCTAATCGAGTGCAGCGCGTCTGGTAGGACGGACTCCCATTGCGACATCGGCAACCCGCGATCTTCTATGGCTAGTTTGATGGTGTTCATGATGATTCCATTGTAACGTTCGCATTGCCCGTTTCCTTGGGGGTGATACGGCGTTGTGCGACTAGTCGCGATACCATGTTTAGTTAGGAACAGTTTTAGTTCCGAAGACATAAACGATGTCCCTCGATCTGTGTGGATGTAAGAGGGAGTTCCGAAGGTAGAAAATAACTCGGTGAGACGGGCGATAACGGTTGACGTGTTCGTATCACGGCACGGGAAGGCAAAAGGAAAGCGTGAATACTCGTCGATTACTGTTAGGATGTAAGGTTGCGAAGTTGCGCTCGGAAGCGGGCCTTTAAAGTCGATGTTAAGTCGGTCAAACGGGGACATGGCCCGTATTAAGTGACTAACTTCTGGTTTATAGTACTGTGGCTTACATTTAGCGCATGTTTGGCATTCCGACGTAACTCGTTTGATGTCATCCACTGAGAATGGTAGGTTCCTAGCTCTCACAAAATGAGTCATTCGGCGGACTCCTGGGTGTATCAGATTAACATGCAGCTGGGCGAGGGATATTCTTGGAGTAGCAGCGCAAAAGGATCGCGACAATGCGTCTGCGGCTCGGTTCTCGGGGCCGGTCTGTATTTTATTGTGAATGAGTAGCCGGCTAGTTCTACACGCCAACGGAGAATCTTATCGTTCTTAATACGACCAGTAGCTTTTCCATCGAACATGAAAGATACGCTCCGCTGGTCGGTGACGACAGTAAAGTGTCGATAAGCTAAGAAGTGCTTCCACTTGCGAATGGATTCGATTACAGCGTATGCCTCCTTTTCAACGATGTGATGGCGACGTTCTGTGTTATTCAGAGTGCGAGAAAAGAACGCCACCGGGCGGCCGTTCTGGGTGAGGGTGGCTCCGATTGTTGAAGAGGAAGCGTCCGTCTCCACGGTGAACGGCAGTTCTTCATCGATTGAACCGACGACAGCTTTCGAGAACGCCACCGGGCGGCCGTTCTGGGTGAGGGTGGCTCCGATTGTTGAAGAGGAAGCGTCCGTCTCCACGGTGAACGGCAGTTCTTCATCGATTGAACCGACGACAGCTTTCGAGATATCACCTTTGAGTGTTTGGATCGTTGATACTTCCTCGCGAGTTAATGGGAATGATGAAACGTTGAGCAGAGGTTTGATCTTGAGGGAATAGTTCTGAATCCATTTAGCATAGTATGCGAATAGTCCGATTACGCGTTGTAGAGACGACTTGTTGCGAGGAGTTTGAAGTTCTTGTAGTGGCCGGAGGCGTTCGGGATCGGGCCGCAATACGCCATGAGAGATAGAATATCCGAGCAGGTGCACTGATGTCATCGAAAGCTTGCATTTTTCCTTGTTTAGACTCAGATTTACTCGTTTAGCGGCTTCCCAGAAATGTCGAAGGTTCTCATCGTGCTCTTCCCAAGTGGTTCCGCAGATGGTGAGATCGTCGAGGTAGGCGTATGTTGATGATAAGTTGTTCGAGGATATGAATTCGTTCATGACGCGCTGGAAGGCAGCGGCTCCGTTAGTTACTCCCATAGGGATCCTTCTGAATTGGTATAGATTTCCGTCAGCCTCGAATGCTGTGAAAGGTCGTTCAGACGGATCGATTTCTACCTGGTAGTATGCGCTTGACAGATCAATTACGCTGTAGTATTTGTGTTGTGAGACTTTGTTGGCTATATCATCGATTCGCGGAAGAGGATATGCATCTAGCATGGTAAATCGGTTGACGGTTTGAGAGAAATCGATTACCATGCGTTTTTTTTTGTTTCGGTAGATGTGATGACTACTTGAGCACGCCAGGGTGAGTTACTGAGTTCAATTATCTCATCCCTGAGTAGCTTTTCGATTTCTTTCCCAATGAAAATTTTGTCCTCAGAGCAAAATCGTCTGGACTTCGTGGCGATGGGACGACAATCGGCAGTTAAGTTGCCGAATAGTGGTGGGGCTGAAATTCTTGATCGAGTAAGGCCGCATATATGGAGTGCTGGCTCCGGACCTCCGAAATTGACGTTCAATTCCTTGTGTCTGATTAAGAATGTGGTACCGAGTATTATGTCAGCGCACAGATCCGACAAGACGGATAGTTCGAGCTTTTCGTAGTCGCGGTCTCCCATCGTAACCTTCACTGTACATCGACCTGAGATGGCTGCGGATAGATTAGGCGAAGCCATTGATACGACGCCCGAGTGCGGAAGAATGGGCAGCTCTAAGTGTTTGGCTAGATCCTCACGAATGAATTTGTCCGAGCTGCCAGTATCCAACAAGGCGAGACACGAACGGCCGTTGACGAGGATATCGACTGTTGAGTTGGTAGGCATGGAGGAGCTACACGATAGAGTGGTACTAATGGTCGCTAATGCTGCGGCTGAATGAGACGCTGTGGTTTTATCCTGTTTTTGACGTGCCGAGGAAGTACTTGAGCGGCAGACTTTGGCCCAGTGGCCGGTCTTTTCACATTTCGCACAGATAGAATCCTTTGCTGGACACCTGCTTCGTGGGTGGCGTCGAGACCCGCAGAAGAAGCACAGAGCGGCTGAAGAGTTTGGGAGATCGTCTTCTTGGACGCAGGCAGGCCGGGCAGAGTCAGTAGTCGGCGACGGTTCGTGTCGAGAGCCAGTGGCTGCAACAGCACCGTAATGAGTGAGGTACGATTCTGAGTTTTTCTGGGCCTGATCTAATGTTCGAGCCTGGACGATAGCCTTTTCCAGTGAGAGTGTGTCATTTTCGAGTAAGCGGGTACGGATGGCGCTATCTCTAATTCCTCGGATGAAAGCGTCTCTCACAGATGAACTCCTGTTTTCGTCGGCGGAAACCGATTTGAAGTTGCAGTCATTGGCTAGTTGTTGAAGAATTTGCAAGTACTCATCGAGGGTTTCCTCGGGCTTTTGGTGACGGGTGGACAACAGGTGGCGAGCGCATACCTCGTTTGGCTTCTTGACGTAGGTGGCCTCTAAGGCTGCCATGGCATCCTCATAAGTAGAGCAGTCTTGAATGATATCAGCGACATCGGGGCCGATATGTATGAATAGAACCTCCAATTTATTGGGGTTGTGTTCGGCGATAGTACTCAAGAAATATTTGAATCCGCGCGACCATAATTTCCATAGTTTCCCAGCTTGGGGAGAATTCGGAGAAGTAATAAATTTATCCGGGCGAATCACCTTCTCCATGATATAGTAAGATTACTGGATGAATATTTGCTTGCTGTATCTGAAAGGCCGACTGAATGGCTGATTGAAATGTTGATAGTGATATGGAAAAATTTTATTCAAAATTAGAAGCTATTATAGGACAACTGGTTAGCAATGAGATAGATGTTAAAGCTTCATCTTGGATTATACAAGGCATAATTCTTAGGTGCCTTCCTTTGAGAGTTAAAGATGTTTTAGTTCTAAAGACGGGAGAAAATTATCCTACTCTTGAAAATATCAGAAAACACTTTCCAACTCTCCTAACTAATTACAAACTGAGAAATATTGCAACACAAAATAAGACCCAGACTATGGATAAACCAAAGACTGTCCCCAGAGACCAACTAGCTACAGCCAAACAGACAAAACTTGATACTGTAGAATCATATGTGACCAACTATAATACACGAACACCTACATTACAGAACTTTAATGTAACTGCTGCCTCAACTTACACACCACATTGCAAATTTTGTGCAAGTAATGAACACAGTAGTACTGGGTGTGACAAATATTCAGACTTTAACCAAAGAGCTAAAAGATGTGAACAGTTGAACCTATGTAAAAAGTGTACTGGCCAGGGACATTATAAGAAAGACTGTAAATCTAGGTTAAGATTCAAGTGTAAGTTTTGTAAAAGTTTACGACATGTCTCATCAATGTGTGATTCACCAAAGTGTCCAAACAATAGTACTCAAACTCAAAAGATACCTCCCCCAAACAAAGGTAATCAAGAAAATACCACTTTCATGGGACATTCTGTTTGTTCAAACAACGTAACAAGAAACACTGAGATTCTTTTACCAACTATTACTTTGGACTTAGTGAATAGTGAGGGTAGCACCACTCCAGTGAGATGTCTTATAGACTGTTGTTCTCAACAAACATTTGTTTCGCAAAATGTAGTTAATAAATTGGGTTTGACACCAAACCCGAATGAACAAAAACTCAATATTGCATCCTTTGTTAAGGATAACTCGGACAAAAATAGCTATAAGACAATTGACCTGGAACTACATTTAGAAAATAAATTAGAGAAAATTGAAGCAGTTATTATTTCTAAAGTAGGACAAAACACTGGTTATACCCAAACTAGAACAAACCATAAATCATTTGGGAAAACACTACAAAATAGCTGATAGACATATCACAAACAACACAGTAGCTAACATTGAAATGTTAATAGGGGCAGATTATATTAATCTTATTCATAAGGGCATAGTAAAGATAGGTAATGGTATAGCTTATCAGACTATATCAGGGATAGCCCGTTTGGGTGACCTATCCAAATACAACCTAGACCTAAACCAAAATAGTTCATGACTAACAAATACTATGTGCCTCAACTCAGTCCTACATAACACCTGTAAGAATAGCAACACTTTGAATAATATTATATCAACTGAGAACATTAATTCATCACTATCAAATGAAACTCTGGATGAGGCAATTCAAACTTTATGGTTGCTAGAATCTGTGGGTATACATGACACAAATCAAACTTCAGAAGATCAGTTAATGGTAGAAAGATTGAAGACACCATTCAGTGCAAAGACAATAGTTATTTTGTTGAGTTATCTTGGAAAATAAATTGTCCAACTTTAAGAGATAATCTCAAAGTAGCTAAACATTTATATAAGTAATGAAAAAACTCAAACAAGATAATATTCAAATGTACAGTGATGTCTTCAAGAACAGCTACGGAAAGGCTTCATTGAAGAAGTAACAAATAACCCTTTAAAAAAGATGGTTGTCATTATTAACCCACAGGGGGGTTTATCGACAAGATGCCCCAACAACAAAACTCAGAGTAGTAATAACTGTAGCCTCAAAGACAGTGATAAACACAGTTTGAATGATTGCCTGATTGAGGGTCCTAATCTCATTTCTGACCTTGTGAAGATCTTACTGAGGTTCAGGTTAGATAAATATGCCGTACAAAGTGACATTTCAAGGCATTTTTGAGAATAAATCTTAAAAGTGAATATGATAAGAACCAAGTTAGGTTCTTATGGTTCAAGGATCCATTTGATTTGAATAAAGGGTTCATAACCTATAGATTTAATGTTGTGTTGTTTGGAGCCAATTGCTCACCTAGCCTATTAGCATTGACAATTAGACATCATTTGAACCAGTTTAATAACTCTTTAACATTGAACTTCCTCAAGGAACATTTTTACGTAGACAATCTAATAGGCTCAACAACAACAAAATCTGAATTATCTGAAGTCTATGAACACTCTCAGAACATTATGCAACAAGGTAACTTTGAACTTAGAGAGTGGATTTCAAATGATGAGGATTTAAACAAAAGGATTTTAAAGGATAATAATGGTCTTACTGAGCCATCAGACAGAGTTAAAACTTTAGGTATGAACTGGTATTTGGATGCAACTTCTAACAGTCATGATTCAATCTGTACTAAAGGTTTTAAACTTGATGAGGAAGCAAATACTAAAAGACAAATATTATCAGAGGCTTCCAAAATTTTTGATCCCATGGGTCTATTCCTGCTTTCAACAATAAAATCAAAGATTCTCCTCCAAGAAGTTTGGAGGACAAATGTTGGGTGGGATGATCTACCTTCACCTTTGTTAAGCTATGAGTTGATGCTAGGTCTTAGGCCACAATGTAGGCCTAAGTTGTCTGACCCAGCTTAATTTAATGAGTTTACTTCTAACTGGGTTAAAACATAATTAGTCACTTACTGCTAGTTATTAGAGAGTCTCTTTCTCCTTCCTGTATTTGTCGAGAGCGTACTTGCTGGTGGGGATCTTTTTTCGGTGTCTGTTCTTCTCCCTTCTCTCGTTCCGTCTTCTCGCCCCGTTCCTCGTTTTCGTTCTCTCATGTTCCCTTTTTCGCGGGGCTTTTTCCACCAGCGTCCTCTTAGTTTTTTCTTCGGTTGGTTGATCGGTAATGTATAGGCTGACCATACGTACCGTTTTGAACGGGACAGTACTACGTCTACCTAAATTTTTGTATGGGTTCTGTCACTGAAGAATAATTGTAAGCTCAATATGTTTATGTACTTACTTTTTCATGAATACAGAATATTACATAACCCCGTCCCTTTTTTGCCATCCAATGTCCCGTTTTGTCAAGGAAATATGGTCAGCCTAGTAATGTACATCTATTACCGAGCACGCTCTTGTCACACAGTATATAAATACTAGTGTGGAGAATAACTCTGGTGAGCAACCAATTGGTTTCATCCACCCAGTTATTGACATAAAAGGAATTTAATAATTGTTAGATTAACTACCTACCTACTCAGTGAACCATTTTCGTTACCTCCCAACTACCACTCATCAGTTTTCCATAGTACATATAGTGCGTGTGCTGAGTGTATTGCGTGCTCGCACGCAATACCGCTTACCCTGTAGACGTACCCACCGCACACCACTGATATATATATATATATATTAATGGTAATTTATAGAGGATATTTAAGATAACACCTTACTGCATAAGTAATCTCGAGTTTTTATACTGTTATAAGTTAAACAAAAGCAATGAAAACACACTGATACATAGACAGAGATGGGCACGATCTTGATCTTCAAGATCATCGTGATCTTGAAGATCAAGATCGTGATCTGATCTTGATCTTGAAGATCACTTTTATTATGGTGATCTTGATCTTGATCTAAGATCACTTTATTTCTTGTGATCTTGATCTTGAAGATCACTTTAGACTTCAAGATCACTTTTAATTTCAGATTCTTAAATATGCCGCTATGCGAATGTCATTGTTTTTGTCCAAGCGACATCTGGTGGCAACTTTGTTCAACACCGACTGTTTATGTTTCTGTTAGTTGGGTGACTTGCGTCATGCGTGGGCTCATGGAAGGTGTAGTTGCTGTGGAATTACTGTGCAATTATGTTAAAAGTGTTCTATTAATATATTATTATATATAGGCATAAAATATAGCCTATAGGTCCGTATTCATAATAAATTAATTCTAAACATATTTTATTTACAGATTGAATTTTTTAATAATGAGTGCAATTTTACAACTTCAACAGGCTCCAAGGGAACCAAATATTCTAGGTTGTCACCAGAACAGTATTCAATATATTTAGATAACAATGTTGGTAATAAGGATCAATCTGTGCTATTGAACGGAAAATATTTTCAAATTGTCGAAAAAACTGGAAACAGTATCAAAGTTATTTGTAGGCACTGTACAAAGAAAACTACAATTCTGTCTGCTGGCCTCGACTCAACAAGCAATCTTCTGAGGCACCTCAGGGTTAGTACTACTTAGTAACTAAGTAGTAAGTAGCAACATTAACATAATGGTTCAGTCATATTTTAAGTGACTGGTGCCATACAAGACTAATGCTACATTTACATAGACGTCCATTTGATATATTGTGCACTTCAGATATTAATAGATTATGGACTAGTAACTACATTAAAAACTGCCGATATCCAACATAATAAAACGCCAGGTGTATCTGTCTTTCTCTCTGTCTGATCCATGTCTGTAATTTCTCCTATTTAGTTACTGAAGGACGAAATTCAACTTTCAATTTAACATAGGATAAAAATGCACTGATCATGGTGAAAATAATTTTAGTTAAAGATAACAAAATTTTAGAATCTTGTTAAGTATTAATTTCAACTAGAAGTTTGATACTCTGATAAATATTATACAGGGTGTTCAAGAAGTCTCTCCGCATGATAATAATTTATTTTCTTGTGCAGAAACTACATTCGGATCTTTTGGGTGAATATGAATCGGAGAAGAAATCTCGCAAGCGTCCAGCTAAAGAAGAAGATGCCAGCGGCAGCAATGCTGGCCCTGCCAAAATTGCCAAGCACTCAACACTAAGCATGTTCCACATTTCCAAGCAAAAACCAGGACCACCAATATGCAAGGATATCCTTGAAAAGAAGATTCTCTCGCTTGTGGCTAATGGGCTCCTACCATTGAGCCTAGTTGAACTACATGAATTTAAGGATCTTCTTTCATGTTAGTATAACTCAAATATTTTGCTATTTTTTCCATAGCTAATATCTGATTAAAATAATTAATCATATTATTTGTATGAACATTAGACTATCGCTAGCCTAGCTAAATATTTTGATATTTTTTCCATAGCTAATTTATTGTATTTGTTTTAATTTTTAAATATTTTTTTCAGACGTCAACCCGGCTGTTCAGGTGCCATCTAGACGCACCCTGGCTAGATCTCTTGCAACAACAACCAGTACAATGAAGGAAGACATACAAGCAAAACTAGCAGCAGTTGACCATGTGTGTGTTACATGCGACATATGGTCAACTAATCACCGCAGTTTCATGGGAGTCACTGCGCATTGGGTATGCTATTGATTTAGTGTATTATTTTTATATAATTGATAAATTGACCATTGGTGATAGACTGATAGTCTGATAGACTTATAGTATAATCTTTTCAATTATTCGACATGTGTTCCTCATTCATTAATTGGTGAGTCTTCATTTTGCTGTGATTCACAGTAATTTCACACTAATTCACTGATTCTGTCATCTGTCATTGTGTCTGATTCACAGCAAATGTGGAAGAGTCCATATTCACAGGCTGTGAATATGGACTCTTCCACATTTTGCTCTTATGGGATGGGTCACTGATGTGGTGGTATGGTAGGCGACTCATCGCTGAATTGCCTCCTTTATATCACATAGTTCTTCTCTTCAATGTTTGGTGGCGCAGTTTAGCTGGTGCGTGTCTAACCAATATTATTAAATTAAGCTTAAAAAAAATGTTCATACAAACATTGATTTTATATTCTTACATTACAGATCAATGATGACTTGTCGCGAGGATCAGCTGCACTGGCATGCCGAAGATTCGTGGAACACATAGCTTTGATAAAATTGCTGGAATATTGGACAGGATCAACTCGGAGCATGGTTTATCTTATAGAAAAGTTGTATCTACAGTCACCGACAATGCATCGAACATGGTGAAATGCTTTAAAGAGTTCGGTGTTCTTGTTCAGAATCGTACTGACGACATTGATGAAGATGATGCAGATGAAGATGATGATGAAAAAGATTCAGATGAAGAGGTTATCATCAGCAACTTTCCTGAACATTCAGGAGAGCATGGAGAGGAGTCAGTGAAACTATCATCCCATATTCGATGTGCCTCCCACACATTGAACTTGGTAGCAACAACTGATGCAGATAAAGGACTGAATTCACCTGGACTAAAGAAGATAAGCATTCTGCAATGGGAAAATGTTCGGCGCTGTGGAATGCTGCTGGTAAACCCAAGTCAGCAGAAAAAAATACAGGAAATAACTGGCGTCCAATTTAGGTACCCATGCGTCACCCGATGGAACTCAATGTACGACTCATTAAGCCAAATATATAAACATAAGAACGACGTGAATGTAGCTCTTGAAGAACTGAATCTACCCATCCTCAAAGACAATGAATTGGAATTTATTTCAGAATATTTGTCTGTTCTAAAAACCAATTGCAGCAGCCCTCAACAAATTACAGGCAGAGAAAGAATGCTACTACGGTTGTCTTCTTCCAACAGTCCTAGTGACTCAAGATGCCCTCGCAAGATTGGAGCCTATCCAACCAAACGACCTGCGCTTGAGACATTGCATGCCATTACTGGCAGCAGTCGTCTCTGGCTTCAATGCCAGATTTGGTCATTTTTTGTCGTTGAGCCCCGAGGTAACTGATGCCGTTTGGCCTCAGTATCTCATCCGTATTTCAAACTTAGATGGATATCATTGTTGCAAGGGCCTAATTTCGGCGATCATGAAGCAATCAAGTCTCAAGTAAAAGACAAGCTGCAAATGGCTGTAAGAAATTGTAATTCTGACAGCAGTGGTAATAGTTCGGTGAACTCAGACTCATCATCTGAAGACGATTTCTTCAGAACTATGGACGGCTCATTCTCTGCTCCTAACAACAAGGAAGACTTGGAAGTCCTCAATTATTTGCAGGACACCAGTAAGGCACTCGACTCTTTAGATAGGTATCCTGCTATAAAGAAGATCTTCAAGAGATATAACACCACGCTACCTTCCTCTGCACCAGGAACGGTTGTTTTCGTTTGCTGGCATGGTTCATAGCCCCAAACGAAGTCGTCTCTCGGATGGTAACTTTGAACAATTGGTTTTGCTGAAAGCAAATGTTTACAGCGATTGAACATTAAATTAACACTCTTAACTTGCGGTTTTTACCCTTATATTGTCAGTAATTGCGTACTGCAGTAAAACTGTAAAATTAAATTCTATGTAAAAAATGTTTACTTATATATGCTGACCATTCATTGATAGGGTTATGGACCTGGTGAAATGAGAATTGAAAAAATAGAACTAAAAACTATATGTAGGTCATTTAATAGTTTTTTCTTTGCTGATAAGTTATGATAATACTAAGTTTTAAGTTTACCACCTGAAAAACTGAAAGGGGAATCGTCAATCCCCGTGGTTTAGATCAGGTGACATGGGTAGGATGCGATGCTTGTATTGCCTCAGCCCTCAGGGGAGTATTAGGAGTGATACTTTTCACGAGTGATTAACAAAATAATTTGTTTTTGTTTACTCTACAAGAGTACAACTTTTTTCAATTCATATAAAAGTGATCTTAAAAAGTGATCTTGAAAAGTGATCTTCAAGATCACGATCTTGATCTGGACCTTCAAGATCACATTTTTCTGGTGATCTGATCTTGATCTTCAAGATCACATTTTTCTGGTGATCTGATCTTGATCTTCAAGATCACCAAAGTTGGTGATCTTGCCCATCTCTGTACATAGATAACAATTTGATATAAAAAAATATTAGCTATTGCATGTAAATATAAAGTTGTTTTACCAGTGTAAAAAATTTCGAGAAAAAAATAAAATTTTTGTGGATAAATAATTTGATGTCGCTTATTTTATTTGCATCTATAATTGCAAAAATGCATAAATTTTAGATTCAAACAAGGCTGTACAGTGTACATACATTCTACGCTGTAAATATCATTAGATGGTATCATTAGCGTATATTTTCGGTCGATTTTCTGTGTTGTTTTATAATTTTAGTAGATTCTTATATTTTACCAAAGAATTTCTGATTTTTTGTATCAACTCGTAATTTCGGTAAAAATCCAAAAATTTTGTCGATAATGATAACTTAGGATTATCATATGTCCGATTTTTTCCGAACATATCCGGGAAATTTGAATTATAACACTGATTTTTGAGGCCGTAACACTTGTTCTTATTTATAGATACTCAATGTAGACGACATGTAGTACACAGTATATATAACACATTAATACAACGTGAGTTGGTAGATACTGATACAGATACACCCTCTCTCCGGAGTATCCTCTTATTTTGAAAGTTCAAATATGGTAACCCTAGATAACTGATTTTTATTTCTGTGCATTTCATGTACATATCTACTTATCGGAAAAACTTTCATACGAGTACATACGAGTATAATAGCAATATTTATATACATGTTATGGACGACGGGGGAGGAATGTGTCCAAGTGCTCCCGCCCCCTCCCCTGCGGGCGCTACTGCATTCGATACATTTTCAAATCTCGACTGTTGCCGATTAATGTGGAAACGGCTCTAATTGGTTTTAAGTGGTGCACGATTCAGCGGTGTAAAATGATAAATAGCTTTAGTAGGAGCGAGAAGTATGACGTCATGAATCCGCCCTTAGTTACCAATTTCCAGGAAATTTCTTTAGTCAGTTTCTTAGCAACGACTCAAGTTCAGATTTTCCAGTTGGATCTGTTTAGTTCTTTGTTCATTGCAGTTCATTGTTCACATTAAAAATGGTTTCAAAGTACTTCGTGGCATTGAAATTGTACTATAAATGTCAACGAGATCGCTACTTTGTTATATAATCGCAATTTATAATGTTTGTGATACAGTTTCATGGTGTTTGAGATAAAGTTCACAACTTTGGTGTTAAAGACAAGTTGGGTAGAAATTAGCCACAATCTCGGAGAAAACGGTAAATTTATAGTATTACACCCGTCTCCCTTTGGAGGTGAAATTTATGTTTTCCTATGGTTTTTGATGTGTTTTGAACGAATCTGACCTTCAAAGCCGTCGGAAATGACTCGTTTTTGAGATAACCCCCCCTCCCCCCAGCTGGCAATCGAAAATGTCATTTCCGACGGTTTTGAAGGTCAGATTCGTTCAAAACACATCAAAAACCATAGGAAAAACAAATTTCGGTAATTATTCGTTTTAGTGCTTTTCCTCCTTTCTGAACCAAAACACATTTTTCTGGTGTTTTGTGGTGTGATTTGTTCAAATCTGAACTTCGTTTCTTTGGGAAATGAGCCTCGTTTTTGAGAAATTTTAAAATTGAAAATTTCTCAAAAACGGCTCATTTCCTAAAGAAACGAAGTTCAGATTTGAGCAAATCACACCAAAAAACACCAGAAAAATGTGTTTTGGTTCAGACCTAACCTAACCTAAACAGACCTAACCTAACCTAAACAGACCTAACCTAACCTAAACAGACCTAACCTAAACAGACCTAACCTAAACAGACCTAACCTAAACAGACCTAACCTAAACAGACCTAACCTAAACAGACCTAACCTAAACAGACCTAACCTAAACAGACCTAACCTAAACAGACCTAACCTAAACAGACCTAACCTAAACAGACCTAACCTAAACAGACCTAACCTAAACAGACCTAACCTAAACAGACCTAACCTAAACAGACCTAACCTAAACAGACCTAACCTAAACAGACCTAACCTAAACAGACCTAACCTAAACAGACCTAACCTAAACAGACCTAACCTAAACAGACCTAACCTAAACAGACCTAACCTAAACAGACCTAACCTAAACAGACCTAACCTAAACAGACCTAACCTAAACAGACCTAACCTAAACAGACCTAACCTAAACAGACCTAACCTAAACAGACCTAACCTAAACAGACCTAACCTAAACAGACCTAACCTAAACAGACCTAACCTAAACAGACCTAACCTAAACAGACCTAACCTAAACAGACCTAACCTAAACAGACCTAACCTAAACAGACCTAACCTAAACAAACCAGACCTAACCTAAACAGACCTAACCTAAACAGACCTAACCTAAACAGACCTAACCTAAACAGACCTAACCTAAACAGACCTAACCTAAACAGACCTAACCTAAACAGACCTAACCTAAACAGACCTAACCTAAACAGACCTAACCTAAACAGACCTAACCTAACCTAAACTGATTGGGTTTTGTTGCCAGACCGTAATATCCAGCTTTTCACGTCTTTCCAACAACGCTCAATATTTTGAATGTGAACGGTGTCTTCTACGAACCGCTGTGAATGGTTGACTGTCCGGTGAATGTAGCCTAGATTTCCAAGTTGAGAATACGCACGCCACTCGTCGGAATAGATTGTAGTCCCAGGCCTAATATGTTGCTGGATCAGGCGAACAAGAGTTGTTGCGTCTCTCTGAGGAACCGCAAACAACAGTAGTTTTTTGGAACTGCGTTCCAAGGTACCAAAAACCCAGGCAATCACAACCTCCGCAAACGAAAATGAAAACCAGACTGAAAAAGCATTCTTAAATGAGTATGCATTATGAGAGATTCAAAATGTACGTCTCTGATTGGTCGGATAAGGTCACGTGAAACAAAAACGATTTTTAATTGGTTGTTTTGACCTATGTTTCCTAATTTTGCCATGAGATGTCTCCCCATAAAACTGGAGAGGGCGACATTCGTTAAAATTTTAACAGCGTTAAAAGCTAAATACTCGGTCAATGGCCTATAATGGCTGCTTTTTACGTCTAAATTTTTTTTAATTTTTTTTTTTTCCATAAAAAATAATTATTACATTTCCTTGATTTTTATCAGTTTCCCTGAGGTTTCAAGGTGTCCTGAATATGAATTTATATGTTAAATTGTCATAGAATGTCTCCTTCTATCGAAAATGAACAAAGCATTAAAACGAATATTAACCCAAATTTCACCTTCAAAATTGACCTGACCTAACCTATCATGACCTAACATAACCTATCCTAACCTAAATCACTTATAGTCTTGTCGACAGCCCAGGAATCACTATAAATCACAGAGCCAGGCCTAATGTACTTCTGAATGAGTGGAATGAGTGTTCCATTCGGTACGAAAGTAATTCAAATTCAAAATGGATGGAGTGCAGTGATTGGGCAGACATGTAATGAACACACAAACGAACGTACGAACACACACTAGATACACACCAAAAAAACATTTATATCTCGAAAATGAAGCATTTGCAACGGAAACGCTATAGAAGAAAAGTGTCTTAGAATTAAAAAATCTACCTAATGAATATATAATAATTGCTCGACATTAGACGGGTGTAATACTATAATAATACCGAAATAACTAGGCCGTACATTGATTTCGATTTCAAATGGGCAGTAACATTCAGTAACCTTGGTTGTACTGCTTACAAGAAGTCAATTAGATTGTCTTTCGACTGGGTTCCATTGAAGTTGGCTCTTGGTGAATTCGGTTCGGTGATTTTGGACCAATTATAATATGGGCCGAGAGCACTAACAGTAATATCAGCTGACCTATGTGTTAATAGGTTGTTAGTGAGCCGAAGTTACCAAAGGCCGACTTCACCTGTATCCTCCCTAGGCCTAGTAGTAATTAGGGTTTATGTGCAGTAAAATGCATAGCTCAAGAGACTAGTGAAATCTGTACTATTCTAGTGTAATTTAGTGTGTTTTGGGTAATTATGTGCAGTAAAATACCTGGTAATGTCACAAATGACATGGCCTGAAGTTGAAATAAAAATATATTTTTAAAGTATTTTGGTGTGCTCTGTTCAAATATAACCTTCATTTTGGTAACGGTTCAGAATAGGGGCACCACCTCAATTTTTGTATTTTCCACCAAAACATACTAAAACCATTGGTTTCCTGTTGTTCAGGATGAATGTGACCATCGCCATTACAGTAAATTATTGCTTGAAGTGATTTCACCCCCTCTCCCCCCCTAACCCCTCCTACAATCTGGGGTGACTACCATGGGAACCGGGGGGTTTTGGGTGGGGGAACACAGCACAAGCAATAATTTACTGTAATAGCAATGGTCAGATTTATCCTAAACAACAAGAAACCAATGGTTTTAGCATGTTTTGGAGGAAAACACACGTGTCATGAAACGCATCAAAAACCATGAGAAAAATCGGGACTAGTATGTTTCATGGACTGCTCTTGATTTTCCTACGAAATTGCAAACAAGGACAGTTGATGACCCTGATTTTGTTTTTGCAATCGGTTTTCTTGAGAAATGATAAAGAAAAATGTTATTGGATATTGAATAAATTTATTTACTAAAATGACGCAATACATTTCAAATTAATACAAATATTACTCATTGTTCTGCAAAAAAAAAAAGAAGAATTAGTGCGATATCTTGCAGAAAATAATAGGGTTAATATTCGTTTTTTGACCCAGTCACCCAGCTATAACAGCAATATATATTGAATAACCAATCAAAACTGAATAAGAAAATATATATATTATCTTGTGCAAATTTGTATAAAATGTACTTTTTTATAAAAAAAATATTTTCTACTTTCTAATATGTACGGTATGTATATAAATTTCGGTTGGTTTGTTTGGTAATTATGTATTTTATCCTACTCAGTCATTTTACACACCAAAATACATTTTTCTAGTAGTATTTGATGTGATTTGTTCATATATGACCTCCATTTCCGTCGGAAATGAGATCCAACAAAGTTATAGTACTTTGAAGTTTGGCTCATTTTCAAGGGAAATGGAAGTCAAAATCTAAGCAAAACACATCAAATATTACTAGGAAAATGTATTTTGGTATTAATTAACCTAACCTTACCTAACCTTACCTAACCTAACCTAACCGTGGCTAAACGAACCTAACCGTGGCTAAACGAGCCTAACCCTAGCCACAATGCAGGCTTGGAGTCTGGCCCTCATCGACCTCAACAGTCTCTGCAGGAAAGCAACAGGGATGGCCCTCCACTCTTCAATAATTGCATTGGTCAGTTCCCTGATGTTCTGCGGCTGATGCTGACATCTGCGAACTCGCCGTTCAAGTTCATCCCATGCGTGATCTATCGGTGACATGTCTGGGCTGAAGGCTGGCCATGGTAAGGTCTGCACCTGTTGTCCCTGCAGGTACGCCTGCACTATCCTGGCTGCATGAGGTCTGGCATTGTCCTGTTGCAGGAGCACCAATTCTGGATGTTGCCTCATGAATGGAAGAACATGTGGGTGAAGAATCTCATCCCTGTAGCGCTGGGCAGTCAGAGCTGATAGGCCCACGATAGGTCACGGTGCTGATAGGCCCATTGCAGGCGTCGTTGCCTTCTTGCATCAGTGAGAAAAGGACCTCTGTAAGGCCTGCGGGATCGGAGTCCTGCATTACGGAGTCGGTTTCTGACGGTCTGGTCACTAATTCTGTTGTTGTGGATACCAGGTGTCTCTCTGGCTGTCTGACGAGCATTCCGCTGCCGATGATGCAGGTGCTGCAGTACAATGTGGTGATCCTGGCATTGGGTCGTCACACGAGGTCGCCCACGTCTTGGCAGGTCCTGAACACTTCCTGTGGCATTGTACCATCTAACAAGCCTAGAGATTGTGCTGGGATGCACATGCATTCGTTGTGCAACTTGGACAGCAGACATGCCTGCATCCAACATGCCCAAGGCACGACCTCTGTTGACCTCTGAGAGTCGTGGCATGCCTCAATCGCGGGAAAAAGTTTGGTTTTCTCAATGGGCAGTGTGTATTCTGTGAAGTCAAAGAAAAAATGCATGCCTTCATAAAGAATACATTCAATTTAATCTCTGTTTATTGTTTGTAACAAAATGGCATCTTAGCCGGGATTAGTCAGGTTTAAAAACATGCACTAAGTAGCTTTAAAAGATTTGAACAAACATTTAACCATAATCTTGAAACTGTGATAATACCACTAACAACTTAAATTTTACACCATATGCAAGCTAATTGCATTTTTTTTTTTGACCAGTATATATATATATATATTATATATATATATATATATTATATATATATATATATATACATACCTTTTAGGTCACTCATGTTGGCTGTTTCTACAATTTCCATAACTTATATATCAATGGATTCGTTTTTACATCAAGAATGCGCCTTAGATAGTCTCTACTGAAGGAATTACCTACATTTTAGGGTATTTTTTCACACTTATACCCAGTGGTGGGCACCGTTAACCAAAAAGTTAACTGATAACGATAATCCGTTAACCCTAATTTTTAACTCCGATAATGATAATCCGATAATTTTACTACAAAGTTAACGGAAGTTAATGATAATCTGTTAACGATAACTATTTCTTTACTAACATTTAAAAAAATCAAGGAAAAAGGTTTAAAACCCATAGAAAATGTTTATTTATGGAAAATCCAACAATAAATAGGTATTTAACTGTATTTTTATCAAGTTTTGCAACTTTTTTGCTTAACTTTTTTTTTTATTTTTTATAAAAAATGTACTGATTACGTTTTGAAACCCTTGTAACCACTAACCATTAACTAAATTTTAATTTACCAGAGAATTATTATGGCGGGAACTGAAAGGTAAAATTAAATTTTAGGCACATTTATTAAAGACTATGACACTGTGCTGGTTGCCCTTCAGGAAGACCAACTTCTCAAAGTTAGGCCCAACTGCCAGTCTTGACCTCTTGGGCCTCAGGATGTCCTTGCCGAGAGAGAAGAGCCGTTCCACTGCGGCAGAGGATGGAATTGGCAGACTGAAGTTATGGGTTTGAATTCATTCGCGGAGCGGTGATCTTCCGTGAATGACTCCTCGCAGTTAATGTTAACAGACTTTAACAGACTAAATATCGAGTTATTGGAAGTTAACTGGTCCGATAACGATAAATGGAAATTAACTTCCGTTAATAGTCTGTTAAAAAAGTTAACTTCATTAATTAATTGTTATCGGATTAATGCTTTAGTGCCCAACACTGCTTATACCCCAAAACAAACTTCGTGTCCTAACTTAGTTTTGGGCTAGTTCCCTCACTTGAGACTATCCAAATCGCATTCCTGGTGTAATAATGAATCCATTGATCTATAAATTATGGGAATTGAAGAGACTAGAGTGATAGTAAAAAATTACTGAAATGAAGGTCATATTCGAACAAAGCACACCAAAATACACTTGAAAAATATTTTTGACTAAATTTTATACAATAAAGCATAATGTAACATATTCATCTCAAAATTAACCAGAAAAGTTTGCTCATCATTTTTGTTTAAACTAACGAAAATATCATGACAACCTAACCAATCATCAAGGGCATTCAGTTAACCTAACCAGGCATTCAATTGACTAACTGGGTATTCAATTAACTAACAGGTTAATATTGGTTATTTCACCTAAATATCTTCTGATTTTTTCATATTAGGCACACACTGTCACATTTTGGGCAAGTTAAGGATGAGATAATAATGCCGTAATTGATAAAAACATTCAATGCCTTGTCTTCATCTAGGGCACATGACGAATCAAGTTCTCAGAGTCGAAACAACATGAATGGCACATCATAATTTTATCACAAACGTCACCAAACTGAATCCAATTAGAAAAAAAAATAGCCAGAACAGAAACCAACAAACTAATTAAGTCGCAGAGTAACGTGTCATATCACCTCTGACTACAATTCACTAAATATATATGTATTTATATTATTATTATTATTTTCTATAATAGTTTGCACAAAAAATGAGTGACAAATTTGAATAAAGCGACTAAAACTACCTCATAAAAAGTTTTTGATTATAGGTCTAGCCAATGTCAAAAACATTAAAACATATTAACCAAATACATGACCCAAGATTGTCACATCTATACTTTTGTAGTGTAACTTGCTGTTTTGTTAAAATCTGACCTTCATTTCTTGTGCAAAATTGCCAAAACTTAACCTAACCTAAATTAAGAGTAATTGTGTATGTTATGGTTGGATTCAATTTAGGTTATTAGGTTTTTATTTTTATTTTAGATTTTAAATTGAGATGCCATGTCCATGATGATTAGAATGATTACTGGTAGTCATGAAGAAATTGGCAATTTAACTTACATAGCCAACATACAGATATAGGTATTTGTATGTATTATTAATAGAATTTCAGGATTTATCTTCTAAATTAAATAAAATAGATGATACAGGTTTCATTGTTCAAAAATCTTTTTACTTTGAAGCTGACTGTAACCTAACCAACCCTAAATTGAATCTGACCATGAACTGCATGATTACTTAAATTAAATTTGCGCAAGAGAAGATAGTTGCATCTAAATAAAACTCGCTAAATTACATTAGAAAAGTATAGATTTGACTACAATCTTGGATTATGCATTTTAATGCCTATGATATTAACTTTCCTTTGCTGAAACATGTAATTTGATAGTGTAAGTGTGGAGGTATTTGTTGCAACATTAAATAACTAGTAAATTTTTAAAAGGGTATACATTACAAGCTTTGTAAATCAAACAGGGTTGGCAAAAACTCAACTACCCAGCAAAAAACCAGTTGGGTTTTTGCTGGGTTTTGGGGTTTTTGCCAACCCTGAAATCAAAACTATTTTTCTGATGGTTTTTGATGCAGTTTGAACAAAGGTTAATTTCATTCAAACATCAAAAACAATTGGAAAAATAGTTTTAATATATAACCTAGCCTAACCCAAAATTCCTCAAAAGCCTGTAATGTACTGTTGTAAAAAATACCAAATAACTTATATTATTATTATTAGAGGACAAACTGTATATGAACTGCTTGCATATTTAGTGATCATTTTTTTTTTTTCTGAATGTTTTTTCTTGCTTTGTGTAGTAGATATTGTCAATAGTTGTGGAATTATGAAAAAACACCAGTTTAAAGATGTTTTGGATAGGCAAGTAGCTACCACTGCACAAAGCATGAAAAAGTAGCAGAAAAAAACTAAGAATTATCATCAAATAATGCAGGAAAAACAATAATTATCACCAATTAAATAACCAAGGTCAATTGTGAATGCCTGGTTAGGTCAAGTCATATGATATTTTTGTTAAAACTAACGAAAATATCATGACTTAACTTAACTAATCATTAAGGGTGTACAGTTGACCTAACTGGTAGGATGGAGTAAAAAAAATCAAAAGTGCCAGGATCAAAATTGAAGGGGTCTAGATAGTTGTCTTTTGTCCAGGATTAAACTTTAAAACTAATTTTGGGTGGTTGCATACAAAACTGTGACTGCTACTGGCCAATTTATACAAATTGTATGTGCCACACAACCAAAATTTGAACCCAGTGACACCTCTCAGGTTCTGGACATGATAGAAAGTCAATTTAAAAACTGTTTATAATGTATTTTTTACCTTTGAAGCAGATTAAAACATTTGCAGAGGGTGGGTTGCAGGCTCAATGCATAAAAAAAATCCATATTTATATTTTTAGCCAAAAATTAGAATTTTCAGTTTTTTTTTTTTTTTTTTTTTAAAGACTGGTAAATATATACAATTTTCTACTGAAAATATTACAAATCAACTTGAAAGATTAATCTAAAGTATCACTCTTAAGCAAAGTAATAAAAAATAATTATCTAAACAGCTTCAGAATATTGTATTTTTGTATTGAATGCTTTCTTCAGTCTTCTTGATTTTATCTTTTGTCAAATAATACTATCACAATATTCAAATCCTACTGCAGTTGAGGAAGCCTCTGTTACAAGTTTAATGTGCCTCTCTACAGCCTGATTATGACAAGACTGGTTGAGTTTGTGCTTCCTTTCTTATGTTTATGAGTTCTTCATTGGTTAGAGATGCTATGATAGGGGGCTCATGATTGCCAGGTGAATTTAAGTTTATCATTTTGAGATACACTTGGGCTTCATTACCTATTGATTTTAGGTACCATGAAACTCCTGATACTACCATCTTTCACAACACTCGAGTCAGGCTGTAACTTTGGGACTTCAGTATCCTCATCTGAATTAATTATCAGGTCACCACCTTCGAAGTCATTGTCTATTACTGTTTCGACTGATTCATTCCCTCTAACCAAAAGTACTTTGTTAACTGTGATGTTGCAGATTTGTGCGTCTGAATCCGCAAGCATGGCAATTAATACCTTCTCAGGGTAAGCATAGTACTGTATGCATTTTGGTAAAGGGTTTTTAGGGCTATCTCCCTGGCTTCCTTATGAGGAAATTTCAGGATCCTTTGGAGCGTATCATAAAAGTTCTTAGCACCATCTGTACATCAATACTCCTCCTTGATCTGGAACCAACTTAGAAAATAGACCAAGATACGAAACTCTGCGAGTGTGACCAGAACTTTGGAAGGCTTCCTTTGAGATGTTTAAAATATGAAGATTCTACATGCTAGAGTCAACCACCTTGAATGACAGATCAGTCCAACTTCAAGGAGCTCAAGATAAGGATAATTCCATAATCCTCAAAAACTGCTGATCTGTCACTTACTTGATACCTGGTAAAAGACATTTATTTTATATCAAGTTAATATTCTAACAAGATGTTCATTGGACAGCATTGTCCAAGATTTGGACTCTATTAGCAGTGTTACATGGATTATAAATTATTTTTTCAAAGGTACGTATTGTCAACAGAGCAACAAGAGTGTTCAAAGCATACTCATATTTTAAACTATGCAGAATACCTGTCACACTGCCAAGTGAGGTTTCGTAGACTCATCCTATTTTGTTCTGTCCTGGACTCCTGCTGTTCACTGACAACAGCTGTTTCATCATGTGATTCCAGGCTGCCCTGACTTCAGAGACTGTTGAGATCACTGTCATGTATTGCTGCTGAGCTTGATGGAACAACTTGAAAAAACTCTTCTGAGCTCTTCCCTAGGGATAATAAAATACAATATGATTATGATACAAGATAGTTTACCAAAGATGCCAAAATTAAATTTTATAATTTGTAGCACAATCATTTCAAGAAACCCAGATTTTCGGTGGTCATTAATAAAGTGTTTTAATTTATATAGATCAAACTCAGATTCTTTTCTTTTCCTTGCTTCCTGCTGTACTCCTCTCCTTTTGTATCTGATGTCTAGTCAAAACAGAATTTATTACTGATCATTCTTATGATTTGTAAATCACTGAATCACATGATTGTTAATAAAATTAAGTGCTGTTATAAACAAACAAATAAATATAACTACAAAATTTACAAGTATGACCTATTTTAAATCTTTTTATAAGGGACTGAAAATTCAAGTCTTACCTCAAAAATTCTTTGACTAGATCCTGAATCTTGCTGGTGACACTGGGACAAGAAATTGGATAGACATTGCACCAAATCCAGTGTTCAATCAGACTTAGTGCAACTGTATCAGCTGCTTGTCTAGTTGTCCAGTTCTCTTCTGCCATTACACACTGGATGACATCTTTACCAAAAGGAAGCTTTCCATTGGGGAATGAGTCTGTGCTTGAAAATCTGTGACCTCCATCAAGAATTTTAACTGTCACTGCATCTTAACATCCTACTATGCGGTATTTTTTGGCAATAAGGTTATCAAAATACATGTATTTATCAATTCTATAAATTCAACCTGAAAAGAAAAATATAAAATATAATTTCAAATAAAAAAATATTTGGAGAAAAAGGGCTGAAAAATTGTATTTTTTGAGAAAAATGTTGAAATATGGGTTTTTTGATGCATTATTGACCCTGCAGCCCTCTACAAATTGTTTTAATCTGCTTCAGAGGTAAAAAGTATATCATAAACAGTTTTTAAATTTTCTTTCTATCATATCCAGAACTTGAGATAGGTCACTGGGCTCAAATTTTGGTTGCACACACATACAATTTGTATAAATTGGCCAGTAACAGTCAGTTTTGTATGCAACCACCCAAAATTGGTTTTAGAGTTTAATCCTGGACAAAAGACAACTATCTAGACCCCCTCAACTTGGATCCTGGCACTTTTGATTTTTTCAATCCCCCCTTATGTTAGGCCTTGCTTAGAATACTGCATTCAAGCTTGGTCACCTCGCCATAGGCATGATATAGATACAGTACTCTGGAAGGTGTGCAATGTTGGGCAACCTAGCTTAACACATTTGCTGCTAGACCAGTTTGTGTGGTTTTACCTAAGTGCCAACTTGTGTACCACACATTGTGAGGATCCCAAGAAACTTTAATATTTAGAAATGTATACACTTTCATTTTAATTTGATTGAAGTGAAAAAACACTCGTACAAGATATCTCATACTAGTTGGTGATAGGATAAAATTATGATTCCATTTGACAGATATGAATTATCTCGTGTGTAGCTATCTGATGTTTATAGCCATAACTTCTGAGTTTACTGTTGTTATGGTTTTTATTATTTTTCAGTAAGTTTAATGTCATTTCCAAAGGTCAAACTATATTTTGAAATAAAGATATACATTAGTATTATATGATGATATTGATTATACTGTATTGTACATACAAAATGTAAATGTGGAATATATTTGTTCATAACTTTTTGCAGGTAGAAACTTTTTTATTAATGTCTTATCAAAAAGGTAAATATTATTCATATTTCTGAAGAATATACAGTCGTCCCTCGGTATCCGTGGGGATTGGTTCCAGGACCCCCCGCAGATACCAAAATTCTCGGATGCTCAAGTCCCTTATATAAAATGGCGTAGTATTTGCATATAACCTACGCACATCCTCCCGTATACTTTAAATCATCTCTAGATTACTTATAATACCTAATACAATGTAAATGCTACGTAAATAGTTGTTATACTGTATTGTTTAGGGAATAATGACAAGACAAAAAAGTCTGTACATGTTCAGTACAGACGCAACCATCGTAGGCCTAACTACATAGTACACGTCAGCAACAACGTAATGAGTGCTGGAGAGAGAGTGAGGATCTGTGAAATGGCGGGAGGCTACAGCAGGGTATGCCTACACATCACTTCATTCGCGTGGATTCAGTGTAGTGCTAGGCACGTGGCAAATTCAAGTCTTGCTTTTTGGAACTTTCTGGAATTTTTTTTTTCCGAATATTTTCGATCTGTGGTTGGTTGAATCCGTGGATGTGGAACCCGCGGATATGGAGGTCCGACTGTATACTGTTTCAAATATATAATAAATAACCAGATAACCACTTTTATCCAATAATGAGTTTGTAAAATATGTTAATAATGAATATTAAAAAGATAATGTTCACACTGCCAGAAGACATTTTGATGTATTTAACTATTTGTCAGGCTTTTCATGGTGCCATAAAAGCCAAAAGAGTTTACTACAACTTATCTCTTAGTTGGCAGCATGAATTATGCTTGGTGCTACAAGTTATTGTGTAGTTGGCAGTGAACATGTTAAGAAGATTGGAGTAGTTAGTGAAAATTAAAAGAAATGGGCATGTTTAGTTTTGAGAGATATTGTTTGAGGAGGGGAGGGCCTATGATACAGATGTTTAAAATGTTTTAAGTTTGGACAGTTTAGATGTAACTTTTTCTTATTTGAGTATGATGAAAGAACTCTAAGGCATAATAAAAAATTAGAAAAAACAGACTGAATCAACAAAAATACTTCTTTACTCATAGGGTAGTAGATTTTTAGAATCCCTTACCATATGATGTGGTAAATAGTTAACTCTTTAGTTAAAGAAAAAGTTGGATTCCTTTATATATGTTTTAAGTAGTTATGTAGGCCTTGTACTGTCATATTACAATAGAGGATTTCTCTTTGGTAGTAAACTAAGATTGGTCAGTGAGCATTAAGAATAACTGCAGATCTATACATTAGTTAAAGAACTTTTTATTAGCTCATCATTATCCTTTGTCCTTGTTTTTTCACTAGATTAATACTGGTGTAGGATAGGTAGTAGATATATTTCACAGCTTCATTCTAAGCAGTAAAGCAGCCTTAATCAGGCTAGTTTTAACAAGACCAATTCACCATTGGCTCCTTTGCCTCAATCTATCAGTATCTATAGTTCACAATGGAAGGAACAGACGCATCTTCCATGAATTCTACTCATGAAGAGGATACTTCAAGAATGAGAAGATTTTTCAGGAGTAAAAAGATGGCAAGTTGAAGCCATAATTATTTGAATTTTTTTGTTTTAAAAGTAATTTCTCTTGTAGTGCTGATGTGCTAGATAGGGGATTAGTAATTTTCATTGGCTGTAGTATTGATAACTTAATGATAGGCTATAGGGTTACAAATATTAAAAAGGATGTTTGGCTTGCTATTAACCAAATGAGTATGAATTTAGGTCAGAATAATCATACAGGCTTAAAGGGTAGGATAATTGTTTAAATTAAAATTTTTTCAGGAAAAGGCTCCATTGCTATCGCAGAAG
Organism: Bathynomus jamesi; assembly: GCA_023014485.1. NCBI lineage: Eukaryota > Metazoa > Arthropoda > Malacostraca > Isopoda > Cirolanidae > Bathynomus > Bathynomus jamesi. The sequence goes on along the minus strand of JAJOZX010002684.1, from coordinate 180,400 downwards.
AGGTTGTTTCGTAGTCTTAGTGGAAGTGGTGTCCAAAATGGTGAATCCAATGCAAATGTCCTAAGTGAAGAAGACCCACTGAGGACGCTTGGCACTTTTGCAGGGGTATTTGCACCAGTTTCTCTCTCCCAATTCAGTACCATTCTGTTTCTTAGAGTTGGTAAGGTTCTTGTTTCTAGCTCTTGGGTAGTAGCATCTAAACCTACATACATCGTGTCTGGAAATTTCATCACTGCAAATTTCATTGTGACAATTTCATCACCGAGAAATTTCATTGCCAAGAATTTTCATCACTAGGAAAATATATCACCGCGCAATAGAAAATAATTTAAATTTAAAAAAAAAAAAATGGTCTAAATATATATATAGATATATATATTAACAAGATTTGCATTGAATTAATTTTTCTTAATAATTTTGTTAACTTTTGTTATACAAATTTGTTTATATGGTACAAATAAAAATGATTGTTATTGTTAATTGTAAACATATATATAAGTTATACATGCAAAGCTTTAAGTGATCATGGGACTGATAATTATAAGATTATGATTAAGTGTCTCATTTTGGCCCTTTTTGACGTAAATGCAGGTGACTGTTTTAAGAAGCTAAGGTGGGAGAAAGGTTACCAGATTAAAATGGTTAGTTTTAGCATGCAGGTGCCTGTTTTAAGAAAAGATGGGAGAAAGGTTAGGTTAGGTTAGGTCAGGTGAGGTGGTGTGGTGTGGTGTGGTGATGTATTTTCCTTGCGATTAAAATTCTTTACGATGTAATTTCCCAGCGATAAAATTTCTGGTGATGAGATTTCTGGTGATGAAATTGCAGCAATGAAATTTCCATGAATCATATACATTATATTAGCTAGGCCTAGTCCATTTTGTCCTAGACTTATCATGTTCAGTAGTTTGTTTAACCAGATTGATTTTCCACCATTATAGAATTTAGGCCTATTTTGATTAATTTAATTTTAGATCTAACCCTTTTTGACATTGTAAAAAGATAAAATTTTGCTTATGCTCTGTCTGTTAAATAAGTGGAGTGTACACAGCTATTGGTCTGATAGTATTAGTATGAATATTAGGGTTATGACTTTTTAATTTTTTGTCATAAATATTGTTTCCTGTATCATCAATCGATGAACTTTTGCTTGAAAACAATAAAAAAGTGCCTAATTCCTCAGAATTAAAAAAAAATGTCACCCTGAAAGCAAATATAGTAAAAGGGTGTCAGGAAATGATTGCCCCCCCTGTAGAGCAAAAACTAGAAGAGATAGATAAAAACCGGCGAGACCACTTGAAAGAGCGTTAAAATCTGAATAAAAACCATTATATCCTATTCCTGTGATTTTAATTCTTACCATTTTTTCCCTACAGAAACCATGGCATCATCTATTTTGAACGATTCAGAGACACTTTGAGACACTTCTGGGATCATACCCCCGTCGATTAATGGCCGTCAGAGCTGCAAATGGGGGCAACACCCGATATTAAAACTAGTGTTTTTTATTCAAAATTAAACGCTCTTTCGCGTGGTTTTGTCTGTTTTTTTCTATTCCTTTCAGTTTCTTCTGTACAGGGGGGGGGGGGCAATCATTTCCTGACACCCTTTACTATATTTGCTTTCGGGGTGACATTTTTTTTTAATTCTGAGGAATTAGGCCCTTTTTTATTGTTTTCAAGCAAAGTTCATCGATTGATGATACAGGAAACAATATTTATGACAAAAAATTAAAAAGTCATAACCCTAATGAATATATGTTATAACTAGAATAGCTAATCAGGTAATAGTGTACGGTTATATGGGTAGCAGTTTAGAAGCACATTGTGTTAACTTTACCAATAGCTAGCTACTTCATTAGTTTCTTTAAAGAAGTTATTCACTATAATTAATTAGTTAATAACTAAATGAAAAGTTAGTGTATATCTTATTTTGATCTGTACGTGAAGTCAATCAAATATGAAGCAGAAAATAGATTTGTTTTTAAATTTCAAGAAAGTTTCAACACTGTTGTTTGAATTATATAACCTGTATTTGTTAAAAATATTTTAAAGTACTATTAGTGCAGAGTTCATATTTGCAGCTATCAGAAGTTGAATGAAGGGAGTATCTTGGTTAACCTTGGTTTTAGCTTTTGTCCAAATTGTTTATTCTGATGAAGGTCAAGCTTATCACTCCACCTTAGACCTACAGTTTAATGTGGAATCTGAACCACGCCCCACCAGCAGCACAGTGTCTTAACCACTAGGCTACCCAGGATACCCATTTATCTACCAACCAATTTCTTTATTGAGTAAAACCACAATGAGAAATTGAATTATTTGAATGTGAGCTTTTGGCCTATATTACTTGGTCTTCATCAGGCGCAATTGTTGAAGACCTTAGTGTATAAGCTGAAGGTTTGTGTTCTATTAAATCCATCTCTCATTGTGACCTTACTCCCCTACTTCAGGTGTTCATAAAGTTATGAGTGAATATGGTGGTGTACATGCATATTCACTCGTGTAACTTGATTTTATGAACACCCTGTATTAATGTCTCGATCATTTACAAAATTGATTCAATATACAAACTCAAAAGTGGTTTGAGTATATCTGGACATACTTCGCATGTCAACATCATATTGCATGAAAATTTTGGAGTACAGTTTAGAGAGCTCATATTTGGGCTCATTGTTAGTTTAAAAGCTAAATAAATTCCTCATGTTTAAATGAGAGAGATGTTCCAGGTATGAACAATGTTTCAACCAGGGTTGTGGAGTCGGAGTCGTGGAGTCGCACGTTTCAGGGCGGAGTCGGAGTCGGTAAAAAACTTCCGACTCCGACTCCAATTTCTGTGTCCTGTGTCACCCTTAATTTCTAAATCCTAAATACTAACATTTAGGTTATTTAGTTTTTTTGGTCAATAAACCTTATTCATTGATAGCCCAGCCCCTAGATTAAGTTTTTTTAATATTTTTTTTTTACATTTTCAGAATATACAATTAATATTTATTTAAATATAAAATATAAAATATAAAATTTCACACTTAGTGTGGTGGTGATGAAATGTCTTATTATGATAATTATAAAGTGAAACACTAGAGGAGTCAGAGTCGTATATTTAAAATGTGAGGAGTCAGAGTCGGATTTTTAGATTTTTTACAATGTGTGGAGTCAGAGTCGGGGTCAAATTTTTGACAATGTGTGGAGAGTCGGAGTCGGAAAATTTTGGACCGACTCCACAACCCTGGTTTCAACACTATCTTTCTTTATATTACATTAAGTCAAAAGAAGCTGAAAAATATTTAAAAATACTATACAGTATACAGTAGTTGTTTCAAATATGGTATATAATTCACCTCATAAACATTCATATTTCATAAATTATGAAATCAAAAGGGTGTATGAATAATGTGATACAATGCACTGAGCAAATGCTTCTTACAATAGCAGTAGGATTTAAAATGTGAAAGATGTTTAATTTTGGATTTATTGTTTTTATTTTATTTTTTCAGGCTTTATTGTTGGCAGTATAGGACTGTTCCTTAGTTGTGGCACTTTAGCACTTGCCTACATTATTCTCCTCTTCACCATTCTATCAATTTGCGCGATATCCACCAATGGTGCAGTGGAAGGCGGAGGAGCTTATTGTATCCTTTTTTCAAGTTTCATTATTTAGGTCTTGGTCTAAAACTAATGGAAATTAATGCTCATTCTAAGTTAACTAAATAACTGTTAACACGTTACATCTGTACAGTGTACACAATAAAAAGTACCTAACCCTAAACAAGGATTGTCTGATTTATCATAAGTGTATATATTGTAATGATATTTTAAACTAGCAATGGTGTAGTTGCAACTTTATTTAACATTATAAAGTAGTATACTGTACTATAAATGTAAATTATTTCATTATTTGGAATGAATTATCAGCTATAAGAAGTTATTCATTAACTATACATTATTCTTTTTTTTTATTTCAAAGGATTTTTCTTCAGTATCAGACTAGATACAGTAATTGAACAATGATTTAGAATAATAGAAAGGTCCTAGTCTGTTTACGTCTATCGTCTACCTGCTGGTCTTTTTATAAATAAGGAATGTAACTGAAAATGTGCTTAAAAAAAAGAAAATTCCTTAACAAATTATAGATATGATTAGTAGAACCTTAGGGCCAGAATTTGGTGGGGCGATAGGTGCTCTCTTCTTCTTTGCAAATGTGTTCAGCAGTGCTCTCTACACCACGGGTTGCATTGAAGGCATGCTAGAGAGTTTTGGTTTGGAAGCTGGTAAGTAATTCAGTTACCCTTCCCACGTATACAAATTTATAGCAGTGACAATCTTATGAACTTGTCTAATCACTTCATTGGTCATTTCCTTACAGGTGAATTGGCTATTTACAAATTCCTTCCTGAAGGAGAGTGGTACAACTTTGCTTACGGAAGCGCTTTGAATTTCATCAACCTTCTTGTCTGCTTCATTGGGGCTGGAATGTTCGCTAAAACGACTGTTGCCATTCTCATTGTGGTTTTCGTCTGTACCTCATCAGTTCTCATCAGTTATCTCTCGATTCATCATAACATAGAGGTAATTGCATTCAGGTTTTTGCTCTGTGTCGAATGTGTTGACTTACCTTTTGAATTACTGTACTTTAGTTTCAAATAACTATTTGCTTCATTTGTTCATTCCCTATAAACTCCATTATTATTATTCACGTTAACTTCATTGTAATAATAATAATAATAGTCAATGCCTGTTTGTGTGCTTATTTATCACCAGCACCATTTTTGATTGTCTTGCTTTCCAATTAGGTACCCATCCCATCTAACAATGAGATATACGTTAATTCCACTGGCAATTATACTGGATTGTCACTTATAACACTGAAAGAAAATCTTTACCCAGAGTTTACTGAAGATTATACAACGGGTAATATTGTGGATTTTGCTACTGTTTTCAGTGTTCTGTTCAGTGGAGTTACGGGAATTATGGCAGGAGCTAATATGTCAGGTGAACTTGAGTTCTTTTATACCTTATAGGGAGCTTTTGTTTTGGTAAGGTAAATTGTGTTAATTCATAATCTTTTGCTTTGGATCATAACTTAACCCTTTAATGCCGGAATTGTTTGCAGGGTTAAGTGTGGAATGCCTGTATTTGAAAGGTTACCAATATGTAGCGGTCGTCCTTTTATGGTTAAGTCTGTGGAATTTCAGTTATTATTACAGTAATCTTGAATGAAGATAAAAATTGTAACATTTCTAAGAAGCATTTGTTAAAAAAAAAAGGTCTCGCTAAAAGGTTTAGCCTAAAGTGAACACTTTTGTAAACTAGTGATAAATATATGTGGAGAAATCCTGTGGATGGTGTGAATTTCTGATCAAAATTCTTAATCCAGTTTGTCTCTGACTCGGCAACATGTATGGTTTCATGACCAAATTGGTTTGGTCACTACTATGAGAGTAGATAGTTTCCAGTTTTTAATATAGAACTGAATGATTGGTTGAAGAGTTTTGTTTGCCATTAATTCTGAAAAATGAATAACTTGCTGGTTAAAATTCATTTTCAGTTACTTTATCCTTTTATTAAAGATTTTGCAAATGATAAATTGCAGTTTGGAATTACACTTGATAAATCTGTTGTTGTAGTTTAGTCTGTAGCTAATTCATTGTCTAAATTACTCTTATTTTTCTTGTTTAGGTGAACTGAAAAAACCTGGGCGGAATATTCCTATAGGAACTCTATTGGCATCCTCCTTCACTTTCTGCATCTACATCTTTCTCTTTCTCCTGACGGCAGCCACTTGTTCAAGGTTTCTCCTCCAGAACAATTACAGTTTCATGATTGGGATCAATATTTGGCCACCATTTGTCGCTATTGGTAAGGAGAGAGAGAGACAGACTTTTATAATGATAGGTTCAAAGATAGGATGTAACAACGAGTTTAAACTTAACAGTAAACGCGATGGTTTCGAAATTCAGACAGTAACATAACGATAATTCGAATCCATACGCGAGTTTGTTTATAACATAGTATTATGGATTTGAGTTTATTTCAATACTATGATACAGTAGCTTGCTTTTCCCCTCACACCCATTTTTTTACTGTTGCAGGAGTGTTTACTGCTACAATCTCTGCTAGTTTAAGTAATATAATTGGAGCGTCGAGAGTGTTGGCTGCATTAATTAAGGACAATATATATGGTAAGCGCGGAGGTTGAAAATAGTGGGGGGGGGATTTAGATTTTGAATTTTAATAGTATTAAAATTTGTGTTTAAAGCTAGATACAGGGGGTTAGACAAAATAATATGAACACCTTGATAAATGGCGGTTTTTATTCTTAATATGGAGTTGGTCCTCCTTTAGCGGCAATAACAGCTGCAATGCGTCGGGGAATTGATTCATACAGCTTTTGGACAGTGGCTAGAGGAATCCTGAGCCATTCTTCGAGCAAACCCTGCTCCAGTTCCTCCAAAGACGCCGGCGGTGGGAATCGGCTTCTGACCTGCTGCTCCAACTGACACCACAGATGCTCGATAATGTTAAGATCCGGGATTGTGGAGGCCAATCCAAGCGTTCTACTTCACTAACATGCTCTTCAAACCATTTTTAACGACCCCAGCGGTGTGGATTGGTGCATTATCATCCTGGAAGACGGCGCCGCCATTGGGAAACAGCGTTTGGATCATGGGATGGACCTGGTCAGCCATATTGACAGATAGACCTGGGCGTAACCCTACCATGCAGTACTACAGCTGGGCCAAAGTATTCCACGATATTGCTGCCCAAACCATCACAGATCCGCCTCCATGCTTAACGGTTGGGGTCAGGCAGTCGGGGTCATAAGCATCTTTAGGCTGTCTCCAGACGTAAACTCGACCGGAACATGGAAATAGCGTAAAGGAGGATTCGTCGGAGTAGACTACATTCTTCCCGGTCCATTGACCAATTCTTATGGTCATTACACCATTTTCTGCGCCACTCAATGTTGATTGCGAAAGGAAGGGTTTGGCAATTGCAGCCCTCCCATGGTATCCAGCTCCATGGAGCTCGCGACGTACAGTTCTGGTCGATACCGGGCTTGCAAGATGCTGGTTAAGCTCTGCAGTCACTTTTGGAGCTGTGGTCTTATGGTTCTTTGTCACAATGCGCTTTAGCACCCGGCGGTCTCGATCACACAGCTTCTTCTTACGTCCACTATTGCATTTGTCGGTGCTTGTCTTTCCATGGTTTTGGTATGCAGACATGACCATAGAGACAGTTCCTCTGGATACATTGAACATCTGAGCAGTTTTCGTCACCGATGCACCAGCCATCCGCGCTCCGACAATTTGCCCTCTTTGGAAGTCTGACAGGTCTTTCATAACTGCTAATTCATAATTCACCCAGATCTGTAAAAACAACGTGAGGGTTATAACATGACGTATACACACTCTGTTACGCATTTAAATAGGTTTGCCAGTCATTTGACCGTTTACTTTGTGTCTGAGCAGTCCGTAAAGATAACCAGTGAAATCGGCGGGTGTTCATATTATTTTGTCTAACCCCTGTATATGCTGATCACTTTTAAAAGTATTACGCCTCTATTATGACAATCGTCGGAGGTAAGAAGTCTCTATAATAGTTTGGGCATACACTTATTTCAAGTGGTTTCTCGGAAAATGTAATAACAGTCGTACTTAATCATAATATATTACGAGGGTAATTCAGTAAGTATCCGCACTTTTTATTTTCACATCTGATAGATTATAAACACACCACTTCTCAACATAGTCTCCCTGTTTCTCAATACACTTAGTCCAGCGATCTACAAGCTTCCTAATGCCATCACAAAAGAATGTTTTTGGCTGTGTGCGTAGCCAGTCATGCACCGCCTCCTTCAGGTCATCATCGCCTTGGAATCGCTGACCTCTCAAAGCGTCTTTTAGTGGTCCAAACAGGTAAAAATTTGAAGGTGCCAGAAGAGCACAAGCGTAATCGTATGGAGGTTTGCTCTCGTCGTTTGGCGCGGTATCATAATGGTGGAAACTTTTTGGAGCGCATTATCAATGGAGATGAAACCTGGATCCATCGCTGAACCAGAAAGCAAACGGCAGAGCATGCAATGGAAGCATCCAACATCTCCCGTTGCAAGGAAGTTCAAAGCGCAGCCGTCAGCAGGTAAAGTTATGCTAACACTGTTTTGGGATACACGAGGCCCTATCCTTGAACATTATCTAGAGCGTGGAACTACAGTAACAAGTGCATCGTATTCTGACATGCTTCGGAATGAGTTAAAGCAAGCAATTCGCACAAAACGGGGAGGAGATTGTCGGAAGGTGTTATTCTGTTACACGACAATGCGCGCCCTCATACCACTGCACAGACTATAAAATGCCTTCAAGAACTTAAATTTGAAGTTCTCGACCATCCAGCCTACAGTCCAGACCTGGCACCTTCGGATTTTTACCTGTTTGGACCATTAAAAGACGCTTTGAGAGGTCAGCGATTCCGAGGCGATGATGACCTGAAGGAGCCGATGCATGACTGGCCACGCACACAGCCAAAAACATTCTTTTGTGATGGCATTAGGAAGCTTGTAGATCGCTGGACTAAGCGTATTGAGAAACAGGGAGACTATGTTGAGAAGTGATGTGTTTATAATCTATCAGATGTGAAAATAAAAAATGCGGATACTTACTGAATTATCCTCGTAAATTTGGACAACACGAAGCCATTCTAGGCCTATCGAGGTTATCCAGTTCGGGTAAATGGTGTAAATCTATATTTTAAGATAGAATTTTGGAGAATATCATTTTCAAGTGGGAATGCTGTAATAGGTAATAATGAATAACCAGTTGAAATAATCAATCTTATAAGGTTCCGCAACAAGATGGATCGGGTTGGCGTCCATCGGGAATAATCCGATAGGCGCTGTTATTGTGTCTGGTCTCCTGGTAGAAGGTGTACTTATCATCGGTCGATTGAATACCATCGCTCGCTTTACATCCGTCTTCTTCTTGCTTTCTTACATGGCAACCAATATTGCTTGCCTCAGTTTAGAATGGGCTTCGGCCCCTAATTTTAGGTAAGAATTAAGACATTATTTTAGTTGCAGTAACCATTGCCAAGTAATAATAATTAGTGATCTCTTGGTAAGAATTAGTTCTGTTGTAAGGTGGTAAATTTAGGTGAGAGTAAGTCATTGTAATTAGAAAGTTTAATTTATGTAATATTACTTGAAGATTATACAAAAAACTAATAAATATTGAGAGGAAATTTTTAGGCTTTGAAAGATATAAATTGGTTTTCTTATTGTCATTTAAAAAAATTGACATTTATTTGTAAAAGTGTTTGTGTGTGTACTTTTTTTAATGTTGCACAGAAGTCATTGTCGTTTTATTTAAAATATGAACTTAGTGTTAAAAATTAATGCATGAAACTCTTCATTTGCCATATCCTAAGAACGTATTAACTCGTTGACAATAATTAGAGTAAATTATTAGTTTAATTTATAACATTAATTAATTACATATCAGTAAGTATCATGGTATGGTTGGGATTTTAAGTATGACGTACTTTCCTGCCTTTGAACCTTTCTACATTTTTACTCGTTAGGATCAATTCGAGAGTTGAAAATATTAGGTATCATTTAGGGCGGGAGACACTACTAAGCGGACCATGGTCCGGGTCCACACCGCCGACGAATTTAATACCGACAGCCGGAAATAAATCCATACTCTGATTATAAGAATTGCTTTAAAATATAGACATTTCGAAAGAATAAAAATCGACCTTTTTCCGTTTTTATAAAGTTTAAATCTCCCTCGCAACAGCCATTGACGGAAGGGGACCTACGGCTTTACGCGGGATCTGAATTATGGGTCGCTAGTCGCTACATAATGTGGACGCGGAGGACGGTCTCCCACCCAAATATTCAATAGGCCCAATGTCGTTTAATTTCGCTGATCGACGCGAAGCAGTGTTACGGCGTTTGCGCCAAAATGGTTTTTCTTAAGTTTTCTGTGGACCAAAAGGTATCTTTCAATTGCGCTAAGCTTTTTAGGCTCTGCAAATCTGCCTGAGAATTCAATAAAGATAATTCAATTCACCCTTACCTTTACTTAATATAGAAGTAAAAGTACGCCCGTTTCATATAAGCAGAAACGTTTTAGCTAGTAAATTAAATTTTAGCGCAAACCACTTTATAGCCCGACAGAAACACTTGTGCGGACCGCAAAGAAAATTAATTAGGGGTCTCTGCTTTATGGCCTAGGCTTTAATATTAATTGTATGATGTAAAATCTTTTAGAATTTTTAAACGTTGGATATTTTTTTTTTTACTTGTGTAGCGTTTAAATTAGTCTATATATATATATATATATATATATATATATATATATATGTGTGTGTGTGTGTGTATATATAACCTTTGGTTAGCTTCCGCCCGAATTGTTCATTCTGACGAAGGTCAAGCTTTTCACTCCACCTTAGACCTACAGTTTAACGTGGAATCCTAACCACGCCCCATCAGCAGCCCAGCGCCTTAACCACTAGGCCACCTAGGGTACCCATTCATCTACCAACCACTTTCTTTTTTTATTGTGTGGAAGGATGAACAGCTGGGTTTTGCTGCGCGCCGACTGCCGTCGGGTCTCGAACCCGCGGCCGATGGATTCGTAGTCAGCGACGCTAACCACTACACCGCCGAGGCGCATATACTGTATATATAAATATATATATATATAAATAATTTATTATTTTATTCGAAATGTAAAAAGGGGAAAATAGTTAATAAACCGATGCTTATGTAAGCAGAAGAGCAACAGCAACCCCCCCCCCCCCCCCCCCCCCCCCGAAAAAAGAATTTAACTTGTTTGCAATGCTACAATAAATACATACATATATACATACATATATACATACATATATATATACATACATATATACATACATACATATATACATACATACATACAATGGGAAACCACTTCCCCTTCTCAGTGAAGTGGGCACAACGCTTGAGCTCGAGACTGAAAACACGATTACATGCACAAAGACAAAAAGAAATAATCATGCTCTGGGAATAAAGTACCGCACCAACCTTAGAGATCCAATGTTACCTTCGATAAGAAGATTCGAGGTATACCTCTAGTAGTGTGGTAGGCCTAAGTCATGCGAGACCAGCGTCGCATAATTCGCCTCCATTTCTTCTCTCCTCATTAATTCTTTCACATTTATATCAACTGTTTATTCACACATTTACTAGTTACATCCTTCTATCTTTTACGCGATCTTTCTATACTTCCAATACTTGTGTACTCATTATTATACGTTTTTTTTCACGATTCATTCGTTATTCATGCTCTTCATGTAACCATACTATTATTACTAGTGAAGCATATTATTCTTTAATCTTGTCGTTTCCGATATTGTTATGTGATTTATCTGATTTCTTTTTAATGCCGTCTTTCTGTTTCACACCAGTCGTACTACTAAAATTATTCATCGCGACTGCTCTTGCTTTTGATTGAGCTATTGTGTCAAACGAGCTTTTGACATGGGTATTATAGTCCTTATTGCTGACAATTTTTAGGCCGACGTTTCGATACTTCTCTTGGTGGACCGCCATTTTGGGGATAATCAGTAACGCCATCATGATGTTCGTCATAAGCGCGATTTATTCCGCGATTTGCATCATTATCTGCCTCGTTCTCATTATTATTTTGCATATCCGATCGCCATCCGAACAACACAAATGGGGATCCATCTCCCAAGCTCTCATCTTTCACCAGGCAAGTTGAGGATCCTATCTTGAGTTTCTCGTCATAAGATTAAGTTATTAGTGAACGTTTGGATGGGAAACCAGAAGAATATAGGTGAATTAGATTTAGATTTATTTTGGGTTAGGTCAAGTCGGACTTTTTTCAGACCCTTGTGATTCAGTATTTTCATTGAGAACTTAGAGAAAATGAGTTAATTTGAAAATTGTACTAGGCAAATTAGATTATTTTTGAACTTTTTGCAGTTTAATTTGGCACAGGCCGTGTTTCGTTTCCAAAATTTAAACTTTAACCACCAACTAACTAAACTTATTTAGCTGAACTACAGAACAGAACCAGAGAAGCGTTGTACTTGTATCAGTCTAAATTAGGTGTCGGTACAATAAAACTTTTTTTTTTTTTTTTAATATAGTTCTTTACCTCTTGATTAGGTCCGAAAATATCTCCTCCTGCTCGACGCTCGAAAGGACCACGTGAAGTTCTGGAGACCTCAGGTGCTACTTTTGGTGGCTGACCCGAGGTCGGCATGCCCTCTTATCGATTTTGTCAATGATCTAAAGAAGTCGGGACTCTACATCCTGGGTCATGTTAAGGTAAACAATATACGTTAATTAGACTTGGATTTATTTTGGGTCAGGTCCGTGTTTTTTTTTCAGGCCTTTGATTGTTTTTCATTCAGAACTCTGTAGTACCATTGGTCATGCAAAAATAAGGTAAAAATTAAATATTTCACAAAGCAGGTAGATAGTAATAATAATAATAATAATAGTAACGATATCTTGCTGTAGTCCTTTTTTAACAAACTAGAAACACTAAGAATTAAACGGCTACTTAAAACTTGTCGATTTTCAAACGTTTAAAAGGAAATGAAAGCGTGTCGAAATGGGACCATTTTCGAGATCTTTCGTGTAACTATTTTGTTTTGAAAGTTAAATCGCATGACTTATTTTAAAAAAAAACATTTAATAGGTTATTTGAAAAGCTAGTTAATTAATAGGTAATTGTAGCAAAACTTTAAAAAAAAGCATTAACTCCGAGAAACTATATTAACCCATATCAAGCCAAGGGGTTTCAAAATCGTGACGGTTCAATTTTTGTATTTTTACCGGAGGGGGGGGTGAGGATGATCAGGAGTAAAATATATAATTTTGAAACATACCATTCTAGTATTTACGTATAATGAAAGATTTTTGATGTGGAACTCGCGCACAAATTCTCTCAAAAATCGGTTAAGTGTTTTCAGCGAAATTTTCATTGGTTTTGTAGTTTTGGACTGCAATCTAAGAGTGCATATTTGGATTTAAAATAACATGAAAGCCTTTGATTGTAGGTAATGTAAACTTAGGCTGTGTAATAATTCTAACGGTTTTCTTGTTTCAACTATCGCTGAATATATTTTTCTCTACCTCTTATAACTAGATCGACGAATTTTCTGGAGATGGTCCAGACCCCGCGTCTTACGATTATCCCCGATGGCAGTGCCTCGTGGATCATTTAAAGGTGAGAAAGTTAGTTAATTATTTTGTCTTCTGTTTTTAGTTCATATTTTGCGGGATGCGAGGATTGGTAAAAAGTTAGCATCCACAATAATTTATTCCACATGCCCCATATCCCCAGAAAGTGGAGATTAGGGGCTTGAGCCAGGTTACCTTAGATAAAGTCAATTAAGGGAGGGTGGGCGGGCGGCCGCCGCCGCCGCCGCCTCGTGGCGATGCAAGATACGGAGAAGACAACCGCCCAGCTCTGGTATTCGAACCCACGACTCAGAGGAGCCTCAGCACTGCCGAACGGCGGCGCCCTAATATAATATTGGCATCGTCGTTAAATTTAGTTTCTTTTATGGTTCTGGGTTAGTGTCGTGGCCATGTCATTACAATGCTCTCCGTTAGATCAGCGAGGTTAAGCGACGGTGGGTCCAGTTAGTAGCAGGGTTGTGGAGTCGGTCCAAAATTTTCCGACTCCGACTCCACACATTGTAAAAATTCGACTCCGACTCCGACTCCACACATTGTAAAAAATCTAAAAATCCGACACGACTCCTCACATTTTAAATATACGACTCCGACTCCTCTAGTGTTTCACTCTATAATTATCATAATAATAAGACATTTCATCACCACCACACTAAGTGTGAAATTTTATATTTTATATTTTATATTTAAATAAATATTAATTGTATATTCTGAAAATGTAAAAAAAAAATATTAAAAAAACTTAATCTAGGGGCTATCAATGAATAAGGTTTATTGACCAAAAAAACTAAATAACCTAAATGTTAGGATTTAGAAATTAAGAGTGACACAGGACACAGAAATTGGAGTCGGAGTCGGAAGTTTTTTACCGACTCCGACTCCGCCCTGAAACGTGCGACTCCACGACTCCGACTCCACAACCCTGGTTAGTAGTTGTATTGATGACCGTCCTTTCCGTCCAGATGATGTAGCGACTCGTGGTTCGGATTTTGATTTAGGCTGTAGTTCCTCCCCGTCATAAAACCCTGGAGGCTGATTTATGCAGTTAAGAACAACCTTTTACTGTTTCTATTTCAGGTAAAAGCATTTATCGAAGTGACTGTTTCCGATTCTGTTCGTTCCGGAATGCAGCAGTTGGCACGGGTGGCCGGGCTCGGTGCCATGAAGCCCAATACCATCATTTTGGGTTTCTGCGATGACACTCCTTCTCAGGATTTCTTCTTAAGGTACAATTCAGTCGAGTCTTAGTAAACTTCCAGGAATTAGTTCTTATTGGTTTTGTACGAGGGTCAGTACGAAAGTAATTACGAACTGAAAAATAAGAGGCATTACTTTCGTACTGACCCTCGTATTAAATAAGATTCTCTCAGTTAACAGTACTAGTCAATATAAAATAGAGAGAGTTTAATAAGTTCAATGTTGGGAATTGGACCAAGGTTAGATGGTAATTAATTTTAAATGTGTTTTCAGTTTAGTTTAAGGAGATTGTTTCATACTTTGTCATAACTTTTAGTAAAGAGCTTAGCTTTTGAGATTAATTTATTAACTTTTCATTGTTGGCACATTAACGTTTAGTGCTTACCCACTCAGCAGTACTTTTTAATTAGGGTGATTAGGGCTTCATACATTTATTTTAATTTATTTCTCTGAAAGAACTGACCTACGGTTTACTTCGATTTATTATTCGAATTTAGTTCTCTGCGTTACTAAATTGGGAGTACGGTAGGGCTCTGGTTGCATTTAAGGTAAACTTTGTAAAGTAGGTATGTATTTCCATTGTCCATATGCCCCGTAATATTATTGCTGTAAACAGGCTTGTTTCATCAAGCAGTTCACACCCTGTGGAAAGCGATGAAACATCCACTGCTTTGCGGGTTCTTCACCAAGACCATGGGTAGGCCAAGTAGTTCTCGAAATAATAATAATAATTGAATACCTCCTTTGCTTTGCTTTTTTTATTTTTTTTTTTAACCTCCCGTTACTTTCGAGTGAGAGAGAGCTTCTAAACCCGTTTGAAGATATTCCTATCCCTAGTTCTTTTTTTTATTTCTTAACTCACTTGGATGAGTGCATACTTAAACTGCTTATAACTTTATCTGCATTCTCGTAAACTGGTTGGACAACAGCACCGTGATGGACATTTGATTTTGAAGCTTGTGTGACATGCTGCTGCTGCTGCTGCTGTTGGCATTTTGTTTAAAATGCTCTCAAAGTATTGTACTGAAAAAAAAATATATATATATAATATTTTCTTTGTAATTGTATCGACTCTCGTATATCTATAAACGAATATGCGAGAGATTTGAAGATTATTTTAGTGATCTGGTGAGGTAGATGAACAGGAAGCTAATGTGAATACAGTTAGCTTGGGGTTATGTAGAATTGTATACCAAAGAGTGGAAGACATGAAATTAGAGGAAGTTGACTGAGCTATATGCAGGCTGAAGAAAGTAAAGTCAGCAGGTATGGTAGAAGTAGAATAGTGCTTGAACGGCTGGGGAAGTTATGTCAACGTCGTGAAAAAGTGGCCGCGTTCCAGGTGATGAGACGAGAGATACAGTTGTACAATGTACAACCATAAAAATAAAGATGAAAGAAGTGAATGTAAAGTTGTAGGTGCAAGTTTATTAAAAGCGTTGATAGATAGTGAAAAAAAAAATTACTGATCTGTTTGTTGGAGATGAACGAGTGAGGCTTTAGAGAACGACGATGATGTGCCTATCGAGTGTTTGCAGTGAGACAGCTGATGGAGAAAGTAATAAAAAAAATGTGTTTGACACTTTTGAATTTGGAGAAGGCGCATGATAAAAAGTGAATAGAGTAGCAAGTGCTTAGAATGTAGAGCTGATGGGGTAATGCGCGAGAGGAAAGCAAAAATGCTTGAGAGAGGAATAAAGCTGCAATTTGCAGCTGACGCATTTGCTATATGCTGTTGCTGATGTGCTTCTAGATGAATCGGGAATAAATTAAAGAGAGCAGTGATAAGTTTTGTTCATTTGTGAAGTGATTATTGGAAGTCAATGTAAACAAAAGTAAGGTTCTTCTCGTTAAGAGAGGCGGCGTTGGCATGTTATATTGCGGTGAATGGAGAAAATATAAAGGTTGTGGAAGAATTTCAATGTCAGTGTTTGAATGACAAAAGAAACAAGAGTACATTAGAAGTTGAAAGTAGATTGAAGCAGGGCAAGCATGTCGTAGGGGAGATAAAAACTCGGGTAGGTAGAAAGGGAGTGCTTGAGTGTCGATGCCACGAGAGGTTTCATGGGTGTATTGTCGACACTAATGGATGGATGCGAGACTTTTGTTAGGCATTATTATAGTTCACTGTCAAGATGTATAAAATGTATGATTGCTTAAAATAAATTGACTATGAGAAATGGGCATGTCTGGGGGAATGAATAAGTGAAAGGAGAAAAAAATAGAGACCAGCATTCAACGTTCGTATTAAGATAACTATTGTAATGACGGAATTGTGAAACAGGTGTAAAATAATGGGTGTTAGAAGTACGTGAATATCACGTGAAAATGTAATGATTTAATTAGGGATGCTACGGATGTAAAAAAAAATTGACATCCCCAGATGCGGATGTGGATACAGATATTTGCAACATCCCTAGATGTAATTAGTAAATGCGGCACAAGAGTTAATGAGAAAGGAATGAAAGTGGTTTGTGAAGTATGTAAATGGAGAGGTGCCACTGGAGGTATAATCTCCATCCTTTTCATCAAGGGGAAACTGGATCCCTGAGAAGGATTGTACATTATTCTTGCCACATACGGTGGTGTGTGTGTGTGTGTTTTTTTTTTTTCATGAATTTATAGTGGTTAAAAAATTATAGCTGGACACGAAAGTGTGACGGATGGACGAGTGCAATCCAATATATCCACTCTAAATTTATTTAGTTGGACACACACACACACACACACACACACACACACACACACACACACACACGCGGACTATTATATAATGCTATAACTATGAACTGCATTCCGTAAATTGATGAAACTTAACACACTGGTATAATTACAAGATGGTGTGTTACAAATAAACTTCAAAGCTCAAATGGAGATTTTTGATGTTCGCGACATAATTTTTGAGCCGCTCAATATAAACTGATGGAACTTACACACACAGATCATCATAAGACAATGTGTCGCGAGCAAGAATCGGGTCGTTGCATCGAAGGTCAAGGCCACTTATAGTGGTCAAAGTTCGAATTGGGAGTCCATGCCATAACTTTTGAACCATTTAACATAAATTGATGAAATTTCATACGTATGTCTCTTCACAAGACTGTGTCGCAAGTAAGAGTCAGACTCTTGCACCAGAGATTAAGGTTACATTACAAGTACAGGAGGGGACATTGATGTCGTTCCGACATAGTTTTTGTTGATTTCAAGCGTCGTGTCCACTCCATTCATAATGGGAAATGTTTTAAGATGTATGTTTGTTTTAGATAGAGAGCCGATCTGACAGCTTGGTTTATTAGCTCTTGTCTATATGTTTGTAATACGTCTCCTTCAAGTTGTATATACTGTACATATATCATGCATGCGGATAAGTAATTGGAGAAATTTTCAAAACTTTCCGCAGTGATGTTTCACCAATTTGAAGAATCATTGGTACTGACAATATATTCCATAAATTCTTTCATACCAAAATTAAAAGATGGAATTGGAAAATATCAGACTGAGATTTCTGTGGTGATGCATTTGGGTAAGCGCTCTAATCCTGGGTAGGAATCCTAATTTCTGGCAATATTTTGGACGACATTCCTTGAAGGAGTTACTAAATCTAATTTTCCTATTTCCATTGCTTTTGTAATGCAGTATTCAAAATGCGTGATTAGTTTGTAGTAGTAATGTAACCCTGTGTATTGTTAAGTTTTAAATTACTGATTATGATGGGTCATGCTATAATTTCACTCTGACATACGATATTTTGGGACACTGAATATAACTGTTCAATAATAATTAGACTTGACGCGAATAAAATGCTGAAGTATGTAATATACTCTCTGTGAAATAGTTACTTGATTTTAGAGTTGTGCTTCACTACGAAGTAGACCTACAACTAAATTCGTCTTAACTTAAATAATCAGTTACCATTGGTTACCAGTGAAAGGATAAACTGAACTACACGTACTTTACCTCGTGACTCCATTGTATCCCCATTTTGGTAATAGGTCGTATCATAGTTAAAATAATGTCATGTATGTTTTAAAGCGTCAAAATTTTTATCGCAGAGATGCTTCTACTTTCTACATTTCACAAACTGGACTTCCTGGAAATGAAATGAACGAAGGTCGAGGTGGTGGTAGTGGTGGTGGTGGTACCGGTACCACCCAGTGGCTCCTAGATTGGCAGAAGGAGACCAGAGGGAAGAAGCTGGATCCTTCAGAATATGTGGCGATGGTCAGAGACATTTTGAACATGGGCAAAAATGTGTCTCTTTGCAGACACTTTCATTTACTCGATAAAGAAGCCATTTTGAAGTATGTATGAAACGGGTAAATTCATTCCATTCTGTTGATCTTAAGTTCTTGATCCCTTACAGTATCGCATTTCAGTCCATTTGCGAGAAGTTGCAGAATATCTCGTATTGAATATTTTATTGAAAATACTCGTACATTATTTATTAAATTATTGAAGTAAATTTTATAAAACAAATGATGAATAAATTAGGCCAGCCACTGCTGCATTATTTTTTAAACGAGCTAGTATGCCAATGTGTTGAGTTTAAAAACATTCGGGATAGCGAGTTACGAAAGGGGTATGAATAAAGTCAGTTTTACCAGATAATTTTATCCTGCGTTTACGAATTAATAGGAGGTCCAACCGCGAGAAGTCTTTTATCGACGTGTGGCCCATGGATTTCTTTCATCCCGATGAAATGAATGTGTTCGATACTTCGTCTCTCTTCCTTATGCAGTTAGCCACCGTCCTCAATATGGTACGCTCGAATTTATGCAGTTCACAAGTGAGGTAACACTTTTGGTACGTCGCGACCTTAAACAAAAATTCGAAGAAAAATCTAGAAATATTTTTACTGAGGTTAAAAAGATATGTTAATCCTGATTAGGTTAAGTTACGAGTATTTCACTATTTAATGACTTAACAGAACACCCCCTTCAATCTTTCATTTACGTCCGAATCACTTAACATGTACAGCGTCCTTTTCGGTTCAGTGGCACAAAGATTAATTAAATAAAGTTGGTTAATTATTTTTTAAATAGGTTTATTTAAAAGGGGGGGGAGGTATTATTTACCATTCATAGTCATCATCTTTGATCAAATTTATTTAATGCAGAAAGGCTAATCTACAGTTGTGAAAATAAGTTTGGCCGTGAAACAGATTTATGGAAAAAAAACATTGAAACTTTGAAAGTTTCAAAATTGAGCTATTTATCGCGCCAAAATTTGAATCTGAGCTCAATTTTGAAATTTTCAATATTTTTTCTCAAATCTGTTGCACGTCCAAACTTATTTTCACAGCTGTAGATTAGCCTCTCTAAATTAACATTAGAAGGACGAAAATTTTGCTTTGCTTCGAAGGGCGGCAGAGGGTCAAAATGACAAATCATATTTATTAAAAGAATATTTAGCAAGAACGGGCCAAATTGATCCGTTCGTCCTTCTACTTTCAAATAAATTTTATCAAAGATGATGAGTGTATTAATGGTAAATAATAATAATAATCCTCCTCCCACTTTACACACGCAAAATAAAATAACGAATGGTATAAAATTCCTTTTACAGCAGCTTGACCAACTGGATTTTTGCTGAATTTTGAAATTCACAGTATTTTCCCATAAATCTTATTTCGTCGACCAACAATTTTACAACAAACAAATCCGTTCTTTTGTGCTTCGAAATTGGAGAATTTGAGCATACCATTCTCTCTGTCTCTCTCAAAACTGTGCTCTTCAATGCTAGGTCAATTAGAAACAAACTAATGGAATTTATAGCGCTTGTCAAAACCAGGGTTGTGGAGTCGGAGTCGTGAAGTCGCACGTTTCAGGGCGGAGTCGGAGTCGGTAAAAAACTTCCGACTCCGACTCCAATTTCTGTGTCCTGTGTCACCCTTAATTTCTAAATCCTAAATACTAGTATTTAGGTTATTTAGTTTTTTTGGTCAATAAAACTTATTCATTGATAGCCCTAGATTAAGTTTTTTTTAATATTTTTTTTTTACATTTTCAGAATATACAATTAATATTTATTTAAATATAAAATATAAAATTTCACACTTAGTGTGGTGGTGATGAAATGTCTTATTATTATGATAATTATAGAGTGAAACACTAGAGGAGTCGGAGTCGTATATTTAAAATGTGAGGAGTCGGATTTTTAGATTTTTTACAATGTGTGGAGTCTGAGTCGAATTTTTACAATGTGTGGAGTCGGAGTCTGAAAATTTTGGACCGACTCCACAACCCTGGTCAAAACTGAGAACTTTGATATCATCGGAATAACGGAATCCTGGATTCATTCTGAATCAAGGGATTTTGCAGGAGAATTTGAAATGGTAGGTTACAAAATGTTTCGCAAAGATAGGAACGGAAGGGAAGGCGGCGGTGTACTTTTGTATGCTCGGGACTCCCTGCACCCAGTAAACAGTAATATCGTATCTGCTCATGAAATGTTGGGAATTGATCTAAACCTAAAAATAAAGTAGTGCAGCTACTTCTAGTATATAGACCACCTCACTACCCGTGGATAAGGATATAAACTTGTTTAACAAATTAAGCAGAA
Organism: Bathynomus jamesi; assembly: GCA_023014485.1. Taxonomy (NCBI): domain Eukaryota; kingdom Metazoa; phylum Arthropoda; class Malacostraca; order Isopoda; family Cirolanidae; genus Bathynomus; species Bathynomus jamesi. The sequence goes on along the minus strand of JAJOZX010002684.1, from coordinate 159,433 downwards.
TAGTGAATAATAAGATCAGTGTGATTTTGGTGATTTTAATTGTGGTAATGTAAATTGGAAAACAAAACAGCTGATGCTGAGGCTCAAGACTGTTGGAATTTGCCGATGATAACTTATTAAGTCAATGGGTTGACGGGCCTACTAGGGGTAATAATAAACTAGACCTCATATTCACGAACGAAGATGACCTAGTCTCTAACCTGACTATTGGTGAAAATTTAAGTAACAGCGATCATAATTTGATTAGGTTTGACCTCAGGGTTCCAGTTAATACACGTGAAAAGACTCGTGAAAGACTGGATTTCTCGAGAGCAAATTTTGAAAGCTTCCGAAGTAGTTTAGACACGCTTGAAGTTCTAATAAGTGAGGATGTCAATGTCACCTGGAGCTCATATAGGGATCAATTTAGAATATTTCAGAACACTTTTATACCCACTAAAATGGTTTCCTTGTCAACAAAGTCACCGAAATGGTTTAACAACGAAATTAGGAGGGCTATTACGGGAAGAAATAGAGCCTACAAACTACTTAAGTCTCATTTCAACCACACTAATTCAGAAAACTATATAAACTTACGTAGGAGGGTTAAGTCCTTAATTAGATCAGCCAAACGTGATGAAGAAGCTAGAGTTGCCTCACTCTGTAAAGTTAACCCTAAAGAATTTTTTGCCCATGTTAATAGCAGAAAGCCAATTAAAAATTCTGTAGGCCCCTTAAAAGATAGAAATGGCGTACTGAAATTCGGTGATAAAGATATAGCTAATACGTTAAACGAGTTCTTCGTTACAGTCTTCACGGAGGAAGACACAATAGAAGTGCCAAGTCCTCGGATTACATATGATGGTGACGATCCCGTAGAGACCATAAGTTTTACGAGAAATGAGGTACAGCAATTAATTGATAAGATGAATAAATACAAATCACCTGGTCCCGACTTATTTCTTCCAAGGGTATTAAAAGAGGTTAGCCACAATGTTGTTGACGACTTAGTAACCATATTCAAACAATCATTCGAGTTAGGGAAAGTTCCAACCGACTGGAAGTTAGCAAATGTAACACCTATCTTTAAAAAGGGTGATAGGGAAAATCCTTGTAATTATCGCCCGATCAGTTTAACATCAGTTGTCGGCAAACTGTTGGAATCCATCATTACAAACGTATTGTGTATCACCTTGAATCTAACAATCTAATTTTTTATTCTCAACATGGATTTAGGCGACATAGATCCTGTCTGACAAACCTGTTAGAATTTTCCATAATATGCATACACTACGATGCAAGTAGGGCAATAGATATAGTGTCTCGACTTTCAAAAAGCCTTGACAAAGTCCCTCACGCTAGATTGATAGCTAAAGTCAAAGGACTAGGAATCACACGGCTCGTTTCCAACTGGATTGAGGATTGGTTAAAAGATAGAAAGCAGAGAGTGGTAATAAATGGAGTGGCTTCGGAGTGGGCGCCCGTCACCAGTGGTGTCCCACATGGTTCCGTGCTGGGTCCTTTACTTTTTATCATCTATATTAATGATATAGACGTCGGGCTTTTAAGTGCAATCTCCAAATTTGCAGATGATACGAAATTAGGAAGTAGTGTAGGTACTACACTACTTCCCCGGAGGGTGGGGAGAGAGAGCCTTCTACTTTTCTATCCAGTTTTCTACTACTGCTAGGATAGTTGAAAGAAAAATAAACTTGTTTTATAACAGGAACCTCCCAGAGTGGACCGAAAGGTCTTTGAGGCTTCCTCTTGTCCTTGTAACTCTCTCTCTCTCCCCTATCTTTAAGAAAGGGGATCACGAAAGTCCAGGGAACTATCGTCCCATTAGTCTCGCTTCAGTTGTAGGTAAATTATTAGAAGGGATAATAGCTGATAGGATCGTTGACCATTTGGATTCCTACAAGCTGCTTGGGGACTCCCAACATGGGTTTAGACGGCATAGGTCGTGTCTCACCAACTTGCTCGAGTTTTTCCACGTCATGTTGAGTGAGTACGATAAGAGTAGGGCGATTGATATACTTTATCTCGACTTTCAGAAAGCCTTTGATAGGGTACCTCACCGCCGGCTAATGGCGAAAGTGCGCGACTTTCAGAAAGCCTTTGATAAGGTACCTCACCGCCGGCTAATGGCGAAAGTGCGCGCGCTGGGTATCGGTGGGGAAATAGGTAGGTGGATTGAAAACTGGCTGAGGAATAGGCGGCAGAGGGTGGTAATTAAAGGGGCTAGTTCGGGTTGGGCCTCGGTCACTAGTGGGATTCCTCAGGGTTCCGTTTTGGGGCCGCCGCTGTTTATCATTTACATAAATGATATCGACGGTGGCATCGTCAGTCGGATCGCCAAATTCGCTGATGACACCAAGCTTGGGGCCAATGTTGGGACGCCCGAAGCGATCGAGGAACTGCGTGCGGACCTAGGTAGGATAGGAGAGTGGTCCGAAAAATGGCAAATGCCGTTTAACTTGGGTAAATGCAAAGTGATGCACATTGGCTACGCCAATCCCAAGTCGGACTACTCGATGTTGGGTAGTAATATTGAGGTGACTGATTTAGAAAAGGACGGGTGTGCTAATTAGCAGCGACCTTAAGTTTACGAAACAGTGTGTAGAGGTGGAAAAGAAAGCCCAGAAACTATTGGGTTATATCAGGAGGCAATTTCAGTTTCGGAACAAGGAGATTGTGCTCTCACTGTACTGTTACTACAGAGCTGGGCACTTGCGTTTTTTTGCGGTACTGCGGTACTACTACCGCACTACCAAACCGGTACCGCATAACGCAGTACCGCAAAGGATCGCTGAAAGTACAGCAGTACCGCTACCGCATTCAAATTTCCCGCGGTACTTTCCGCGGTACCGACCAACACGGTAGTACCGCAGTACCGCAAAAAAAAACCGCAAGTGCCCAGCTCTGCGGGCTGAGTGTACAATTCCCTTGTTCGGCCGCACCTGGAGTATGCTGTGCAGTTCTGGTCGCCCACCCTCAGGAAAGATATTGAGAGGCTGGAGCGAGTGCAGGCGAGGGCCACAAAGTTAATCCCTTCCGTTAGGCATATGGGCTACAATCGACGGTTACGCGCCCTGAACTTGTTTTCGCTTGAAACTCGGAGGCTGCGCGGTCAACTGATCGAGGTTTTCAAGCTCTTACGTGGGTTCAACGATGTCGATTTTAGAAGTATGTTTAGTTTAAATGATAACCCAACTCGCAACAATGGTTGGAAGTTGGATTTGAAACGGTTTAGGACTAGTGTGTGTGGGAATTACTTTACGTATAAGATCTGTGACACATGGAACAGGTTACCTTCGGAAGTTGTGAACAGTTCCTCTGTGGATCAGTTCAAAAAAGGGTAGACGAAATCTTGCACAGTATTTGAGTGTGTAAAGACATTTAGGACCTCAGTCTGCGGAAATTTCTTTTCCTATAAAATAGTTAATATCTGGAACCAACTTCCCTCAGAGGTTGTTTCCAGTCAAAGTGTAAATGTGTTTAAAAATAGGCTAGACAAAGTACTGAATACTCTCATAGTTTAAGACTAAAACATAAGAAAACTCTGCAGGAGATCGCTTGCACGGTGTCTCTGTGAGCAAGCTAAATATAGAGCTATTTATATATTCTCCACTTTCCTGTAAAATTTCCTTGGCTACTTTTCCAGGGTCAAGGTATTTTCTTCAACCTTTTTCCGTACCTGCCTCTGGCAGGGAGGGAGCGGAGGGTGGGGAGAGAGCCTTCTACTTTTCTATCCAGTTTTCTACTACTGCTAGGATAGTTGAAAGAAAAATAAACTTTTACAAAATTTTCCCTGGCACCCGTTGCCATTGGTACCACCTCGGTATGGGCCGCAAGGCCTTTTGAGGTACTTCTTTTCCTTGTAACTCCTTGTAACTCTCTACCCGAGCTTACTCCCCTTTCCCACTTGAACTGATGGAGTGAAGGGAACTAAATTTAATAGAGTTCTTTATGAACGTACTGCATTTGTATTGAATTGTCAAGTTTGGCTGTTACGCCCTAAAGATAAAAGGATTGTCGTTTTAATTTGTGTGTGTAAATGGTTGTGTAGTTTGTAAAAACGTCTAATGAAAACGCTTTTCTGCCGTTCCTGAAGGTTTCTTCATGGAAGAAAAAGACGCGACTGCGAGTGTTCCTCTGCGTTTCCACGGCAACCGCCGATCCTGAGAGGCAGAAACAGCAGGTGTGGCACATGCTTCGCGAACTCAGAATTCAGGCCACCGTAACCACGGTCTCTTGGACTCACGTCTCCTCCCTCTGCAAGGTGAGGCTCGAAAATTAACCTCGTGAAAGAATTTGGACAACTTTGTATTTAGGGTGTCGTTGTTTGCTTTCGTAAAATAAATCATTTGTTGTTTACTGAAAGGAAAATGTTAAAAAAAATTTATTAATTTGACTGAAGTTTGACATTTTCCCAAAATGTGCGCAAACAATGGAGGATTGTCGTAATAATGATGCATTCTATATTTTAATGTTTAACATTAATTTATAACGTTTTACAGCTGAGTGACGTTTCAATCACTGGTGATGGTGCTGCTGCGTGTGTTACTTCGTCAGTAGATCACCTAAGCGAGAATTATTTGATGGGTGTCAACCAGCTAGTGCGAGAAAACAGCACAAACACCGCGGTGACTTTCATGTACCTTCCTTACCCTCCCGGCCAACCCTCGCTCTACACAAGCTACTTAAGGGCCCTCACCACCCTAACTCAACACCTCCACCCAACCATAATGGTTCACGGAGTGTCCGCTGTCACTACTACGAATCTATAGTGACACTACACCAAAGAACCCTACTAAACTCCGGTTATCCAATTTTCGTTAACATGATGATAGGCGATACTTGTTAATTTATTATAGGACTACGTTTTAATGTTCTAAATGTTTATAATGTAAAATTACTCCTATTTTAATTTTTAAAATTACCCGTATTGTTAGAAGATATTTTTAGCTCTAATTATTCCTGTTAAATCGTGATAATAGTTCTTAAATAACTTTTTACACGTTTCCCGTTTTGAGAATATATATATATATATACATATATATATATCCACAGGTAAGAAGTGATTCCAAGGCCTTTGTTGTATTTCCCTGTCTCTTCACGGAATATATTGAGATAATATTTCCTGACTCGTGTATATCGCTAATTAATTTCGTGTTTGTGAAATTCGTCCCCCATATATGTAAGCAAATTAAGCCAGGCATGTATGCATTTCTTAATACCATCTAGTTAGCTCATGTTTTTAGTTCTAAACTCAGGATAGAAGTAATGAAATAGGTTTTACCAGATAATTTTATGGTATGTTTATCAATTTATATGAAATGGTATTCATAGTTCGTTACCAAAGGTACTATTACCTCATTTACGTTTCAAATTACGGGAAGCGTCGATCAACAACCAAACTGATGAACGAATCGAGCTGAAAGGAAAATTTTTCTTCACAAAGTTTTCATTCCTCAGTTTACCACTTTTTTCATCAGTGATTGAAAAGCTTCAAAGGAAATGATCACTAAAAATGTGATGGGATTGATTTAAGTCGAGTGGTAAAATGAACTGTTTATAGATGCTTGGTATTTTGGGTTCACTTTTTTTCTGCAAAAAAAAAAAAAAAAAAAAATATATATATATATTTTATCGTACGTTATTTGTTAGTGCATAGAGTTCTGTATTTAATCATAGTCTGTGTACAAATTAAATGATTATACAAGATTTCATGTCAATATACGCAAGACTTTATTATGAATAATCTTTCAAATAATACAATCATTGATGTTAGTATCGAGATGATGTTATAGTTGATAAGTTACTGGATACACTGAACATTTAAGATTAAGGTTGGGGGCCGGGGGCGGGGGGTTACAACTTAATTTTAAAATTAACTTCATAGGGGATAGATTTTGTAGAAGATAAGTACGTCATACTCGCCACACCGACTTTTCATACACTGTTTTAGAAAAATTGATTTTGTGAACTACTGTTCCACCCATGCGCTTTTTCATGATACGAACAGGTTGTTGCTTTTTATTTGTTAATCATACCGCCTAAATCAGTATTTCACAATGTATGTTATACAGCTGCAGCTTTAATGCTCTTTTCCTGACCACCACCAACTTTTAAACATACCCAGTTTCAATGCAAGTACTGTCACGTCAGAAACGCTTAATTCCAGTTTGAGTTAAAAACTTCATACGGTATTTTACCTTCTATTTTAAATGCCCACATTTAAAATGTGCCCCCTCCCGTTCTCTACCACCTCTACTCGCTCCCCGTCCCCGTTCATCCAAAAAATTCCGAAACTTAGCATGCCTTTTTTTTTTCTTAAATTTCGTTGTTTTTACAGTTAATTTTTTTCTTAATTGCGTTTATTTTTATAGCTATAAAAATGTGCTTTAATAGAACAGGGTTTACATTGTTCAGTGCAAGAATTACGGCTTTTAACCAGTGAAGCGTGGGATATGTCTTCGAAATGGAAGTTGAAAGCAGTCCCACGAACCATTCGTATTATTGACTGGTATTTCGATGACAGGAATTTGATAGACTAGTTTCCATAAATGGAGAAAAGATAGTCTTATGCTGTCGAGCGCATGGAGTCTAGTTCCTGACAAATCCATATTATGATAAAACGAAAGGGACCAGGCCTTTTTCTTCGTGACTGTATCCATACTAGGTTATTGTAGAATATAGATTAGTTACGAACACTTACGTGTTTTATTAAGTCTTTTGTTGAATTATTTAAGGGTTATACTTTGTTGAACTTTTTTATTTTCAAATTCTAACGTTTGTAGTTTGTAAATAGGAAGTAATTAATTTTTTTAATTTATTGATTTCTGTTGATAATTTGAGATTTCGGGTCTTTTCCGGTAGGGGGGCTAGCAGCGAATTTTAATGAAAATCGATATACTAATGTAGTTTTGGTCACTGATTTTTTTTTTTTTTTGAAAAAGAAACACGGGTAATTATATAGAAAACGGCGCAACCCGAAGTATGATGTAAAAAACATTTTATTAGGTCAATTTCGATGTGCTGAAGCCAAATCTGTTAACCATTTGCTGTGCAAATGCTTCAAATTAGAGTAAATGTTATTTATATTTTACTCTTATTTTGAAGCATTTGCCTAAAAAATGTCTAACAAGCACATGAAAACACCTAACCTAACCTAACCTAAGAGTAAAATAATCAAATCAACTTACCTTTAACTTAAACATTGGGAGGATACAACTTTGCCGCAGCTTTGAGGAAAAAATGAAGTCTCTGATCACTAGGGACGTTATGTAAAAATAAATATCTAGCAAAATATTTAAAATAATGTTAAAGGTAAGTTGATTTTATTATTTTACTGTTAGGTTAGGTTAGGTTAGGTTGTTAGGTTAGGTTAGTTTTGGTTAGTTTTCATGTGCTTGTGCTTGTTGAAAAAGTGCTCTAAGTGTGGGAAAGTGTGACCCTTTGATAAAAATACCCAGTTTTTTCGTTGCCAAAAGTGTCGGTCAAACGGTAAAAAATGCAACTTTATGTAGAATACGTTTTTGAAGGATCCCGGCAGATCTGTAAAAGTGCAGAAGAAAAAAAAAAAAATAAATAAAATATTAGGAATTAATGCCCGGTTAGGTCAACTGTACGCCCTTGACGATTGGTTAGGTTGTCATGCTATTTTCGTTAAAAACGCATTAATTATTTAAAGTGCTCTAACGTGTTTGTTTTTCATTTCTCCAAAAAAAAGTTATTTTTGAAATCGGTGACCAAAACTACATTAATATATACCGATTTTCATTAAAATTCGCTGCTAGCCCTCGAGCGGAAAAGATCAGAGATTTCTCATCGGGTCAAATTGAGTATTTGTAATTGCACTGCACACTGCTTGATACATATCTCTGTCCATTCACTAAAATAAATAAATAAATATATATATATATACACCGGGTGTCCGAGAATTATCTGTACAAGTTTTGGCTGTTATTAAAAGTCAACCATGAAGTGTAGAAATTCCAATGTTGTCCCATTTTACAGAGAATCTCATTAAGTTTTTTCTGATACCAAGTTTTGACAAGTTTTTTAGAAATTCCAGTGTGTCCGAAAATTATCTGTACAATTTCATCTTTTAATAAAATTCTTGATAACACACGTAAAATTCTTAAACAAGATTATTTAGAATCTATTTTCAAAAGTTTCTTTTATTAAAGTAACGTTGTTACAAACATTCGATATGTGCACCATCAGTGATTCGCAAAACATCCAATCGATACTCCAAATGTTGCCATGTACGCTGCAGCATATCCACATCAATTCGCTCAATAGCAGCTGTGATTCTTGCTTTTAAATCATCAATGTCTGTCACCCGCGTACTAAAAAGAAAAAAACTTAGTTTCTCTGTAAAATGGGACAACACTGGAATTTCTACACTTCATGGTTGACTTTTAATAACAGCCAAAACTTGTACAGATAATTCTCGGACACCCGGTATGTATGTATAAACAGTATTGATGTAATTTCGACAATCGGAAGTAACTAAATTGAAAAATGGATACATCTACGTTCTATGTATGACTCGAATAGAAAATATAAAGATTATAAGATCTAAACATTTAATCAGAGGATTGATTAGCCACCTCTGAACTGAAAACAATGTGTACAATTTATGCTTCCAACCTAGAAAAAGGGCGGGGGGAAAAGTGATAACTTCTAGATCAAAAGTTTTTTGCATGTATTTTTTTTTATACACTTTCAACCACTATTTTTTGTATGTTCACTAATTACGAAGTTAATGTATAGCGATTATGTATGTAGTGTATACTTCGTTTTCTTTTGTGGTCTATTTAACTTGAAGTCAGATTAGTTTAGCGTGTGATTATGTTCTGAGCGATGGGTTTGCGTGCCCCCGTCACAATTATTTCAGTGTTTTTTTTTGTGTTCTTCTCATTTCTATTCAGCTTTAAAGTTGGTATAAATATTTGTCTATTCTCGTAAAGTATATATAATGATAGTCATGTAATTCTTTTATTTATTTATTTTTTTTAAATCATCTTGAATCGTGTGTTTTAAGAAAATTGTGTTGGTAATACAGGCCTATTTTATTTATAAATATGGCTAGTGGCTCTTTATACTACGATCAGTAACGAATTCTCAGAAATGGAATTTTTTTCCCCAATACTTATAATTTACTGTTAAAAATCCTGATACATGATAAAAATAGGATACTACTGTTGGGCCTCTAATTATAAATGTCTAAATATGCCCTGATTTAGTTTATTTAATAATAGTGCTTTGTAGCTAAAAGTGAGGTATCTGCAGTTGAGTAACAAGATCGAAGTCATTGTATATAATTTGCTTAATTTAATTAGGCTAATTTTCATTACATGCGTTAGCCTATTAGTCTAACTTGGTGAAAATTCATCTTAAACTTTAATGAATGAGGCCTGGCCAAAATGATTGACGGGGGTGCAAATCCATACATTATATAGTAAGAAGAATTAATGTACTAAACTTGTGGGACTCCAACGTCTTCAATTGGAGCAATAGGATATTCTATATTTTTTGGACACTAAGAACTCGGTATATAATCTCAGGTTTGTATCTTTTAATTATTTATAATCGTTGAGTCCATGAATGGAGATGATGATAATCGTAAGTTCTTAAATGAAGATAATACTAGTAATTTTATATGAGCAGGTTCTCGTGTTAAATTGGAATAAATTTATTCCTATCCTATTTATTTTAAGTTATATAATATTGATTTTTGATTGTGATACGTATAAATAGAGAATCAGTTTATTTTAATACCTACGATATAAACATTAGATTTACTTAGTTTCTCTCAACACCAGGGTCTACCCTTTAACAGCTCAAACATTATCATTTGTCTATTTAGACTCTTAACCCGACACATTTTACATTCGAAGGCTGTTACGAGGTTAAGGTTGTAGCGTACGTGGGGAAGTGTTGTTTATTACGTTAAGAGCTTGGGAGCTGTAAGTAACCACGAGCCAGCGGTGTTCCTGCCAAAGCCTACTACAGAGTCTTGTCTGTCATTTCTTGGTGTCTTACAAAATGAAGTCAACAACTTACTACAGCTATTTACTACTAAAGATCTCGTTTGGAAAATATGCAGCCATTTCAGAGAGACATTTAAACTCGCACCCTCTTGAACTACACCAGGCACATTGGTCAGATAAATCGCTGAAATTTGTATTTCGTATTCATCACTTCAGAGGGCGTTTATCAATGAACCTTTCTGATAAGACCCTGTAGGTAGGCTTTGGTTCTTACCTGACACGGGAAAGTGGGTGAGGAGCACGGTTGTCGTGTGGTTATTTGCAGCTTTCAAGCATTGCGTATTTCGTGTTTACTGTATTCTGTAATAAACTGTACTGAGAGAGGGTTGTTTTCTCTCAGAATAATTAAAGATAATTGTAGTTTCTCTGTATGCAACACTGAGAAAATATTTTTTTTTTTGTATCCATACAAATGTCAGCATCCATGATTTTCTGCACCAAAGAATTGTTAACTTAAAAGCTGCACGAAATAGTTACCTTTGTCTGTATGCCGATTTAAAGCAATGAAGATCATTTAAACCACATAGAGTATATTTTAGTAAAATATTTTCCTATAACTTGCCTTATCTAAATTGTATAATAATTATTTAACCAGTGTGGTTTGTCTTATTTCTCCTTAGAATTTTCCACCAGGACGTATTAATCTTGCACGGAGACCTTCCTTCGTATGAAAACGGAGGAGCCCACTTGCCAAATCTTCATTTTAATAAATTTTATTCAGAACGGACTACATCGTGGCCAGTGTCGTAACAGCTTCCCGTCAATCAGCGAAGTTAAGCGACAATTGGGTCTGGGTAACGGATGAGAAGCCGTCCTTTGCGTCCAAATTGTGTGGCAATCCGTATTACGAATCCCACGTAAAGTTGTAAGTCCCCTCCGTCACATGACCTTAGCATCCTGATAATAGGCTACATCGTAGAATACGTTTAACACTGAAGCTGTATTCGTATTAAGAAAATCTGATTGTTTTACAGACGCCAGTTTATGAAAACTAATCATATTCACCTATAATTTACAGAGTAGACTTCTGGCTTTCCTGTCGGGGAAAACTATTTCACGATAAATCTATTGCCAACGTGTAACAAGCTGACCTTATCATATGCAGATGACATCACTAACATCCACCCACAACAACATCGACACCGCTACAAATATACATAAACAGTATACAAGACTGGCTGACACAATAGACTCAAAGTAGCGTCCACAAAATCGACCATCACCTTGCTAACAAGCAACACAAAAGAACACCAGATAACTCCACAGCTTACACTAAAAAACATCATCATTCCACACACTCACAGGACCAAAATACTTGGGGGTCACATACAACACATCATCACTATCTTTTGCAAACCACATTCAGGACATTAAAAACAAATGTACGTAAAGACTTAACACGCTTAGGGTACTAACAGGCACAAACTTTGGACACCAGCAGGAAACAACAACACTCGTATACAAACAATACAGGGTGTCCGAGAATTATCTGTACAATTTTTGGCTGTTATTAAAAGTCAACCATGAAGTGTAGAAATTCCAGTGTTGTCCCATTTTACAGAGAATCTCTAAGTTTTTTCTGATACCAAGTTTTGACAAGTTTTTTAGAAATTCCAGTGTGTCCGAACATTATCTGTACAATTTCATCTTTTAATAAAATTCTTGATAACACGTAAAATTCTTAAACAAGATTATTTAGAATCTGTATTTTCAAAAGTTTCTTTTATTAAAGTAACGTTGTTACAAACATTCGATATGTGCACCATTAGTGATTCGCAAAACATCCAATCGATACTCCAAATGTTGCCATGTACGCTGCAGCATATCCACATCAATTTGCTCAATAGCAGCTGTGATTCTTGCTTTTAAATCATCAATGTCTGTCACCCGCGTACATTTGTAAAAAACTTGTCAAAACGTGGTATCAGAAAAAACTTAATGAGATTCTCTGTAAAATGGGACAACACTGGAATTTCTACACTTCATGGTTGACTTTTAATAATAGCCAAAAATTGTACAGATAATTCTCGGACACCTTGTATATTCGCTCAGTTGTTGACTATGCTAGCCCATGCTGGGCACCCATTATCTCAAACACACACAAACACCTTACAGACAATACAAAACAACGCACTTCGTATCATTAGGATGTACTCGAACAACAACAATAGAACACCTGCACACAAACAAAAATACTGAAAATTAGGGAACATTTAGACATGAGGGGAACACAATTCATGGCAGCAGCAGGCCGTTAAAAAGTGGAAGGTTTGCTGGATGGTACAGACGAGCGGGTGAGGAGGGTTAACTCTTTCTAGGGAGAGAAGTGCGCTTTGGGAATCTGAATAAATGACGAAGGAGCTGGCAGAGTGGGTGCGCACAACGTCGAGGGCCTCCGTAATCGCGAAAAGTTCCACCGAGAAAACGGAGGCCTCATGGAGCAGGCTGACGCCTAGGGGAAGCGACTGGGACAGAATCACCGCTGAGGAGGCCGCACCAGCCTCCGAGCTGGAACCATCTGTATAAATGGCGACTGCGTCCGGGTGCTGGGTTGCGTGTTCACGGAAGAGTGACCTGTATACCGTGGCTGTCGTGGTATTCTTCGGTAGGACACACAGGTCCCTGCAGAACTTGATAGGGGTGAGGAGCCAGGGGGGGTAGATGCTGTATGAAATGGGGCTAACTGAGAGGGGGCGGGCATGTTGAAAAGGTCGAGGAAAGAGCGGACCACTTCAGTGAAGTGCCGGCTCCGTCCCTGGGGTGGTAGTTCAGAAACCGCCGTGCCCAGAAGCGAATAAGGTAGCTTCTGTGCACGGAGATATGTCCTCATGAGGAGTAGACCCCGTCGGAGGACGAGAGGGAGGTAATTGCACTCCACTTGAAGGCTGGAGACTGGGGAGGAGCGGAAAGCACCGGTGGCGAGGCGGAGGCCTCTATTAAGGACCGGGTCCAAGATACGGAGGCGGGCGTTGGGGGCTGAACCGTAAACTGCACTGCCATAGTCCAGCTTCGACTGTACCATGGAGGTGTAAAGGCGAAGAAGAGAGTGTCGATCTGCACCCCATGTGGTGTGGGAGAGGTGATCTAGGAGAGCGAGGGGATGTCGAAGGGATTGCTTCTGGTGTTTCAGATGGGAACCCAGTTCAGCCGTCGGTCTAGGGTCATGCCCAGAAAACGCGTGGAGGGTACCACCTTAAGAGGATTGCCGTATAATGTGACAGAGGAAAGAGGAATGGTTGCGGGTCTTCTTCTACTGAAGAGCATACACTTGGCCTTGTGGGTGGAAAGGCGGAAACTCACTGACGTCGCCCACCTTTCCACCCGGTAGATGGCGAGCTGACGGACAGTTCTCGCCCTGCGAAGTAGATCGCAAGGTCATCCGCGTAGATGGAAGAGCGGATGGTGGGTGGAAGGCATTTTGAGACTGTGTTCATGACGACGGAGAAGCATAGAACACTGAGGATGCTTCCCTGTGGGACCCAGTCCTCCTGCACGAAGGTGTTAGAGAGGACTGAGCCCACCCGGACTTTAAAGGTTCGGGAGGAAAGGAAGCCCCTGATGAAGGTTGGCATGGCTCCGACGAGGCCTAGATGTCTGAGCTGACTAAGGATTATTGCCCGACGGGTGATTTTTTTTTTTTTTTTTTCCTTCTCCAAAGTATGACCGCTCATGGCCACCAAAAGAAAGGTGGATAGCAGAGCGAACACAGGACGAAGACTACGGAACAGCTAATGGAAATGAACAATAGACGAGGAGGAGGACGGGGGAGGGAAAAAAAAAAAAAAAAAAAAAAAAAAAAAAATCATAACGGAGTCACAGCCGGTAAAGAAGTCGGGAGCGAAAGAGGAAGGAGAACCCGGTTACCGAAAAGTAGGGACCTTCAGATAGAATAGCGCCAAGCCTATCACAAGGCCCGACGCTCTCCAAAAAGGGAAAATACTCTGCGCACAGCGCAGAGTAAAGTGGACACTCCACCAGGAGGTGGGCAACTGTAAGTGAGACGTTACAACTGGGACATCGGGGCACCCGATCCCCGGCCATCAAATAGCCATGGGTCAGGTGGGTGTGGCCAATACGGAGGCGGGCCAGAGCTACCTCCTTATGGCGCGACCGATGGAAAGAAGAGGCCCAACATCCCAATTTGGGTTTAATCTTGCAGAGTTTGTTATTTGTAGCGCCATCCCAGCGACTCTGCCACCGGGAGCGCAAAAACCTACGGAAGCCAGGGATATAATCGGAAAAGGGGAGAGACATGGGTGAAACCTGTAGTCGGCACGCGGAACGGGCAGCTCGATCGGTAGCCTCATTTCCAGCCACGTTAACATGTGCAGGGAGCCAGCAAAATACCACCTTGCCACCAAAAGCGACAAGGATATGGCACAGTAGCTGAATTCGTCGGACCAGTGGGTGGACAGGGTCAAAACACTCCAGGCCATCCAGGGCACTGCGGGAATCCGAATAGATGACAAACGACCCATCCGGATGCTCCCACACCACCTCCAGAGCGCTCAGAATGGCATAGAGCTCAGCCGTGAACACGGAAGCCTCATCAGGGAGACGGGTATATCGGGGAGCAAAGGCAGACGACTGGAGAACAGCCGCAGCCCCAACGCCCCCCGACGACCTCGAGCCATCTGTGAAGACCGCAACACATGCAGAGTGACACACTGCATGCTGAAGGAACAGAGACCGAAGCAAGGCAGTCAGAATCGGCCCTGCGAACGGGGCGCAACGCCCTACAGCACGCAACACGGGTGCTCTCCCAAGGTGCAACACCCCTGAAAGAGACCGGTATAACGGATGGAGGAGGAGTGCCCATACCATCAAGGAGGGATGTCACCGTGTCGGTGAAATACCAACCCCCATCCCAGCAGAACGCCCTCTCAGCCACCTGGAACAGAGGAGAGTTGGGAAGACGGAGAATCCGGAGATAGTGCTTGGCAATGAGGAACGACCTCCGATCCTCCAAGGGAGGGATGTCGCACTCAACCTGCAGACTATCAACCGGAAAGGAGCGGAAGGCGCCAGATGACATGCGCAGTCCTCTAGAGAGGACCGGATCCAGTATCCGAAGGGCCGTACGGGAGGCGGAGCCGTACACCACACTCCCATAGTCTAATTTTGACTGTACCAGGGACACGTACAAACGGAGGAGTGTCCGCCTATCCGCGCCCCATGTAGTATGCGACAGATGTCCCAGAAAATCCAGGGTACGTCTTGTAGACTCGCGCAGCCGGCGAAGGTGGAGAACCCAGCTCAAACGGCTGTCGAAAACCATACCCAGGAAACGTACTGATTGAACAAGGGCCAGAGGCTGACCCCCGAGTGTAAGATTAAAGGCCGGGACGGCGCCGGATCCCCGTTTCCTCGACGGAAGGAAGGCCACACACGAAGTCTTCGGGGAAGACAGCGTAAGGCCGACCAACGACGCCCAGCGTTCAACCCGATTGACCGCGAGTTGGACTTGCCTCCACGAGGGGGGAACTCGTCCCCGCGGCATAGACAGCCAGATCGTCGGCATAGATGGGACAGCGCACCGAGGGCGGAAGGGCTCCAGGTAGCGCAGACATGACCAGATTGAAGCAGGAGACGCTCAAGACACACCCACTGGGGCACCCCCTCCTCCTGAACATACAGGTCAGATAGGGCCGCCCCATTACGGACGCGGAAAGTGCAACGGCAGAGGAAACTACGAAGAAATGTGGGCAAAAAGCCCACAAAACCAAGAGACTTCAAACGGTCCATGACAACTCCCCGACGGGTCGTGTCATAGGCCTTTTGGACGTCGAAAAAGACGGCCAGAACAAGATTCCGACGGGAAAAGGCCTCCCGTACATCATGACCAAGGAGGAGAAGGGGGTCCAGAGTACCCCGAAATCGACGAAAGCCATACTGGGTCGGGGGGTATAACCCAAGTGACTCCAGTGTAAAGGAAAGTCGGACGGCCACCATCTTTTCAAGGAGCTTGCATAAACAGCTCGTCAAGGCAATAGACCGACAGCTCGCCCGACGGGTGATGTCATAGGCCTTCTGAATATCGAAAAAATTGATAGTACGAACTGTCCATTGTCGAAGGCATCCTGTATGTCTCGGCTGAGGAGCAGGAGGGGATCAGTGGTGGAGCGGAATTGTCTGAAGCCGGACTGGGTAGCCGGGAAGGAATTGCTATTTTCAAGGACGAACGATAATCGCGTAGCGACCATTTTTTTCAAGGATTCTGCAGGCACAACACGTCAGGGCGATTGGTCTGTAGTTTGTGGGGTCCAGGGAATCTTTGCCGGGTTTGGGGATAGGGATGACGTGGGCCTCCTTCCACCTGGAGGGGAAGGCGCCCTCTATCCATATGCGATTGTATAGGTCTAGCAGGAAAATTTGTAAGGTAGTGTGGATGTGCTGGATCATGCCGTACGGAATACCGTCCGGACCGGGACAAGGGGATCGTCGAGAGGCCAGTGCCGCCTGTAGTTCACGCATGGTGAACAACGGTTGTAGGTGCTGTCTATGGACGGTGGAGAGGGGCTATTGTTAGGGGCGGGTACGGAACCGACTGCAGAGGAAGAAACGGCGGCGAAGGTAGAAGCGAGGTGGTTTGCCACCGACTTGGGCTCGTATAGGAGTCCGTCGTTAGTCCGGAGGACCGGGGTCGGGAGGGGCATGTCGCCTCTCGACACCCCGTACCTTCTTCCAGATGGTAGCCGAAGGTGTGGTGGCGGTGATGCCGGACACAAAGGCACGCCAAGAGGCTCGGCGCGCTGTCTTCATTGTGCGGCGGGCGATGGCCCTGGCCCGCTGCATCTCCGTGCGATGGATGGGGAGTCGCGTCCGGTAGAAGCGCCGAGTAGCCTTCTTCTTGGCGCGCACGGCCTCCGCGCACTCCGGGGTCCACCAAGGCACCCGTCGGGCGCGGGGGTAGGCGGAGGATCGTGGGATGCTAGTGCTTGCAGCCGCTACAACGACGGACTCGAAATATGCGATGCACTCGTCGGGATGGGAAGTGGGCAGTTGTAAGGGTTGTATATGTATTGTCGCGGAAGCGGGCCCAATTCGCGTTGGTAGTAATCCACCTTACCGGTACCCGAACGTCTGGTCGGCGATTGAGCGTGAGTTGAATGGGGAAATGGTCACTTCCATAGTCCTCTTGGAGGACTTGCCATGTGAAATCTAGGAGGGCATCAGTCGAAACGAGGGACAGGTCTATACAGGATGGAGTGCAGGTGGTGGCATGGTAGAATGTAGGAGAGCCATCATTGAGGCACTCGAAGGAGAGCTCGGTCATGACAGTATCAGGGTTGGGGCCATATAGGTGGAGTGTGTGTCGCCCCACAAGGGGTGGCGACTATTGAAATCGCCCAGTAGTAGAAAGGGCCTGGGGAGTTGTTGTACGACTTCCACCAGGTCATCGCGGGAGACTTGAGCGTGAGGGAGGTAGATTGAGCAGACGGTGTACTGTCTATCCAGGGAAAGCCGGGCGGCAATCACCTGTAGCGGGGACCGGATAGAGAGATTGTGGAAGGGGACTGCGTGGTGTATGAGAATGGCAGCCCCCTTCGAGTGCAGGTAGGAGACGGGGTGGCGATGCAGGAATATCCAGTAGGGCAGGGCATGGGCCTGGTCCCCAGGATTAGCTCCTGGAGACAGACACACACCGGACGGGAAGTGGCAATCAAGGAGTTAAGGCCTTCATAGTTCGCGAATATTCCTCTGCAGTTCCAGTGTACTATTGTGGTTTTCGGGGGATCCATTAGTTGATGAAGGGGGATGGGTAAAGGTGTAGGTGCTAGGAGGTTGGAGTGTGAAGGGAGATCTGGAGTTCGCGAAGGTGAAGGATGGGTCAGGAGC
Source organism: Bathynomus jamesi (assembly GCA_023014485.1). Classification (NCBI taxonomy): domain Eukaryota; kingdom Metazoa; phylum Arthropoda; class Malacostraca; order Isopoda; family Cirolanidae; genus Bathynomus; species Bathynomus jamesi. The sequence continues at coordinate 141,551 of JAJOZX010002684.1, read as the reverse complement.
ATGGCTGGCTATCTACCGTTCACCAGGGAAGGAATCGGTCGGCCAGTCGATCCCGCGGAGGTTGCGGGGTCGAGTCGGCCGAGCGAGACCGGAGGCGTGGATCACGGCAGTCAGAGGAACGTCGTGGGCTGAGAGGGTCAGAAGTGTTTTGGCGGGCTTCTGTGTCGGGCCAGGAGGGGGCACTTTACTTCCCAAAGTGGCGCCTCCCCGCCTGTCCGGGGTCTCACGGCGGACCCTAGGTGGCGATAGGGGGTACCAGAAGGACCGGGGGTGGGAGGGAGGGCGTGCTCAGGGTGGCTGACAAGGAGGGGGCCGGGATGTTGGGGGGCAGGTACTGTGGGGGTGGAAGGAGGTGAACCAGAGTGGTCTCGTGGAGGGGTGGAAAAAATGGCACCAGGAGGCAAGGGCAGATCCATGAGACTCATGGGCGCGGCCGAGCTCCCCTCGGTCACACCGTGTAGCTGCGCCAGGGCCGCATCCACTGGATCCTCGGGGGAGAGGATGTTGTTCAAATTGGGTCTCGTCGTGGGGGGCGGGTCATGTATTTCGGCAACTATTGTCAGAGTCTGTGGGGGTAGAGTGGTGGGACTTCCGCGGTGGGGAGATATGGCATTGTAGACGAGTGGGCGGTGTGAGGGTCCGAGCCGTCTTCTTAGTTCTAGGGGAAGAGGGAGAGACACGTTGAAAGGCCGGAGGGTCTGGCGACTCGCTCCGGCGTCTCCGCCTCGTCGGCTTGCTCCGGGCGGTAGGTTCGGGCGTGTGCAGAGAGTACTGGAAGGGCAGGGTTTGAGGTGGATGGGGCCTGGGTGTCCTGGTCCCAGACTCTTGGGGGATTTGTGGCAGGTGTGGTGCGTGAAGAGAAGGGATGGTGGGGGACAGGAGACCGTCGGGTCCTGCAAGGATTCCCTTTGGGAGGGATAGGGAGCAGTGGTCGAGGGGAGTTTCAGCGGCAGGCCAGGGCGGCGTGCCGAGATGACAGAGCCGAGAGCAGCGGCGTGAGACACCCTCGGCCTCACCTCACCTCCCGACTCCGCACCCTGTCTCGTGCCTCATGGGGGCTAAGGAAGTCCGTTACCTGCAGGCCTCGGACCTCCTCGTCGAACTTAAAGAAAAGGCATTGGCGGGATGAAGAGGGGTGTGCGCCTTCATAATTGGAGCATTTGGGTGTGTTGGGGCACCTGTCAGGGTGAGCGATTTGTCCACAATGGACACACAGTTGATGCGGCTGCCGACAAATGGAACTAACGTGTCCAAACTTGTTGCATTTAAAGCAACGGTCGGGTCTGGGATGTATGGGCGGACAGAAAACTCGCATGACACGCGGTCTCCCATATCCGATACAATGCGGTCGGGAGGGACTAAGGTATTGAAAGTAAGGAGCAGACGCGGGGTGGGGGAGGGGGTGCCTCCCTGTCGGGATGTGAAGCGATAAATCTTAGTGACTCCCTTGGGTGCGAGGTCCTCTAGGAGCTCGTTTACTGCGATCGACAATAGGCGGGTGGCGTAAATAGTGCCCTGACTCTGGTTCAGGCGAGGGTGTGGGAAAACGGACACCGAGCATCAAAGGACCTCAGTGAGGGAGAGTAGGGCTTTTGTCTCTGCGGCTGAGCGTGATTTTATGAGGAGGGAGCTATCCTCTGTGGGCGTACGTCATAGCGGCTGGAGTTGCTGTGGGTTCGGATCGCCTGGAACGTCCGTTCAGAGTTGGTCGGAAGTGACCCAGAGGTAGGCCGGATCACTAGGAATTTGTGGATACTTGGAAGGGAGAGGGAGGCTGTAGCATCGAAGTGGACTGGGATATCCAACGGTCGATAGGATGGCCGTGAATGCCGGCTTCCCCGTCCGCCGCGGGGCTCTCTCCGTGGGGAGGTGGGCCGACGGCGGGTAAGGGGGCATTATGGGGAGAGCAAGAAGCCGGGTTTTGGGGGCAAATCCTGGGTAGAACTTGACTTGCCCGAAGGCGGCTGAGGTGGGCTGGGGCGAGACCCCTGCTCCAGAGAGTGTATGTCCAAGGGCATATTCGAGGGACGGACTGGGGTCGGCAACGGAAAAGGAGAGTGCAAGCGTTCCGCTTCCACAGGGGGGGGTCAACCCCATCAGGATGCGGTCTTCCAGTGGTAGAGGACTCGAGGGCCTGGTTGCCCACCACCCGAGTCTTGAGAGTAGTAGTAGTCCGAGAATGAGAAGCAGTAGTCGTAAGCCGAGGGGAAGAAGCAGCCATAGCAAACAAAAAGAAAACTTTATCCCCCGCGCGCATCCAGCCACCACCGACTCCAACAAGGGGAAGGCGAATCGTGGGCACACTCGGTCCCACCGCCAATAGATGTCACGCAGGGGAGACACCCGTACCCAGTCCCCGTGCCTAAAAGGCGGCCACTCTCATCCAACGGCGGTGAAAGGTGGCAGGGACAGGGCTTGGGTTTGGTTGAAAAGCGACAAGGGTGCAGGGTAACCACCTCCCACACCCAAGGGCCTAGGAAGGGGTTAAATCAAGGTCCAAAAACAACGCCAACGCAAAAAAAAAAAGCCAGAAAGAATGGGTGAAAGGAGAAAGAAAGAAATAGAAGCAGGAGATCAGCCGGGTCCCCAAACGGGTCCAATGGCTAATGGTCCACGAGGGTAGAGAAAACCCTTACACCGAAGAAAGATGCATTCCCACATTCGCCACAGAGGGACGCGCCCTATCGCTCTGGACAAAGCAAAGCGATCGGGGATCTACAGATCTACAGAAGCTAAGGCTAACAAAGACCCTAAGATCCACTCTAAGGCTAGCCCGAGAGAAAGGAAAGAGTAGGGGGTTAAGAGAAGAGAAGAGAATAAGGGTTAAGTAAGGAGCAACACCTATCATTCGTGGGTTAACTCATTCAGAAAAAGAGGAAAAAAGTCTCACCATCATCATCCGCCGGCCACTGCCGACAAGTCAGAAAAATAGTCGGAGAAAATAGGAGAGGGGTGAAAGATGAAAAGAAGTAAAATAAGAACGCTTACAAACCATGCAAACACAGTCTTAACTCACTGTCATACCATGCAAACTACAAACATGCAAGTAACGAGGAAAAAAAAAAAAAAATAGGTACAGTTAAACAAAAAGTGGGTTAGTTTACGCTACGAGCTACATCTACGTTCATGTTAGTCTATTTTTTTATTTTTTATTTTTTTTATTGCTGGCATCACACGCTGGCATGTCACAAGCTGGCATTCATCGTCAACAGACTCATCCTCGAGCACCACCACCAGAGCTCCTGTTGTTAACTTTCTTTTTTTAATTTTAAACAACGTTAATACTTTTAAAATGTCTGTCAAGACGGTTCTTAAACATATTAACGCTGGTAGAATGAACGACTGACGCGGGAAGATTATTCCATTTATCAATTACTTTAAACGTAAAGAAGTTTTTAGCGATATTAGTAATGAAACGTCTCCACGCAACTTAAATCCGTTATTGCGAGTATTACTATTATCGAAAGTGAACAGTTTGTCAAAATTTACGTTATCGATGTTATTAACGATTTTGAAAACTTCAATAAGCTCCCCCCTTAATCTTCTAGTAGCGAGTGAATACAAGTCTAACTCTTTAATCCTATCTTCATAAGGCTTATTGCGCAATGACGGAATAAGTTTCGTGGCACGACGCTGAACCCTTTCTAACCTATCAATATCCTCACGCAAGTACGGGCACCAAAACTGAACGGCATATTCTAAATGAGGCCTGACTAGGGACTTGTAAAGGGGCAATATAATATCCTTCGATTTAAATTCGAAATTACGCGCTATGAAGCCTAACATCCTATTAGCTTTTGCGCAAGACTCCAGGCACTGGTTCCTAACCTTTAAATCTTTAGTTACGCGTACGCCTAAATCTACTTCCTCGTCAACGCTCGCTAACTCCCTATCATCCATCGTGTACGCATAATTATTGTTGCGAGAACCTATATGCAAAACTTTACATTTATCTACGTTAAATTGCATCTGCCACTTATCCGTCCACTCCATAATCCTGTCTACATCGTCTTGGATCCTATTTCTATCGTCCTCGTTAACAACCTTACCGCCTATTTTAGTATCGTCCGCGAATTTTGACACGTTACTAGTCAATCCTACATCTATGTCGTTAATGTAAATTACGAATAACAATGGGCCTAACACTGAACCCTGTGGGACACCGCTACCTACCTCTAACCACCCTGATTCACTACCATTAACTACGACCCTCTGTCTCCTAGCACGAAGCCATTCTTCTAACCAGTTAGCTACCTGACCGCGTATACCGTGCGCTTTAACCTTCGCAATTAGTCTCCTATGCAACTGTATCGAACGCCTTCTTAAAATCTAAATAAATAACGTCAGCTGCCCTATGCCTATCGTATTCGCGCACTATTTCGTTATAAAATTCTAACAAATTAGTTAAACAAGACCTATAGCGTCGAAACCCGTGCTGACTACTATTAATCAAACCCCTACTTTCTAAGTGATCGATAATACGATCCCTAACTACGGATTCCAAAAGTTTACCGACAATTGACGTTAAGCTAATGGGCCTATAATTGTTAGCTACCGCGCGGTCGCCTTTTTTAAAAATAGGCGTGACGTTAGCTAATTTGAAGTCTTCAGGAATAATCCCCGTTTCGAGTGACTGATTAAAAATCTTCGCTAAGGGGCCTACGATAACGTCTTTCAAATCTTTCAAATGTCTGGGATAAAAAGCGTCAGGGCCTGGAGCCTTGCTAACTTTTAGCCTATCGATATAATGCGCAATCTCAGCCTCGTAAACAGTTATTTCATCCAAAATAGTCTCGCTACTAAATGGAACGATGGTCTCGCTACTAAATGGAACGAAGTCTCGCTACTAAATGGAACGAAGTCTCGCTACTAAATGATGAACTTGAATTTGTTTTGGGGGGGTTACTTTCACCACCAACGATCAGGGATCTGGACCTCAATCTATTGTGAAATGTGGATGAAAAAATATAAATAAATAAATAAATAAATAAATAAATTAAAAGTAATGACAAAAACGTGTAGGCCTATTCCCATCAAAACTGAAACGGGTGATATTATTACAAGGTAGTTGTGCCAATGCTAAAATATTTCATTACCCTCTTAAGCGTTATGGACGAATTATATCGTCTATCGGTGCAAATAAAACTGAAAAAAGTGACGCTTAACAGGTTGATAAAAGAATGCCACTGAATATGTTGTCTAAGGTTTTCCTTTTAATATTTTGATTCACACAGAGTATCCCGAAAGTCCCAATCTATTTCTAGTGACATGAACAAGAAATAGAGATTGGGACTTTTGGAACACTTGGTATTTGTACGTCCATTGTATGTTCATGAATTTTCCGACAGACTGCGAGCCGGGAGTCGGAAAAAATTGCCTCACGGGCCGCCGGTTGGTCATCCCTGATCTTGATCACTCAAATATTGCTTTTTAAGACTTAGAGCTAACCTTTTCATCCATTTGGTGAAATTCTGATAAAAAGGGAAATGCTTCGTGAAGTTTCAGGAGCGAAGTGGATCTACGTTAAGTGAATTTTATAACAGACAATTTTCTTCGATAAACTTTTCTGTTCCACTCGACGCGATCTTTGGCTTTCGGCTTTGTAAATAACAATAGTGGGAGTCAACATTGTTTACTTTAAATATTCGAATTGTTTCGTTTTCATACACGTCAAACTGACGCTTTAGTGTCTCTTTGAACTTGACCTGAGACTGGTAAAGCGAAACAATGTGCTAAGCTCAACGCCCATTTTCTGGAGCAACAAGTTCGTAGCATTTAATTGCTGAAGATTGGAATCTTATACAACCACCATTAGAACCAATCTTACGTGATCCACTTTGACAACCATAGTGTCGGCTTCCTGTCTCATTACCGGCCAAAGACTGCTCCATGCTCATAGATCAGATAAACTTTTTAAGCCACTCTATTGCAGACCCTGGATATTCACATACGGCACAATGAAGGAGTTTAATTGGATGTTGAAGCGACAGAGTTCGCAAACTACCATTTGATTGCTTTCAGCTCTGGAAGAGGATAAAACTTTTTACTCATTAAACTGGTAAATTTTTCGCACGCTGCTAAAGACAAATGAAGGATGGGTAAATATTCCACAGAACACATCACCCGAAATTACATACCAGATAATAATTCTCTAATGTATTGTAATGTGTTTTAACAGAATCTGTTTTTTACAATTGAGCAGGTTTGGAGATAAATAATTTTTTTCCGAAGAAATGTTCAGGGTGTACATAAAGTCAGGATCTATTTTTGTGAAGCACTTGGAAATTATATGGAATTCAATCATAAAATGATAAAGTGGTAACATTTATTAAATAATTAAGAGTAGGATTCGACGTGACGCCCATCAGTATCCCTGCACAGCTCAAATCGTTCCGCAGCATTTCTAAACACATTCTGGAGCATTTGCGGGGTTATGTTATCTGCAGCAGTTCGTATACGTGTACGTAAGTTTTCAAGACTCGTAATCTTCGTCTGATAGACGTGCGACTCGATAAAGCCCCATGCAAAGAAATCTAAAGGGGTTAAATCTGGTCATCTCGCAACACAAGGTCTGTTGCTTCCGCGTCCGATCCAGCGATTTGGAAAACGTCCATTTAGATAATCCTGAACAATTTTGGCATAGTGACAAGGAGCACCATCATGTTGATAGACGACGGGGATAGAATTGTTAGTACCGTCGTCTATCAACATGATGGTGCTCCTTGTCACTATGCCAAAATTGTTCAGGATTATCTAAATGGACGTTTTCCAAATCGCTGGATCGGACGCGGAAGCAACAGACCTTGGCCAGCGAGATCACCAGACTTAACCCCTTTAGATTTCTTTGCATGGGGCTTCATCAAATCGCACGTCTATCAGACGAAGATTACGAGTCTTGAAAACTTACGTACACGTATACGAACTGCTGCAGATAACATAACCCCGCAAATGCTCCAGAATGTGTTTAGAAATGCTGCGGAACGATTTGAGCTGTGCAGGGATACTGATGGGCGTCACGTCGAATCCTACTCTTAATTATTTAATAAATGTTACCACTTTATCATTTTATGATTGAATTCCATATAATTTCCAAGTGCTTCACAAAAATAGATCCTGACTTTATGTACACCCTGTATATCTCGAAAGCTGCTCAATTTTACAAAAAATTCTGTTAAAACGCCTCAAAACACTGTACCATTAAATAAATATTTTCTGGTACCTAATTTAATTTTCTTTATTGTGACCTAACCTAGAAAATTACACTTTTTTTACACACTTACTCTTACAATCAGTATATTGCTATTACAGCAGAAAATATTTCGGCATTTTCTTTAATTACACCCTTTTCCACAGTTCGGACATAAACCGATTTTTATTATCACACGGCGATTTGCCAAAAAAATCCAAAGCTTTATTTTCGTCTGGGGCAAGACTAAAGTCTTCAAAGTTTACTTCACAACCGTCACAGTTCATGGAAACAAAGAAATAATTATTTGCTGCCAATAAATACTTTCAGCCGCCAATTTTGATAGATAACATTAAATATTAATTTTCATCTTATTAATATTCATTTGCACAGCATACGAAACATATTTTCTTTCATTATTTTTCCCAAGGATTCTCAATATATTGTTTTTGTAAGGTTTAGGTAGTAATTTGCGGAATATCAACCGAAGGATATTCTCATGCGAGTCCGCGCTCCACCAAGAATTTTCAAAAATAGACGTTTAAGTACATTTTGCCAGTATTATTTTCAGTGTGGAGTTACATTACCAGTTGGAAATCGATGTGGTTCTGTAGATTTATCATTGTGAATGAAGAAATGACAGATTCCCTGTAATTAATGATGTTCTCATGTTGCTTAAACACTGAACTAACATTTTTCCAGTCATTTAACCGAACCGTCGTCAGGACGGTATATTTAGAAAAGAACTTGCAAATGCAGCTAAAGACTGAACCATGGGCTTAATACTTCGAAGAATAAAAAAGGACAATTCAGTATGCACTAGTACACAAAACGATTTGATACCTTTTTTTCAGGCACTGCTACAAAGTTGGTACAAAGTTTAGAAAAGTATTAATGTTATATTAATTCGAAGCAATAACTTCACTGAAAATATGAGACCATTTTAATATTTTATAATGGCGTTGGGTGTCAAGCCTAGACTAGAAATGTGACAAATAATACTTGCAGGCATTTTGCTTCAGGTCTCATTGGAAGACTGTATTTCGAGATGTAGGTGACCACTTATCCAGCTATTAACGACAATCGGCCAACACGTCTCTACTTAAATCTACGGGCATTTACCACAAACTGACATAAAAATTAGACGACCTAATGCTATAAAAACCACACCCGAAAATGCGCTCCTTAGTTAAAACCATGTCACCAAAAATTCGTCTTAAATTAGACCCAATATAATACACAAATATGGCAGCGATTAATTAGGCTGGAAATTTAGCATGTTGCTCCGCTAGCGCCATAGACAAAACAGGGCGCTTGTCTTGCTTATTTAGTGGGTGTTACCATTTTAGCATGTAGTGAACTTTTTCATTCGGTAACTTTTTTACTATATACGAGTATTATGTCACCTCATATTTCGTACAGCTTCTATTCACTTTTATTACTTTTTTAACCGTCCGAGGCATATATTTTGATAGTTTACTTGATGTACAGCATAAGACATTGTTCTTTTAAAAATTAGCGTCAGGTTTCATCGATTCTGGAAATAATTTGCCGATGGAGGGATTCAGGACCTTTCCTTGCATATTTGTATAGGTTTGAGAATTCATTTGGACTTCATAAAAATGTTCTCCAACGTCTGACGGGGCCATGGATCCTCAGACCCTGATGCTGTCTTGTCCAAACTTGACTACTGGAACAATACAATTATTACTGTAGGCCTCTCCTACTTTCCTGAGGTTGGATCTCAGGTTCCAAACACACGAAGAAAAAAAAAAACTATACCGGCAAACACACGTATTGGTAAACAAGCGTAATCATATTGCGTGTTAAGACTTTCTTTTAATTGGTACAAAGCTACTTTCGTTAGACTAAAGCACTTCAGCCAAATCTTCGCTGCAGCAACCTCTTTTTGCAACTGGCCTCTGACGGCCAAGGATTCTTTCTTGCCTAGCATCCTTTGAGCCCTTCTTTATTAAATCTTTTGATTATACCTGCAGAAACAACGGTTCCCATTGCTTTTTGTAGGTCAGAACGGAGGTCTAAAGCCGTTTTTCTATGAACTTTGAAGGAACCTAGTTTTAATAGTTTGTCTTTCTGGCTGGTTGTCACTTTTTCGGCTACTCCGATGATAATGGCATGACACTTAGTCTCTTACAACATTTTAATGTAGTTTGAACAGCGCATCTTGAGCATATTAGTTGTTTTGCAAATGTAACCGGGGAAACCCATTGAAATAATAGTAAACTATTTGAGCGCTTTCTCAATCGCTTATCTCGTTTTTGCCATTTTCTACGCTAATTCACCAACTCCTTTACCACTAACAAATCAAGGATTGAAGTGCGACACTCATTGAATGTATGAAGCAGATTCAAAAGGACTTCTCCAAATGCAACTCAACAATGATATAGTCATCTTGAAAACACATTCATACATACATTATAAAAAAATTCATTTCCCGAGGCTGTAAAGTACATAAGTTAGTGAAAAGGAGAAAAGGCAGAAAGTAAGGCGTACACATCCATTTACACAGGCGCCCTGGTGGAGCAACGCCCCGACTCGCATGGCAAAATTCAACACTCGCGGCGCTTCATACGCTATGCGTGATGGCGCATCCAGGCCTCGTCAAAAATAAAAAAGATAGAGTTCCGAACTCACTCACTTCAAACAAACCTCCATTTCAATCGACTTGCAGCCACTTCTCGTGCATCACCCACATCAAGTCAACGCTTACTCACGCACTCATTCACAATGTCCATCCATTATCTTCTCGGTCTTCCTCTTTTCCTTCCACCTTCGCAAACATTTCCGTACTCTCTTTTTAACAACTCCGTCATCTTCCATTCTTCCAACATGTCCAAACCACCTTAACACAATTTCCTCAATTTTTACTTCCACCGACTTCTGACCACCACATCTTTCCAGAACCACACGAATTGTTACTCTTTGAATCCAGCCCATGCCATATGCCATACGCTCTTAGAAGTTACTCTTGACTTCTCCCGTTCATGTCATGTCAATGTTTCACGCCCATACAAAAATGTCGATACTATCACACTTTCATGTAAACATCTCTCAGCATCTCGACGATCCAGTCTCCAGCTTCTCACAACTGCCTTCATTAGTGTTATTTTTTATTTTATTGGGTTCAGAATCCCAGCTGAGCCCTGAACGGCCACTTCGATCAACAGCCCAAATTAAGCTAGACTAAAACTTACGGACTTGGAGGTCCTATTAGGTCCTACCTCAGGGTTGCTGACTCGATATGGGCCTACCTTAGGCCTCAGGTGCATAAAATTAAGATAAAAAACAAAAGGGGCACTATTTATGGTCTTCTTTCTAAATATTGCAACAAGAACACAACCTGCATCATTGCACGATGCAATAATCTTGTATCTAAACAACCAAACTGAATTGCAAGAGAGCTCTCTATAAGACCACGCCCTGTAAGTGCCGCATTCAACAAACGAGTAGAAAGGACGCGCCAGTGCCCCGCCAAAAAAATGATTCCACAAGAGTGCCCAACAATGATGCCACAAGAGCCCAAAAATGCTAGCTCTAAATTAAGTGAATTTTTCACTAACCTTACAATTATGAGATGGACACACACACCTTAACTTAATACATACAAACAATGCTGCATCAATCAGCTTAGTCATCATATCACCTTGGGTCCTGGGACAACAATGGCTCTTCCTCTTCTAGATTTTCGAGCAATTAGGCAAAACTTTCTGGGGCTAATTAATTATACACAATATTATATACAAAATATATAAATTATTAAAATTTTGTCTGCGGTAATACTTGAATTTAAACATATGAAGGGATTTTAAGGTTGTTAAATACTTTCACCTGAGGATGAACACGGGTGTGTGCGTGCGTGTGCGTGTGCGTGTGCGTGCGCGCGCGAATCGGCAGCTAAAAACCACAAAATACGTACAAAATATTTGCGGAAGGTACGGAACGAAGGTTTTTTAACCAATTTTGTTTATTGTACGAACCGTCAGAGCACAAACAGATATTTTAGTATCTATTAACATTTACAACACCAAAACAAACCGTGACGTCACTGGTGCGAATAAAACTAAAAGTTATTTCACAGTTATACAATTTATTTTAATTATATTCCTGTATTTATGTCGTTACAACCTATATGAATATACTATATGTCTAATGAAATCGTTCTAACTTTACTTTCTAACCCAGAGGTCGTGAACCTTCAACAGTTTGAGAGGCATACAAGGTAAAAAAAAAATTAGGAATAAAAAGCCGCAGGTATAAATACAATGCTGCGTTTTATTTATATATATAACTAATATTAAACGATGTTCCCGACCTTTCTTTTAGACGATATCAACTAAAAGCGAAAATTATGGTCGGTCCCTATTTATTACAACAATGAGTAGATCGAAGTTTACCGATACATTAAAATACAGGGTGTTTCAGGTCGACCCTAGAAATACAGAATACGAAATACAAACTACAAACTACAAATTCCGCCTATTTCATATTTCTAGGGTCGACCTGAAACGCCCTGTACTTTAGTTTTGATGATAAAGACACTCGCCAGAGAAGATGATCATAAGAGACAAATTCTATGTAGTGAAAAATGTGTGGGAACGAGTAATTGAAAACTCGATGAAGTGCTATAACCCACATGAATTTTGCACCGTTAATGAGCAATTTCTTTCAAATAAATGCCGATGCCTTTTCACGCAGTATATGCCAGCCAAACTTGAAAAATTTAGAATAAAGTGACTCAAAAAGCGGGTATATAAGATATATTTTTCAATTGACAGAGCTTTTCAAAGGCAGTGGAATAAACCTAACCGTTAATTATTTCACTTCTTTGTCCCTTGCTAAAGAATTAAAAGAAGGAAAAGGTCATTAGTTGGAACAATTCGTAATGATCGGCGAGAAATTCCAGTTGCAATCGTCAAAATCTGCACCTTTAAACTCGTCGGAATTTCGCTACATAAATGATGCAACTTTAGTATCCCACACAACAAAGAAAAGTAAAACTTCTAAACCATGCATCATTCAGGGACCATCTTTAATTCTGAGAACAACAAGTAAAATAAGCCAGACATCATCTTATTTTGCAACAAGACAAAAAGGGACATCGCCACTGATCAGATGCTGTTCAACAAAACCTGCAACAGATGTTCAGACGCTATTCGACAAAACCTGTAACAAATCGTTGGTCATTAGCAGTATTCTTTAACATTCTTGATATAAGTGCTCGTATGCCTTCATTATCAATAAATAAGCCAATATAACGAGTCAAAGTAGAAGGCAGTTCCTGTTATCGTAAACAGGAACATTTTCTTCCCCGTTACCCAAAACACGAAACCTTACCACGAAAATTCACCGTGTGACAAACTCATCGTCAACAAGATGGAAAGCGATAATCAAATGTGGAGGAAGTGGGTAGAACAACAACTTACAGAATATGTAAATCCAACAAGACAAAAGTATTTTGTACTTCATATAGAAATTTTTACTTGTGGAACGTGTTCCAAAATTATTTGTAGCTCCTGTATCTCTGTAGATCAATATAATTAATTATTATTAATATTTAATTCGGATACACGCAACAAGAATTTCTTTATGTTGATAAAACTGTGTATAAAAAGAATATGTAAATCTGATTAAAAGTTTAAAAAAAAAAAGGTCAATTGACCGATAAGGTCTTGAAAGTATACGTGTAGAGTTTGCGGTCCTCCTACGGTTAACGAGTCTACAAAGTATATCCGAACCATGCATGTTATTTTATATTTGAAATTGTGCAACCCTGAGGATTAACACTAATTGAAAGAAAAAGTATCTCTTTATAGGATTTAGCTTTTTAAATGAATAGTGTTTGAAGCTAAATATTTGAACTGTACGAATGATTTCACTATTTAGTGAAAGCGAGCCAATTGGCAGGATTGTGAATCAGGAATTTATCGATGGTTTCTTGAGGAATTCCCCTCTTTAGCATCATTGGGACCACCACCTTCAGAATGTGGCTGAAACCGTGACCTCCGAAATGCTCCTGCAAAGTGTTTCAGTGTATGAAAATGTACTTAAAATTAATAAATCTAAACTGGTGTGATATTTGAAAGAATTAAGACGATCAAGCATCGTAAAGAATAATCTCCTACAGTATACTGGCACACAAACTATAATCATAAAATTACATATTTCAATTATGTCGCGTATCTGTTTAACTTTTAAACTCTAAAAATAGCAATTTCTTACTAACCAATCTATGTCTGGTATGAATGTCGTGAGCAATAAGAATTCTATCCTCGTAGCCTTCATTAAGGAGTATTTGAATTTTTTGAATTCTTTGGGAATCGGAGGCATGGCAACCTCCTCGTTGAACTGGTAGTAGGATGTCTCTATGCCAAAGAGATCATATTCGAGGAAGGTGCCCATGGAGGCAAATTCTAAGAGTTCTTCATTGGTGTGAAGTGTTCCTCAAAAACCAAAATATTTTAACTCTCAGTTTCAAATAAAGTGTCTTTTTGCATAAAAAGGAGGTGGAGAGACGGCAGAAATCAGAATTTTTGAGTTCGGTCTAGTGTAATTAGAATTAAAATCTATACATTACGATTTCATGTAACCTGTTCTCATCTATAGCACCAGCTCATACACCTAACGTAACCATTTCACTACTCACTATCTAAATGTCCCATGACGAGGCGACGAAGGTTGCCCCCAGCTTCGCTAAAAGTCCTGATGATCTCTTCAAGAGCGTGATTATTTCTCCCGGGGTGGACCGTGACAGGACTGCCAACAGTACTCTCCACCTCGGCAGATGCCCTCAAGGACCGACGTTCAAAATCTAGAAGGAAATTACTTTCATTTATTATCCTTTTTGTTTCTTTAATAATAATTCTTAATCACTCGGACATCGTTCATGTTTTATATGAAAATACCCTAAAGGTATTGTCTCTGATATATTATCACGCAAAAATTCGTTTCTGCTTCACCAAAATTGCACATTTAAATAACGACCATTGTTAATTTGATGCAGAGACGTACCTGTGAGGGGCCATGAACACCCAATTTCACCCACTACACCACACTTGACAGTAGGGTCCTCTTCGCATCCCAACGTTAAGTCCTTCGTCATAAGTGCCACCATCGCCTCTTCTGAGAGTGCCAGCGTACTTTCATTTTGGTTTGCAGTGACGTAAAAACCTTTACAAGGATAGGGGAACAAAAGTTTCATTTCCCAAAATGCAAAATGGTGTGTGAACAGCAAATGAAATATGATTCAAGGAGATTAATCATTACTGAGATAAGCTATGAAATTATTTGATTCAAGTACGATATGAAAATCGGGAAATAACGCTATTAATAAGGCCATACTGCCTAAATGGAATTACGATGAGTTATGATTATGTTAAAGCATCATCATCATCTATGTAGATAAAATTTGTTAATTTTTTTAAAGATCCGTTTAGTCACGTGATTTTTTTCGAATTCCTCTTTGCGTGTATCATAATTTTTGTTCATTTTTTAACGTCTCCTTTGACATTCCCTCTTTCACTGTTCTTATTCTTAACCGTAAACTAAATTTAAAACAATGGAAGCAATATCGAAACTAAGCGATGTAATATTCGGTATCTCTGATTATACAGTAAAGGAAAGAATATATATATATATATATAAAGCTTTGTCTTCTGACTTTAACTTAATTTGGAAACAATGTTAAGTCTTTATAGTGTTAAAAATTATATATATAGATGTTGCGCATGTGTGCGCGCGCGAGTACATACATTTTATTTAAAATTTAATTATTTTGATGATAAAAAAAATTCTTTAAATAAAAACGATGTATTAAATACATTGATGAAAACACAAAGAAATTTTTTTTTTTAAATAAAAGGTACGTACAAAGAAATAAATGTTAGTAATGAAAACCGCCCGAACCGTGGGTCGCTACATCATCTGGGCACAGAGGAGGGTCGCCCATCCGACTACTGGCCAGACCCAACGACGCTAATCTAGCGTTGTCATAACAACGTAATCCAGCATTCGCAAAGAAATCTTGTTTTTTAATTGAAGACACAGTGTAGGTTACATTTTTACATTAATTAACTCGTTTCAAATTACGAAATAAATACATGATTTGGTATTAATTTGGGAGAAAAGGTTAGCGTGAAGAAATAAATACACGAGCATCCGTTCACATACCAAAAATTAAATATAATTTTTGTACCCATTTTAACAGCGACCACTCGGCTTTCTTATCATTCCAAATACACGTACTAATTGAATGCTTATCAAAAAGTGAGGGCGACATTGTACCATAATTTATGCACAGATGATTATTATAGCGGTTCGTAATTCGTTCTCCACTTAAAGTCCCACAGCGAAAGTGAAAGCAAAAGAAACGAAGCACACACACACACACACACACACACACACACACACACACACTACTTTGCGCGTATCAGCTCGGGTCCAATCTTTGTCGTGCGCATACGTGGTATTGTAGTGTTCATGGAAAAATTAAATATTTTATATAGTATGAAAATTTATGATGAATGAAACCACGAAGGAAAGGAAACACAAAAAGGTGCTCAAGCGCTTTCGTCTAATGACATCCTCAGGAACACTGAAGTACATAAAAGGTTACGGCCTATATATAGGTTACAGAAAGAAAAAAATAAATAAATAACATACATACACACAAACATATATATATATATATATACATACATATCTACACACACACACACATATATATATTAATATATATATATATATATATATATATATATATATGCAATAAACGGAGAAGTAAAAATAAAAATTAAAAATTAAGAATTAGAGGATTAACAGAGGCATACAGATTTGTAAGGAAAAATATCGATTTTTAGCACAAGATCAAATGAGTTATAAAAATACAAATTTATACTGGAAATCTGCCCGGGTTTTAACACTTTGCCTTTTTAGAGTCAAGTTTCGATATATATATAAATAAATTGAAGATTAAAAGTTAATAAAGTAGCATACAAGTTTACCAAAGATTTAGCGTACTACCCTTTTTATCTAAATTTGTTTTGAAGGAATTCAAAACAACAGGATCGAGTTGAAGTTATTTGAAAGTTGGATAATGGCAGACTCAAGAATATTTCTATTGACAATGTTGCTAGAATGAAATAAAACTGAAGCATTATTCCAATCAATACAGTGGGATAACTCTGACAAATGGACAAAAAGAGCACTGGACAACTGTCCTGTTCTAACGGAATATTGATGCTGTTTTATACGTGTGTGCAAATCCTTTCCCGTCTGACCTATATAAAAGGAATCACATTGTTTACACCCAATTTTATAGATAATGCCTGAATTATTGGTAGGGCTATTTTTTACTATGATATTTTTCACAATATTGTTATATGAAAATACTACATTAATATCCAAAAGTTTAAGTACATTAGCAATGCCTAAAAAGCCCGGGAAAAATGGAAGTAGGGCCTACTAAAATATTTTTTGACAAAGTACGAGTGTTATTATTGACACGATAGAAAGTTCGTTTTGCCTTGTTGAGACAAGATTCCATAAACGCAGATGGGTAACACAGATCACTTTTAATACCGTTGATTTTTTCCAATTCGGCATCGATGTATTCCGGACTGGCGATCCTAAGGGCGCGGAGAAACATTGATGAAAAAATGGCCTTCTTAGTGGGGGTGTCATGTCCCGAGTAAAAGTGTACGTAGGACAAATTGTTTGTTGTTTTCCGATAGATACTAAACTTAAAACCTGGGCTTTCCCTATGTACACGCACATCCAAAAATGGGATTGAATTGTCTTGTTCCACTTCTAAAGTAAACTTAATGGAGGGGACTTGATCATTTAACTGAAGGAGGAAGTTATCCAGGTCACGATTCATGGGCCAGATACACAAAATATCGTCGACGTACCGCAACCAAGGGATGCCAACCCCCAGGATTCTCGGAATGTAAGTAATTTCGAAAAACTCCATATAAATATTGGAGAGGAGGGGCGATAAGGGGTTGCCCATGGCCATCCCAAACACTTGTTGATAATACTCGTTATTGAAAGTGAATTTACAGTCTTTGATGCAAAGCTTAATAAATTCCAAAACAATGCGTGAAGGTAGTGGCAGGTCATACTTATGTAATTCTTGGGAGAGAAAGTCAAGCATATCATCAATCGGCCCTTTTGTAAACAATGAACAAACGTCAAAACTGATCAATCTATCGTTAGTTTCAGTACGTGCATTATTCAATTTTTCAGTAAGATCCATGGAATTTTTTACATGTGAATCAGAGATAGTTCCGAGAATGGGGGACAAGACTTTGACAAGCCATTTGGAGAGTTTATAAGTAATAGAGCCCACCGAGCTAATAATAGGGCGCATAGGGTTACCAGGTTTGTGGGTTTTAATAAGACCGTAAAGGTAGGGCAGAGAAGGTGAAGTGGACATGAAAAGCGGAATTAAGTCCTTATGATCTTTGAGAATGCGTTTCAAGCCACTATTAAATGATTTGATGACGTCATCCTGCGGGTTCTTCCTAAGTTTGCTGTATGTGGCGGGGTCCTGGAGAAGCTCGTTCATCTTTCCGATGTAGTCCACTTTGCCCATAATAACTATGGTGTTAGCCTTGTCTGCCTTAGTAATATGGAGCTCCCCATCTTTTTTTAATTGTGAGAGGCCATCGCGAAAACGTTTAGGAAAGTTATCTTCGTAATTACCATTCGCCGCACTATAAACGAGGCCTTTAACTATGTTAAACAAATACTGATGGAGATTACACTGTTTTTCAAAACACGCGAGACTAACAAATTTGTAAAGCCGAAGGTTAAATGATCAAGTCCCCTCCATTAAGTTTACTTTAGAAGTGGAACAAGACAATTCAATCCCATTTTTGGATGTGCGTGTACATAGGGAAAGCCCAGGTTTTAAGTTTAGTATCTATCGGAAAACAACAAACAATTTGTCCTACGTACACTTTTACTCGGGACATGACACCCCCACTAAGAAGGCCATTTTTTCATCAATGTTTCTCCGCGCCCTTAGGATCGCCAGTCCGGAATACATCGATGCCGAACTGGAAAAAATCAACGGTATTGGAAGTGATCTGTGTTACCCATCTGCGTTTATGGAATCTTGTCTCAACAAGGCAAAACGAACTTTCTATCGTGTCAATAATAACACTCGTACTTTGTCAAAAAATATTTTAGTACTTCCATTTTTCCCGGGCTTTTTAGGCATTGCTAATGTACTTAAACTTTTGGATATTAATGTAGTATTTTCATATAACAATATTGTGAAAAATATCATAGTAAAAAATAGCCCTACCAATAATTCAGGCATTATCTATAAAATTGGGTGTAAACAACGTGATTCCTTTTACATAGGTCAGACGGGAAAGGATTTGCACACACGTATAAAACAGCATCAATATTACGTTAGAACAGGACAGTTGTCCAGTGCTCTTTTTGTTCATTTGTCAGAGTTATCCCACTGTATTGATTGGAATAATGCTTCAGTTTTATTTCATTCTAGCAACATTGTCAATAGAAATATTCTTGAGTCTGCCATTATCCAACTTTCAAATAACTTCAACATAAGCAAAGGTCTTTTTCAACTCGATCCTGTTGTTTTGAATTCCTTCAAAACAAATTTAGATAAAAAGGGTAGGACGCTAAATCTTTGGTAAACTTGTATGCTACTTTATTAACTTTTAATCTTCAATTTATTTTTATATATATCGAAACTTGACTCTAAAAAGGCAAAGTGTTAAAACCCGGGCAGATTTCCAGTATAAATTTGTATAACTCATTTGATCTTGTGCTAAAAATCGATATTTTTCCTTACAAATCTGTATGCCTCTTTGTTAATCCTCTAATTCTTAATTTTTAATTTTTATTTTTACTTCTCCGTTTATTGCATATATATATATATATATATATGTATGTGTGTAGATATGTATATGTATATATATATATATATATATATATATATATAAGTTTGTGTGTGTGTATGTATGTTATTTATTTATTTTTTTCTTTCTGTAACCTATATATAGGCCGTAACCTTTTATGTACTTCAGTGTTCCTGAGGATGTCATTAGACGAAAGCGCTTGAGCACCTTTTTGTTTCCTTTCCTTCGTGGTTTTATTCATCATTTTATATAGTATATATAAAATTTCTTCTATTTCACTCTTGATCGTTGATGACTGAAATCTGAGTTTATAAAGTTTCATTAAAAAAATATTTGAATTCTATAAAATATTACTTTGTTGCGTACAGTTCATAAATTCTTTATAAAAACGTAAAAATTAGAATGATACCGAGTAAGAATTTACACCGACTTGAATGCATATAATGAAAGCCATCTTTATTTGTAAAATAAACAACATGGGTCTGCGATGGGTTTTGTTGTCCGGAATATTTTATCACTTATACAGTAAATTTTGCACGCTGATTACGAAAATAATATTCATTTTTCGCTATCACCTACAGATTTTTCACAATGTCATATTTCATATTACATATGTAAGTAATTTTCATTAAATTTTGATTAAAAACTACTGCCTATAAATGCTTAGAAATGCTTGGTTTCACCGAGACATCAAAGAAATGGAGAAGAGATATCAGGGAAGATGGAACATCAGCATGATGGCTGATTACTGGTAGATGTTGAAACGGGATACTCCAGAATTATTATGTAAAAGAAAAGGAACAGCGCGTACATTCGAGACTAAAAAGCATAGATCTCGCGAGAAAACTCGGGACAAATAAAGATGAATATGTAATTGAGGTTAACAGTCTTTTCTTTTTTAAGTTGTTTGCATTTGTAATTAGTATAACAAAGCGAAGTAGGTACCTAGTGTAAATTAAAA
The DNA here is from genome assembly GCA_023014485.1 of Bathynomus jamesi. Lineage (NCBI taxonomy): Eukaryota > Metazoa > Arthropoda > Malacostraca > Isopoda > Cirolanidae > Bathynomus > Bathynomus jamesi. The sequence continues at coordinate 121,489 of JAJOZX010002684.1, read as the reverse complement.
TAAATAATATTCATTTTCGTTGTTGTTTTTTCCCTTCCAGTTTGCAGAAAATCCTTGCGTGATAGAAAAAAATGGACACCTTATTCAAATCAGCGTAGTTGAATTATATACAATCAGTTATTAGTAAGAAAACAACTCTTACAAAGTTCTCATTCGCGGGCCTGTGTAGTGTACTATTTTTGGCTCGGTAACGCTACAAGAATTATATAATAACATTTATTACACTATATATACACAATAAGTGTCCGAAGTGGGTGGTGAACCCATTAACCCTCCTGAGGGTCAGAGGTGAGGTGGTAACCCCTCTACGTAAACCTCTAAGTTTATTTTTGGCTAGGTTAGGTTTCCCCTACCCCCCTTTGAGAGAGACTTTCCCCTTTTATTTTCTCTCAACCTATTTCTCCCTTTGCAATATTGTACATCCCATACCCCTTTTGCAATGATGCACACCCCCGACCCCGTTTGCAATGCTAGGCACACTATACCCAGTCTAGGGTGGATCACTTTTCACTTTTAAAAAAAAATTATAGCTGGTCAAAGTTTTTCCCATGATTTGGTTCAGTGGAAGTACACTGACACCATTTTTACCAAAATCGATCAATATTTAGGGGTCGCGCATCGACCTTGAAAATTTCAATTTTGGAAATTTGGCCAAATTGACAATTTTTTACTGAATAAAGATAAATCATCAAATGAGCATATTTTCTGAATCCTCTCAGTGAAAGAAATCCTCTCAGATACCAAGTTGATCGGACAAGTGGTTTAGAAGTTACACTCACCTAGAAATAACATTAAAATTTAAAATATCGTATTTGTCCCCCGTTATGGACGTAATCATAGCATCAGTAGCTGGCGCATCCTAAAATCCCAATTACACACACACGCTATGTCTATGACCAATATTTTTACTAATCACAGTTTGCTTTTTACAGATCAACTGTGTCAATTGATTCTTGTTTGATAAGTCTAGACTTTAGTACAATGGATAAACTGTTAACAACCAGGAATGGGAAGACTCTGAAAGTTACTTATTCTGGAAAAGAGAAAGCAGCAACAACAGCACCACCTTCTCTAAGGTCAACCACGGACGTCTTCTTAATTGGTCAGCCATCTTCCTCGATCGGTGGTGCCAAATTGCCAACCACCCATCAAGTTCTCCAGTACTTCTTCTATGCCAAGCAGGAAACTACTGACAGGAAGGCCGCCGTAAAAGACACGGTGGCCAATGTTCTGGCATTTTGGAACATGGCACGTATAAAGACGATCACGAGGCGTAACTGCGAAAGAAAACTGGAGTTACTGTGGGAAGAGTGGCGCTCGCTGCAGAAGAGCAAGATGAGAGACAGTGACGCGGGAAAAGGCAGGGAGAAGTTTTCAGAAAATCTGAACAAGCTCTGGGACATCGGAACTCCCGATGCTATTGAAGAGATACAGAAAAATCGACTGCTCTCAGACAACAACAAACAAGAAGATATTAAATTTTATGAGGATCAACGGGGCCTGCGCCAGGCAACAATGAGTGGGAATGATAAAGTGTTCGTTGTCAAGAGAAAACGGCAACTCTCAAGACAACAATCTCGTGATGAGCCAGGCACCTCAAAAACGAAATTAGGAACCGAAGCTGAGAGCGACGATGAATCTATAGAAAGCAGATCATCGAGCAACTCCGAATCACAGCTAGAACCACCATACCGACAGCCGAGAGAATCAACTGTATCAATCAGCCTTCCTCACCGCATCCTCAATGCACCGGCTGTTATTGAAGTGGCTGATCGTTTCCGGATGTCCAATAATCAGGTCTATATATAACAGTAATGATCTTTCCTTGACAAAGATATAATAGACGTAACGACGGAAAATTTAGTGATTATTTTGTCACATAAAAACCATACGCATCCTTGTCAATTTCCTTTCAATTTCGCACATAGGTGGCAAGTGTCGTGGCGGCAGTCCTACGTTCGGCAGATCCGCCCGCAGACCTGGACAAATTCAGTATCTCAAAGGACACGTCTCGCCGTGGAAGAGTGGCACATCGTTGTGAAGTGTCGACAGCTGTGCAGAAATCCTTCGTATCTCCGAGGCATGCTGTCGTCCACTGGGACGGTAAAGTAATCAAGGTCAGTTTTGCCCTCACCGTGGACGACAGTGAATTAACATGTTCCAGTAGGCCTGTTCAAAAATCAACTTTTTCTTATTTTCATAGGTTTCTGTACATTTTCCCATGCTTTTTGACCTGAAAAAGCCGAAAATCACAACTATTTTGACCTAGGATGTTGGGAAGCATTGCCGCATGGAGCTTTAAATTTTCTGCCTTGAAATCGGCCAAAGCGCCAATTCCGGGGTCCCTTGAATTATGTTTTGCACTTTAACTTTTGATCTAAACAAGATAGAGCAACAAATTAGGTATCAAATGAAAGAGCATAAAATTAATAAATAAATAATAATAATAATAATAATAATAATAAATAATAATAATAATAATAATAATAATAATTATCTATCATTTTTCAGGAAACAACAGAAACTCAATCAGAATCTAGAAAACCATCTACAAGTTACAACTTCACAATAGCATTAAGCAAGGAGCTGAGGGAGCTCCGTGGGCGCACAGTTGATATCTCAGAACCTCCACGTACTGTCCACAGGCAGGTGTCAACTGGGCCATCTACCAGATCTCTCACTGAAACTTTCCTGGTTGGATACCCTTCAGCTTTTATCAGTGGTTCCCAGCTTCCCACCAACAGACAGGCGTTCCAGTATTTCCTTAATCTTCAGAATTTACCGGAAAATGCAGGGAGGCCCATGGTTCAAGACCTTGCATATGAAACAGTTGAATCTATCATCCCATTCTGGCAGATGGCTAGGATCAAGACAATGACCAAGTACAACGCAATGAAGCTCTTCATGAAACTACATGAGAAACATCGTGCTCTGGTGAAAAGCAAAGGAAGAGCAAGTAACCCTGGAGGAAAAAGAGGAGCATTTGTGCTGGAATTAGACAGCCTGTTCGATATAGGAGCTCCAGATGCAATCCAGGAAATACAGAACAACAGACTGTTATCCAGAGAGAAGAAAGATGAGGATATCAGGTTCTACGAAGACCAAAAGACTGAGAGGAAAGGTCATATGTCTGGTCATGACAAGATTTTTGAGACAAGATCCCTGCAGCAAGCAGCGAGGAATGAAAGACTGCAGCATAGACAAGAACAAGGTAAAACTAATTACTTTGAACGTTACAAAAAGTTTTAAGTTTTACTCCATTGCGATATTTAGCATGTACTTAACAATTACTGTCTTAACATGTTGTACTATTTTACAGCTGCAGCAGAACAAGAGGCAGTTGTTCATGTGGATGACATTACCTGGGTGACTCAACTGACAACGACGCTAACACAGAGGACATGGATTACCATCAGCCTCGTCCTGGATGTTCTCACCATCAAGACACTGTGACTAGTGTGACTTTGACGTTTCCAAGGAAGGTCATGGAATGTGATGTCATCTGCAATACAGCTGATCGTCTTGGTTTATCAGACAATCAAGTTACTGCCATGGTTTCTGCCACCTTGAAAGCTGGAGGGGCTGATCTGGATAACTTCGTCATCTCAACCTCAACAACACGTCGCAACAGAATGCTGTCCAGGTATAATATCAGCCAGAGTCACATATCCAAGTTTTGTGAAAACCCCCCACAGTACGCTGCCTTACACTGGGATGGAAAGTTGCTCAAAGATGTCTTGGGCAGTGAACCTGGAAGTACCTCAGAGACTTTAGCTGTGCTAATGTCTGGTCCACCTTCATACACTGAAGGAAAGTTATTGGGAGTACCTGTCATCGACAATTCTTCTGGCACAGCTCAGGCTGAGGCTTCAATGGATTTACTGGAGACATGGGAACTTACGGATAATGTTACTGCCCTTGTTTTGACACTACATCCAGTAACAGTGGAGTTCACAGAGGAGCTGCCAAACTGCTAGAGAAAATGCTGAACAAAAAGGTGTTTTATCTGGCCTGTCGACATCACATCCTGGAAATCCTAGTAGGAGCAGTTTGGGAGAAGCTGTTTGGGAAGGTGAAGGGGCCAGATAATCCCTGGTTTGAGCATCTGAAGGATGTTTGGACGGACTTGTCCAAGGAAAACCCAAAGATGCTGGCTATCAACAGCAAATGGCTGAAGGAAAAGAAGAAGAACAGTGAAGAAATACTCCAAGACATTCTAACAGCAGAAAGGCTTCCAAGAGCCGACTACAGGGAAATGGCTGAACTGACAGTCATTGTTCTTGGAGGAACGCCTCCTCGAGGTATTCACTGGAGTCGACCAGGCGCCATTCATCAGGCCAGATGGATGGCCAGAAACCTGTACTCCATGAAAATGCTGATGTTTGCAGATCAACTTGAGTACGACGAAGACACTGTATCAAAGCTGGAAAGACTCAACACCTTCCTTGCGCTGTTCTACACTCCTGTATGGATGATGTCAATGTCTGCTGCAGATGCTCCCGTGAATGATCTAAGTCTAATCCAGGACATGTTGAAGTACAAGAAAACTGACCCAGAGCTTGCTGATGCAGTACTTAATAAGATGGAAAACCACAAATGGTACCTGACGCAGGAAGTCGTGCCATTTGCCATGTTCAGCAGTAGATTGAGTGACACATTGAAGCACGACATTGCTGCCCAGTTACATGCCACTGAGAAGCCAGACAGCTTCAGAACAGGAAAGCCTCTATTCCAGAGAGTCACAGCTAAGACCACCCTGGTTGATCTCATTGGCCCAGAATCACATTTCCTGCTGGACACACTGAACATTGGATCCGAGTGGCTTCTGGAACCTGTCACGTCTTGGCCACAGAATGAGGACTACAGAAAAGCGTTGGACTATGTTAAGAATCTGAAAGCGGTGAATGACATTGCTGAACGTGGTGTCAAGATGATGAGCGACTTTGCAAATGTCATAACAACAGATGCCAAGCAAAGGGACTATCTCCTTCAAGCTGTGGAGTTCAACAGACGCCGCTTTGACAGCTTCAAGAAACAAACTCTCAACAACTGACTGTGTAAATGTCATTATGAAATTAATCATCATGTAATGCTTTCACTTCTTGATCGATTAGACTTGTGATAAAATGTTAATCTCAAATTTGTGTCATGAATAAGGCGCCTTGTCTGCCTTGAGTGTGAGAAAACGAATTTTGTGATATTTCTGAAATCTTTGTATGTACCAATGTGCCATTTCTTGTTCCAAGACTATCATAATTGTATAAGTTAGAAAGAGGATTAAAAACACTTTAATTTGGTGCCTATTTTGTTGCTCTATCTTGTTTAGATAAAAAGTTATAGTGCAAAACATGATTCAAGGGACCCCGGAACTGGTGCTTTTGGCCGATTTCAAGGCAGAAAACTTAAAGCTCCATGCGGCAATGCTTCCCAACAACCTAGGTCAAAATGGTTGTGATTTTCGGCCTTTTCAGGTCAAAAAGCATGGGAAAAAGTACAGAAACCTATGAAAATAAGAAAAAGTTGATTTTTGAACAGGGCTAAATTGTTCCAGTGACGACAGTGGATTGACATATTCCAGTGGACGATAATGGATTGGCATGTATGACATACGTTTCAGGACTCTCTTGGATCATTGGAGTACCGCCAGGCGATTCTCATCTCCGGAGCTCCCCAATGCACAGAAGGAAAGTTGCTGGCCGTTCCGACTGTTGCTGACGGCACCGGTCTGTCCCAGGCCCAGGCGACCTTTCGTGCTCTCAAAGACTGGGGATGCGAGAACAACGTGATTGGACTGTGCTTCGACACAACTTCCTCCAATACGGGGAGGGTGCAGGGTGCGGTGGTCCGGCTGGAGAACATGCTTGGTAAACCGCTCTTCCAGCTGGGCTGTCGCCATCACGTTATGGAGCTCATCGTGGGGGCAGTGGTCATCACCGCGTTTGGAAGAACCACAGCACCAACTGAACCTTTGTTCCAGTATCTGAGGAGAAGGTGAATTTCAAGTCTAAGGCGCATTTGTTTTCTCCAATGATTTTTTGCCTTCAGAGCAATTGAGATATCAGCGTCCTTCTACTAATGATGTTAATAGCAGTCGAAAAGGGAAACTTCAGTCGTTTTCATGCAATATTTTCATAACTCCCCTTTCAGGTGGGACAAGCTCGACCTCTCGATTTATCGCGAGCTGGAGATCGAGCATTTGGCGGAGGTGACGTGGCTGATGGAGCTCCGAGATGAGGCAGTCAAGTTCCTCGGCACCGCTTCTGGTCTTGTCAGAGAAGACTACCGAGAAGTGGCGGAGATTACACTCCTGGTACTCGGGGCCCAGCCACGTCGTGGCACACACTTCATGCGCCCAGGAGCCTACCATCATGCGAGGTGGATGGCCAAGGTTGGTATTTTGAATTAGAAGTTAAATATTGTATTGCCTTCTGCAAACAGCCATTTGAAGTCCCTACCAGAAAAAAATAAGATAAATAATTTACCATTAAACAAACTTATATGGAGTGGTATCGGTATTTATACATCACAGTGCGTATTCGTTTCAGATCATCTACTACACGAAGCTCCTGATGTTCAGCGGTCAGCTGGAGTTCGACGACGAGCTGGTACAGAAACTTCAGAGAGTGGTACTATTTACTGCACTCCTCTACGCACCTGCCTGGCTGGCGGCTCCTGTCGCAGCTGATGCCCCGCTGAATGACCTTGTGTTGTACCAGCGTCTTCTGCAGTACAGGGCTGTGGATCGCGAGATTGCAGAGGCTTCACTGGCAGTGATCAGGCGGCACTTGTGGTATCTGAGGCCTCAGACCGTCGTTTTCGCCCTCTGCAGTGACAAAGTGGAAGACACTGTGAAGCACGAGATGGCAAAGAAGCTGTGCCGCCTCGCTGTGCCCGAGGACTTCACGTATGACAACGTCTCGGTTGATGACACGACGCGCCTTCCGGACCTGATCGATGAGTCATCGTGGTTCGTGTTCACAGGCCTGCAGGTGTGCGCGTCTACGTGGCTCACTCTGCCGGTGAATAAGTGGGATCAAGATAAGAACTACTGTGATCTGAAGAATGTCATCTCGCATCTGAAAGTTACCAACGACGTGGCAGAGAGAGGGATAAAACTGATAGAAGATTACGCGAACACTGTCACAAAAGACAGTCACAGCTGCAGGGTCTTCTTCAGCTCGTGGAAAAGAGCCGGAAAGAACTCGGTGACTTCAAGAAGTCGTCACTTGCCAAGATGACGTAGCGCAGAGGGAAAGGGAGTTAGCAGAGAGAGTACATGGCGCACGCCTTAAGATGACGTGTGTTCTAACCACGATTCATACAGTTTTTGAACCTAGTTAGGGGCACCGGAGTAAGTGCCTTTAGTGATATCGGTAAACCGTTTCAATAGAAAATACATTTGATCTTTCCTTATTCGTTTTATCTTATCCTAAAAAGCAGACAATGGCAGACAGCATATGGAGGTACGGGGACAAATACGGTATTTTAAATTTTAATGCTATCTCAAGGTGAGTATAACTTCTAAACCACTTGTCCGATCAACTTGGTAAGTATCTGAGAGGATTTCTTTCACTGAGAGGATTCAGAAAATATGCTCATTTGATGATTTATCTTTATTCAGTAAAAAATTGTCAATTTGGCCAAATTTCCAAAATTGAAATTTTCAAGGTCGATGCGCGACCCCTAAATATTGATCGATTTTGGTAAAAATGGTGTCAGTGTACTTCCACTGAACCAAATCATGGGAAAAACTTTGACCAGCTATAATTTTTAAAAAAAAGTGAAAAGTGATCCACCCTAAATTACCCACCCTTTGCAATGTTGCACTGAGATTGTACTTTACATTGGGTAATTTTTTTTATATTTTAGAATTTAAATAGTTACCATAAATCATAAATTATGTTTCCGGAGAAAGTTAATAAGTTAATTCCATGACTTGTATTACCCTCGGAAATTCAAATAAAAAGTACCTGCATACGATAGTTTGAATGAAATGCTGGTCATTACCTAGAGTACGGGGGGGGTTAACACCTAAAATACCTTTGAACACGAAAGCGTTATGCGTTTCCTCAGTTGTTTAAATGTACGACAGGTTGCGTTAATTTTTTATCCCATCGTATTGTAGTGACTAGCGCCCACACCTACTCAAGGGGTGGTGGGTTCGAACCCTGGTGGGGGCAATTTTTTCGGAGGCCTTCTCCTCACGAATGTAACTCACTTCTATATTAGCCATTGCGTGTTATTCTTTTTGTCCTAAAACAAGACATCAATTTGAACATCACTTTTGTAAGTCCTATCAGACTGGACTTATGGGACACCCTGTATACAACATATGGACTTTCCTTTGTTCAGCCTTTGGGCTTAAAGTAAATAAATAAATAAATATTATAAATAAATAAATAAATAAATGAATATTATAAATAATAAATATAAATAAAAAATAAATAATACCTCGTACGAGTTTGACCCACCGATCACGTGATTAAGATACGACAAATCGACGACTAAAACAAAAAAAAAAATTAATTTAAGTCTTTTTTTAATAATAAATTAATAATTAGTGATTTAACTTACATATTAATGCTCATTAAATGTTTATAACAAACATTTACGTACACGCTCTTTAATGTACACTCGATTCAAAAAAGTCTGGTTGCAAAACTCTAGGTTTCTGACTGATATTTATCAGTAAGAATTTGGGATAACTAAAGTGTTTAGTTCCAATGAAGTCTTAACTAACTACGCTCTTAATATTTCGGGTCACGAGTTGTACGGAAGCTACTCGACAGAAAAAAATTAGCGACTTTATTTCTTTAATAAATGGGAAAGTACATTATGGATAAGATTAAAATTTCACTTCATTTTAGGATTTTTTAAAAAATATTTCTGCGAAATACGAAACAAATCCAACGAGAAAAGTATGGAGAGATGCAAATCTCCACCCATCTGTCAAATGACCCAACAGTTTGAGCGTTACTTTGCACACACACAGTCTTGCATAAATATTTAATTTCTCACCTGTGCCGACGATGATATGAACTCCCGTTTCTTGACTAATCTTCTTTGAAAAATCAAAGCTCTCCGTGTTTCTCGCGCAAAGAGTAGTAACGTCAACTACAGTACCACCTTCGGATGACTTGAACTGTTTCATTTCCTCTCGTAAAGCCTCCCTCACTTCAGGCCCACTAACCTTCATATTGGAGAGATTGCTGTAACTGTGATACGCAACAAAGAACGCTGAGTTACGGTGAAAAAGGTTGCTTTATCATTAATTAAAACTTTATTTGAATTTTAATTAGTGGTGTACCGATTAATCGGCATCAGCATCGGTCAAATGTAGCCAGATTCTCTCACCGATTCTTTGAAATTTTAAAATTTTCATTACAAAACAGTGTCTATATTTATAGGAAATTAAACAGACAAAAACCACTTTTTATGATAATTCACAGGCCTGCGATGGTTTGTTGTCCGAAATATTTTAGCATTTATATAGTAACTGTTGCACGCTGATTCCGAAAATAATATTCACTTTTCGCCATCACGTACAGATTTTTCACAAAATGTCATATTACATATGTAAGTAATTTTCATTAAAATTGATTCAATTAAATTTTTATTAAAAACTACTGCTTATAAATGCTTCCAGATGAGAAGTGACATCATAGCGTCTTCTGGAACATTCGAGAAACGCACCGCTAGTATATAAGTGATTGACAAGCCACGAGATGAGTCAGTTTGTCTTGTGCGTGCGAGGTTATAGCTCTTTATTATTCAAAGATGCGCGGTGACTATATTTCTCTTTTGAAATTTGTTTATTTGTCGCTATGGCAACCAGAGGGTGTGCAAATAGCCCAAACATTTTCTGTTATATTTGTCGAAAATTTACTGTGAAAAAACAAAGGCGAGATATTACAGACTTCGTCAAGAAAGTATACTATGCATACTTTGGAATGAAACTTGGGGATCAAGACAAATCATGGGCTCCACATAAAGTTTGCAGTGTTTGTGTTGAAAACTTAGACTGTGGAGTAAAGGTAAAAAGGATTCTTTACCTTTTGGGATTCCAATGGTCTGGCGTGAGCCTAGAAATCACAGCAATGACTGCTATTTTTGTTCATGTAACGTGCAAGGCTACAATACTAAAAATTAAAAGGAAATTTCTTATTCAAACTTTCAGTCTGCTATAAGACCTGTTGCACCTGTACCTACTAAACCAAATACTCTTGATATAACTTCATCTGATTTGGTGTCTGATGACGATGAAAATGATGATATTGATTGTTTTCAAACCGAAACATCTGGTGAACCCCGATTTTTTACACAAAGTGAACTTAATGATTTGGCAAAAGATTTGTGTCTCCCGAAGGATTCTTCAGAGATTTTGGGATCCAGACTTCGTGCAAAGAACTTGCTCTCCCGGGACGTCATTTTACTGGTACAGAAATCGAGAAAAAGAATTCATCCAATATTTTTCTCAAGAAAATTCACTGGTATATTGCAACAATGTTTTGGATCTAATACTTAAGCTAGGCGTTACAGTCTATGACCCAAATGAGTGGAGACTTTTTATTGATTCCTCCAAAAGAAGTCTAAAAGGCGTCCTCCTTCACAACGGTAACTTGTGTGCATCCGTTCCTGAGGCTCATTCGGTTCACTTGAAGGAAACGTACGAAAACCTTGAGCTGCTTCTAGCTAAGGTTAAATACAAAGAACACGGTTGGCTACTTTGTGGAGACTTAAAAGTGATTTGTATGTTGTTAGGTCAACAACCAGGTTATACGCAGTTTCCATGTTTTTTGTGTGAATGGGGATAGCCGAGCAAGAACTTTGCGTGGCCATTCCTTTTTTATCCAGTGCTGAGTCAACCTGACGCCTGGTTCTAAAAACATTCAACGTGAAAGTTTGGCTGACACGAAGAAAGTCCTTTTACCTCCGCTTCACATAAAATTGGGTAATTATGTTGCTGACCACATGACCTGAACATTTGGTCAAAAACACATTTTTCAAGTGTATTTTGGTGTGCTCTGTTCAAATATGACCTTAATTTCTTGTGCAAATGAATAGAAATATGCGTTTGGGCCACGCAATGACAACTGTATTTCTGTTCATTTGCACAAGAAATGAAGGTCATATTCGAACAAAGCACACCAAAATACACTTGAAAAATGTATTTTTGACTACATTTTATACAATAAAGCATAACCCCGACTACAAATACAAATGAATATTAAGAAAGTTACAGCTATTGAAAGTTTACCCGATATTTTGGTTAAAACTAAGGAAAATATCATGACTTAACCTAACCAATCGTCAAGGGCGTACAGTTGACCTAACCTGGCATTCAATTGACCTAACCTTAGCCTTTGATGCAAGTACCTGATTTTTGCTCGCGACACAGTCTTATGATGATACATACATACAGATATGAAGTTCCATTAATTTATGCTCAGCGTTTCAAAGGTTATGATGATGACACGAAAGTATGACGAACGAACGAACAAGTGGAATCCGGTATGCATAACTACATAGCAGTAAATAATTATGATAGCACAAAAAGTCAAATTTTGACGACGGCTTTGAGGTTAGTTTTTCACTTTAGTTTTGACTTTCAACTTGAATTTTGAGTTTTCTTTGAATGGAAATAATTAAATATGTAACGTAGAAAATATGAAGTCAGTCAGTGCTAACTTGGAATGTAAAACTATTTAAAAGGTAAACCACGTCAATATCAAAGTAGGAACAAACAAAATAGAGAGAATACTATTGTATATTCTGACATAATTTACGACAGAAGAGAAAATCTTCACTACCAAACATGAGAAAAAATCTCTGTCAAATATAATTTCATTAAACTTGAATTCTAAAATCGGAGTTAAATAGACTTAAAGTACGATAAACTTGTCAGCTTCAGTATTTGAAGAAATCTGAGCATAAAATCTCAACTAAAATTACTTTATTTGAAGCAAGAAGTAGAAACGTTGGTTAATATTTTGATATACTTTTTCTCTTGGAGCACTTTTATCTTCGGGGGTGGAATTGACAAGCTTTACACTAGCAAGAAATCCTCCACTTTTAATTTTAATAATAATTTACACATCAAGTACACTTTCAGGAAATTTTCCCCCATGAACTGGAGGCACAATATTATTTTCAATTGGTAAATTTTTTCTTATACAAATTCAAGGCCTATTACTCAAAATCCGACAATGCCATAACTAACAGAATTTTAAATTTTCCCAGACTTTTCCAGGTTTTTAAGGTTTTCCAATTTGGCAGACACCCTGTATGAGCTTGAATCAGTGTAAATAAGAATTGTTCTTTAAGCGCATAATGGTATCCAGTAAACATCATTATAATTTGATTGATAAGCAAACCGTAAATAATTGCTTTCAAATTTGAGTGCCATTTAATGGCACTGAGAACAGCTGGTAAAATTAATTAATTTTTATTTTTGCATTAAATACTAGAACAAAAACTGAAATTTTTTACGGTGAAACCGTTATACAGATTTCAACATCGTATAAAAAAAACAGTCGACCCGGCCAAAAATTTCAAATACTCGTAGTTTTTAGACCAACCAACCGAACATTTTCAAATGTTTCGCACTGAAAAAATGTAAATGACGTAACAGATTGTTGAAGGAAATACAGTTAAGAAAGGAGCTGTCTATCTCGTTTTCTTTTTGTTTTTTCCCTTCTACTCCAGCTGGAGAGCGTTTCTTACTTCGGGGTTAAACCCTAAGGAATTTTTAGGTACAGCCTAGTACTAGGCGTAAGATAGAGGTGCTGTATCGTAGTATCTCCCCTACAATTTCTCCAGATGTTATACTTATGGGCAGTTGGTCCAGGAACTCCACTGTAGATTTCTTTACTGCCCCTGTCGCTCCCACCACTATTGGAATGATCTCAGGTTCTACATTCCACATTCTCCGTATTTCATGTTTAAGTCTGGTATTTTAAGACCTTTTCCCTTTCATAGTTAGCCACATTCCAGTCCGCTGGGACTCCTACTTCCACCAAGAGGCATTTGTTACCCTCCTTCCCTCTCACTACTATGTCTGGCCTGCCTACTGATATCCTGATGTCAGTTGGTATCTCATGATCATATAGGAGCAGCACTTTATCATTGTTCTCTATTCCTTGTGGAATATGTTCCCAATGCTTTTCTGTTTCTAGCCCTATTTCATATTTCTTACACAGCTTGAAGTGGATTAGCTTGCAGACTACATTGTGTCTGTCTGTGTAGTTTCCTCTGTGTAGGAGTATTTCGCATCCAGATAGTATGTGACTCTCAGTCTCTGGGCTCTTTGAGCACAGTCTGCACATCTCGGTTTCATTTGTACCCTCGATATTTCTTTTGAGCCAGTTTGTCCGTAGTGCCTGGTCTTGTGCTACCACCACTAGCCGTTCATCTTCTAGTCTCAGTGACCCTCTTACCGAGAACTCCAAGGTTTTATCCATCTCTATCTATGCTCTGTTTAGCACGTCCTCTTTGTATACTTTGCTGAATTTGTGCTCTTCCCAGTTGTTCTCCTTTTCTTCTGATCTTTTCCTGTTATACCTTCTTTTTATGGTGCCTATCTTTTCCATGAGAGGTTTATTTGCAATGTCTTCAAGTTGTTCGGGTCCTATGCCGGTGTCCACTAGATAATCATTTGCCTTCTTTGAAAGTAGTGTTGTTCGAAGCTTTTCACGTTCATGGTCTCTTACAAATCTGACTAGCTTTCCTTCTCCTTCCTTTATGTACTGTGCTAATCCTATTGTTGTGGCTTTGTGCACTTCGTCTATTAGCGCAAGTCCTAATCCACCGACCCTCCTTGGCAGGTAAGCCTTGGTGTGCATTAGTTTTTATATATGATCTTATGCGCATGGAGCATTTTTCTGGTGACTGTATCCAGTTTGTTGATTTCTAGCTGGGTTCAATTGATTATGCCAAAACTGTATGACAGTACGGGTATTGCCAGCGAGTTTATGGATAGGATCTTATTTTTAATGTTTAGGTGGGATTTTAGGATTAGTTTTATTCTTTTTAAATATTCTTTCCGCAGTCTTTCTTTCATGATGTCATTTTCCATCCTTTCCGATTCTTCCATTCCCAAATATTTATATGTAGCCTCTTGCTCGAGTTCTTCTATCACGATATTGTCCACCCTGATGTTTTCTGATTCACACCTTTTGCCTTTCTTTAATGTGACAGTGGCACATTTCTCAAGACCAAACTCCATCTGGATGTCATGTGAGAATTTTTTTACTTCCCTGATCTCTTCTGTTAGCTCGCTTTTGTTTGGGGCGTACAGTTTTAGGTCATCCATGGAGAACAAGCGAGATATTTTGGGGCTGCTCTTTTCCCTTGGTCTCATCATGTAGCCTTTGTTTAGATTATTTATTAGTTGGCTAAGTGGGTTTAGTGCCAGTACGAACAAAAGAGGGGATATTGAATCACCTTGGTAGATCCCGCTCTTGATTCTCATACTGTTCACCTGTAACGTTCCCTTACTGTGATGGAGGGTTAGGTTTGTTTCCCATCGTGTCATAACTGTTTCTAAGATGATCCTGATGGTGGGGTGGATCTTGTATAGTCTCGGCACTTCCTTCACCCAGGAGTGGGGTACATTATCATACGCCTTTTTGAAGTCAATCCATGCCATACTTAGATTTCTCGGTTTCTTTCTGTTGTTCTCCAGTTGATTAACAGCTAGTCTTTTGTCCCATACGTTTTTCTGCTACATCCTTTTTGTTCTGGGCTTATAATGTTTTCTTCTGTATGGTTGTAGATCCTGTCTGCTATGATTCCTGTTAGGATTTTGTAGGTTGTTGGCAAGCATGTTATTGGTCTATATTTGCTTGGGTTCTGAGTTTCATGGGACTTTGGTAGTAATGTTGTTTTTCCTTTTGTCAACCATTCTGGTGCTTCTTCTTCTGCTGTTACTATCTTGTTGAAGCACCTTGTTAGTTTTCCACTTAGTGATGTTAGCTTTTTCAACCAGAAGTTCTCAATCACGTCTGGATCTGGTGCTTTCCAGTTCCCTACTTTTCTTTATTTTTTCCTCAACTTCTTTCATGGTTATTCTGTTCATGCTCATCTCTGAGATGTTTCTCATCTTTTAGCTGTTATAAAGGCTCCCAATCCATTCTGCACCATCATTATGGTTGACTTCATTTTCATAGATGTTCTTCCAGACATCATGTGTGTGTTTGGAAGCATTGTCTGACCTTGGAAGTAACAATCATAATCACAAACACAAAGAATGAAGTTGTGTCTAATTATTTATTTACGTGGTGGTCTAATTATATTTCGACTCCCGTAATTCAGTTGTTCAGCAGAAAAGAAGGCAAATAAAATTTGTAAATTTTATCTGAACTTGGGAGCCACGATGTTTTACCCTCAGTTACCGTCATTCCCACTCGATTTTACGCCCAAGAATGGGAAAGTGAGAGCGTGAGAATTTCAAATTGGTCTATTCCCAATTCATGTACTTCTCATTCTCATCCACGGACTTTCCCACTTTGGTCTGGGTTAGGTTACGATTGGTTAGGATAGGTTACGATTGGCTAGGATAGGTTACGATTGGTTAGGATAGGTTACGATTGGTTAGGATAGGTTACGATTGGTTCTGATTGGTTAGGCTAATGCTAGGTTTGGTTCTGATTCGTTAAAATAAGTTAGATTAGGAAATATTAAACATTTCCATTCAAGCCTTTTGTCGCGAGTGGGAATGTAACGACATTGTTTCTCAAATCAAAAAACGATTTTCTCAAATGTCTATTTTTTTACTTTTGTACATTGTCACTCTTGTGGACCACGAATACGAATGGGAATGCCATCGAGTGGGCAGTAATTGCCACGATAACTGACTAAAATGGGTTTGATTGAGACCTTATAAACGTTTACTTAAACGACTGGGTCAAATCAGTTTAGGTTTTAGGTTAAAGGATGGTGTTTTAGGTCAGAGCCGATAAAAATAAATAATTCTACATTTCTCAAACAATTTAACTTCAACTCACGGGAATTGTCTGATCCATCCAAGGTTATTCAGAGAAAACTTGCAGTCCTCGAGTTCAGGATTGACCAATGGTTTCTTTAAGAATACGTCCCCAATGTTAAGTACGAAATGCTCATGAGGTAAAACACGTCCTAGTTTACTCGGAGTCACCTCACCCAAGACTTGAAAAGTTGGAAAAATAAATGTATTTTATATACATATATCAGTAATAATAATAATAATAATAATAATAATAATAATAATAATAATAATAATATAATAATAATAATAATATGGGGTTAACCCTCCTCCGAAACGACAAAGGTCATGTGACGAAGGGGACTCGCAACTTTACACGGGACTCAAACCACGGTTAGCTACAGCACCTGAACGCAGAGGACGATCTCCCATCCAATTGATGAACAGACGCTAACCGTTAATGGCCAGTGGCCCAGTATCAACCAATCACGGCTGTACAATATTCCAGTTTTGGTAATATTAAGGTTCTTTGCAAAGGAATCATTGCTTTTCAGTCCTTCCTTCAAAAGTTCTTAATATCTGTCCTCTTATTACTTGGGATTTATTTACGACTATCTTATTACGTGTCTCAAATCTCGGATAGTTTGTAATAAATCCTTTGATTTTGAGATTTTGAATTTCCTATCCATTTACGACCTTTTTGGCTCCCCCCGTTACATTTTAGTACCTCAATTTCTTCCACACGTTAAGAGTTAAAAATTTTTGGTATTAAATTTCATATTGTTTTCCGACTATCTCACTATTGTATCTTTGTCTGTCTGCTGATACTTCACATATAGGATTTTTATCTGTCTACAAGTGTGTTTTTCATCCTTTTCCAGTCAGGAATTTTGGCTTCAGTACTAATCTATATTGTTGGTATGGCCAATGATGTAATTCCTAAAGAAAGATGGCCATAAGAAAGGTGTAAAATTGAATTATGTCACCATTGCGAAAAAGAAGGGAGTCGTGGACAAGATTCTAAAATGACAATTATGTAAACCTTAACGTACGTGTCAAGTCTTAAGGTAAGTACAGTGTACAGTATTTTGTATTATAATGGACCTCCGCATCATCGCACTTTTTACTTCGTTGGACACCTCGACCGCTCCATTAGTGCAAAGATTTGAGAGTAGTCTGCATTTAAAAATTACTTCCTTTTTCGAATTTTGTACCCATAGAAACAACTTTACATATACAGGGTGTTTATAAAGTCCCTATCTATTTCAGTGAAAACGTAGCAAAAAGGGTAAAATTCAATAACAATATAATAAAAGGCATACATTTAATAAATACTTAAGCATATGATTCTACATGAGCACCATCAGTATCTCTACAGAGTTCGAATCTGTCAGCAGCATTGCGGAACACATTTTGGAACATGACAGGGGTTATTTTTGTAACTGCTGTTACGATACGAGCACGTAAATGCCCCAGCTTCGTGGAGGCAACAGGCCCTGGGCGGCTCGATCTCCTGATCTAACGCCCTTGGATTTCTTTGCATGGGGGCTTCATCAAATCAAACGTCTATCAAACGAGGGTTACAGATCTGCAAGATTTACGTGCTCGTATCGTAACAGCAGTTACAAAAATAACCCCTGTCATGCTCCAAAATGTGTTCCGCAATGCTGCTGACAGGTTCGAACTCTGTAGAGATACTGGTGGTGCTCATGTAGAATCATATGCTTAAGCCTTAAGTATTCATTAAATGTATGCCTTCTATTATGGTGTTACTGAATTTTACCCTTTTTGCTACGTTTTCACTGAAATAGTTAGATTTTATAAACACCCTGTATATACATATTATATATATTTTTTTTTATTTATTTATTGCGCCTCGGTGGTGGTGTAGTGGTTAGCATCGCTGACGACGAATCCATCGGCTCCCCGGGACTGAGACCGGGTGATGGCAGGCGGCGCGCAGCAAAACCCAGCTGTTCATCCTTCCACACAATAAAAATTGGTTGGTAGATAAACGAGTACTCTGAGTAGCCTAGTGGTGAAGACGCTGGGCTGCTGATCGGGAGGTGGGAAGATCGAGTCCGGGCGAGGACTTTGTAATTTCTGATCGCGCGTGGTGGGGCATGGTCGGATTCCACGTTAAAGGTGGAGTGACAAGCCTGACCTTAGTCAGAATGAACAATTCGGGCAGAAGCAAATTTTTAAAATATATATATATATATATATATATATACACACACACACACACACACACACCATGTTGATGTGCACCAAACAAGACAATGGCATGTCCCGGGCATATTGCAGTACACTCAGTACCTATACTACTACTACTACAGATAGGGGTGTATTGAGGTAAACTGGCGCTCTAAGCCCACAATTTTAGATGCACCCCCTTCCTCTTTCAATGACTCACCAAAAAATTATCTATCAACACGAGGACAATAATAAATAAAAAATGCAATGAAATAGATAGAAATTTGTTTTTATTTGTAAGTTTAAAATTTTTTTAAATACATGAACTAACAAAATTATTTTCTTCTGGCCCATTTGCAAATGTTAGAAAAACCAAGGTTATGCAATTTCATCCTAAAAGCTGTAATCAGCCAGCTGATATAAGGTTTAAAATGAATGGTGAAGTAATTGAGGAAGTACGAGAGTTTAAATATTTGGGTCAAACTATTATCAGCTCCTCAAGTGATGACAGATATAAGAAAACCTCGAAGCCTTTGTGCTAAAGCGAATATGACTATAAGGAACTTTCGGTTCTGTAAAAAATGAAGCTAAAGACACTCTCTCTCGTACTTTCTGCAGTAATATATACGGACAGCAACTGTGGGTGAATTATAAAAAAGGTTCTGGCAGAACCCTAAATTTGCTGTACAGAGGCATGCAAGAAGTAAATAGACACCCTTAATTTTATGGTAAAATGTATGCATCCAAATTTTAAATTTTAAAAGCTTCAGAAGTGGCAGAAAAACTCAAAATTAGCCCAAGAACAGCAGTAAACTATTTTCATCAGCTTGGTTATTATGGACGTGCAGCTACGAGGAAACCCCTTTTAACTACGACTAATATTAAGAAGAGGAATCAGTGGGCTAACGAGATGAGCGACAAGTCTCTGGCTTTTTGGCACAGCATAATTTTTTCTGACGAGTTAAGATTTGCTCAGTTTTCAGACAGTGGACGCGTATGGGTCTGGAGATCACCTAGCCAAGAGTTTGATATAAACAGGCTACAACCAACAGTCAAACATGGTGGCGTATCTGTTATGGTTTGGGGAGCTGTTTGGAACAGTGGGCGATCAGACTTGGTTGTGTGTGTTGGTAACATTAATTCAGAAAAATACATTTCTATCCTTGAAGAAGGACTTATGCCAATATTCTCAAGTGGTCAAATTGAAAAAGACAGCTGCCTGTTCATGGAAGATGGAGCCCCATGCCACACTGCAAAAAAGACGAAAGAATGGGAGGAGCGAAATGGTATCAAACGACTTCCTTGGCCGAGTCAGTCCCCTGACATGAACCCCATAGAACACGTGTGGGCAATACTAGACAAGACTTTACGTAAAAAGCCAAAAAAACTAGCAACACGATCAGAATTGTTGAATCTTTTACGCCAAACATGGTTAGAAATACCTCAAGCTACAATTTCAGAACTCATTAATTCTATGTCTAGGCGAGTTGCTGCTCTTAAAGCAGCTAAAGGAATGTCAACAAAGTATTAATAGCTAAACCTTAATTGTTCAAAAATTAAAATTTATTGGTACTCTAATTTTCAAATAAAATTGTTACAGCAAAATCTGGCCTGTCTATTTACTTCTTACATGACTCTGTACAACAGGTCTTTTAGACTTACATAAATTACCCCCGAGATGATCAGCTTCGCAAATGTTTGCTACCCGCAATGTCCCGAGCTTCCCGGAGGTAACAGAACGTGCTCAATACAGTCTAAGGGAAAGAATTAAAAAAATCAACCAACCCGATCATCCAAGCTATCCATGAGTCCTGCCGCTTATCTTCTAAGCTATGGAATTCTTGGTACGAAAACGTCTGTCTGGTAGCTCCACTTAACTTCGCCATTACTATATTATTTCTAATGAACTGTATATATTCCTACCCTTAGTATGTGAACTGTCATTGTATTAATAATATTTGTCATATGGACTATAGTCTGCCAATAAACCTTTTCATTTTCATATCACACTCAAATGATAAGCGTGAAAACGCATAAAGTTTTTCCTCTGAGAGTCTTGACCGTAAATAGTTTTTCACTCTTCGAAGCGTTGAAGATGATCTTTCTCCGCTGCAGTTAGTGACAGCTGTGCATAGGAAAATGCTCAGAGCTATTTCAACATTTGGAAATATCATTCAGCGTTTAGGCTTTCCACCAATTTATAAGTTTCATAGCTGAAGATACATCCTCTTTGGATGTATGAATTAGTGACTGCAGTTGTAAGCATTCCTCTGCCACTGAATCTTCGAAGTCCATATTATATACAGACACCAGGTTCAAAGCATGTTCACGAATGTCATGCGTATTCATTGAGTTTAGCTTCGCAAAAAATCCAAATCGTGTACTGGCCATTTCATAAGCTTCACGCCTCCTTACCAACTCTGAAATTTATCCATTATAACAAGAAATTTTTCCGTCCTGAGTTTTTGTTTGCCTTCCAATTGAACATGTACATCATTATTTTTAACAAAATGTAGTTGCCTTCTCTTTTTTATTCTTATTTCTGAGTCATTGCTCTTATTTCCACACATGTCGATGGCCTCCTTTTCAAAGGTATCAAAATTGTCTCTAATAGAAGTTAAGTAATTGTCGAGAGAGTTGTACAGCATTACGGTCCCTAAGGTCTACATCAGGACTTTACAAGGTTTTTTACTTGTGTAGACTCTATCCAAAAAATCGAAACTCCCCAAAAAATCATTATCACTCTTTCAGGACGTCCCAGTGTTTCTTTTATCCCATACTCCTTGGATCTAGTAGTGGGTTTTTCAGTTTAGTCGTCTGCTATTGACCAGAATGCACCAATAACCACCGAGCTAAGCTAAAGCAACGTATACCTATCGTAGTTTGCTATAGTTCTAAGTTCTTCAGTTACAATTACTTATTTTTGCTGTTAATTAAGCAGTAAACCTTAAACATAAAACAAAATTTTGACTAACGAAGGTTCGCCTACTCAAAGCCGATCCCGAAGGCCTCGCAAAGAGTCGGTTCACCGATTACACTGCCCAACACCAATTTTGCTGATTTAATTCTAACACCTGTTTTTAGGTAACTTTGGTGTGCTGATTTAAAAAATCACCTTAGTTTTTGCCTATCACGTCAGGTTTTCGAGCAATCAAATACGGAGATATCGCATTTTGGCAGGGTTATGCCCAATTTTTTTTCTTTTCAAAAAATAAGTTTTTACATACTCAGAATCAGCATGGAAAAGTAAACAATTGTGCAGGGAGTGAACTTTAATATACAATGGTAATATTAACACACAAAGTGATTAAAAGTGTTTAAATAAGCAAAAAATGAATCCATGATCATGACGTCACGCTCACACCTGGGGAAATCACAGATACCCAAGATTTTAATATGTTGTACATGACCTTTAGATTTAATGCACAGATTTGCGTATTCCACAGATAAAATTTTAACAGCAAAACAGCTGTTAACAGGTCTCAAAAATCATCAATTTTGATAAGTGCCCTTCATGGATCACCCAAAATAGGCATATTGCATTGCACATTGCACGAAAACCTGATGTGATGGACAAAATCTAAGGTGATTTTTGAAATCAGCGCATCAATATTATCCAGAAACAGGTCTTAGAATTAAATCACCAGCAAAAAATCTTTTTTTGTTGGGCAGTGTTATCTTCGTAAGGGTTATCACAATAAATGTGAAGGATAATAAATAATTACACGGGCCTGCGATGGTTTTGTTATCCGAAATATTTTATCATTTGTATAGTAATTTTTGCATGCTGATTCCGAAAATAATATTCATTTTTCGCCATCACGTACAGATTTTTCACAAAATGTCATATTACATATGTAACTGCAGAGATGAGCAGTAACGCGTTACATGTAACGACGTTACGTAACGAGTAACGGTAACGCCTGAAAGATTTTCAAATGTATTAATGTAACGGTAACGCTTTGCAAATTTTTTATCAATGTAACGGATTTTTTCGTTACTCGATACTTGAATTTGAATTTGAAACATTGCCATTCCATTCATGAGGACTATTAAATGCAATTCACTCTTCCGTGTTAATGGCAACAACGAAATTTATATTTTCTAGGTCTCTTCATCTTTCCCAAAAATCATTGGGGTGCAAATTATTATGCAATATACCGTTCTTAAGAGACCAACATTTATATAGTCAATAATAGTAGCTACAAGTGGTAGCTCGCTATCGCCCTCCGGATTTTTTTTCACTACTTCATTTTTTTTTATTAGTTGTAGATTTAAAATTATATTATATGAAGCCCTCATAGGAAGAAGTGGCTAAGCTACAAAAGTATGGCATATCACAGGATGGTACAATCATAACCACCAGTACTTTATAAAATATCGGTAATATAATTACAAAAATTGTAATGAATCGTAACTGCAAATCGATGAAAGAATGGAGCTTAATATCCCAATTAAATTGTGAGTCCTTTCGGGCTATCCAATCAATCACAAATGTAGAGAGAAAAAGACTTTTTTTTCACTTTTTCATGTATTTTTTTATTATATTATATGAGGGCCTGACAGGAAGAAGTGGCTTAGCTACAAAATTAAAGAAAACGCCATTACCCCCACACACAAAAGTATCATAAAACAGCCATTACCCCCAACCCCACTCCCCCAATTACCACACCCCCTCTGCCCATTATAAATGTGAAGCTCAAGATTTTCACGGCTGCGTTCTTTTCTGTAGTTTTATCGCGGTGCTGGGGCCTTCGGACCCAGTAACCGGTGACCTAGGACCGGGAAACTTGACAGAGCACATCGTCAGCTCATGGGCTATCAGCTGGTGTTGGTTGCAGAATTTTACGATGTGCCGCTTAGGCTGTGCACGGTTCCGAAAAAGGCGCGCGCGCGCACACGCACACGCACACACACACACACATATTTTAGCTCAATAGTATATTAGATTAGAATTTATGTGGTATGGCTGCCATTTGTAGGTTTATCTGTAGTTTCAAAATACGTGTGAAGGCACATAAACAAATATAAAATGTAACTAGTTACTTGTAACGTCGTTACATGTACCAAGTAACGGTAACGCTTTAAGGATTTTCAAAAGTAACGATGTAACGGTAACGCCGAGTACATTTTCGACGAGTAACGGTAACGCCGCCCAATTTAATGCAACGGTGCCCATCACTGTATGTAAGTAATTTTCATTAAAATTGACTCAATTAAATTGTGATTAAAAACTACTGCCTATAAATGCTTAGTTTCACCAAGGCATCGAAGAAATGAAGAGATATCTGGGAATTTGAGTTTGTTGTTTATTTCTGTGTTGAGCTGTTGTATCTGCTGTTTTATGGCTTCTGTGTGTGGTGTTGTGTGTTATGTTTGAGGTTGTTACGTTGCCTTATGAGGTGGGCTATTTCTCTAGTGTAATTTAGGAAATACAACCCAAATTACACTAGAGAAATAGCCCACCTCATAAGGCAACGTAACAACCTCAAACATAACACATAAACGCCACACACAGAAGCCATAAAACAGCAGATACAACAGCTCAACACAGAAGTAAACAACAAACTCAAAGAGAAACAAACAAAGATTTAAGGAATTCATAACAACACTAAACCACTCCACAGATAAATCCAGGCTATATAAGACTATAAACAGCATTACCCACTCTAACAGCGGCATTCACACCTCACACGCGGCTATCTGTTGCAGCCAAAATAATATCCCAACATACACACAACAAGCTAACATCCTAGCTCTCACAAATATCAGCACATATTCATACCAATACTGTATTATTTCTGACATATGGAAACAAGGTAAAATTATTACACTACTCAAACCAAACAAAAATCCAACAGAACCAGCTTCCTATAGACCCATTACCAAAGCTGGGCACAAACCGTTAATCCGTTAATCGTTAATTAACGAAGTTAACTTTTTCGTTAACGATTTAACTTTTAAGTTAACTTTGAAAATCATTATCGGACTAATTAACTTCCGTTACATTTAACTTCCGTTAACTCAAGTCCGTTAACCCAAAAAATTCATAAATAAACGTTTAAAAGTTTCTATTATTTTCAGTGCTGAGCAGGTGCGCAATTAATCCGCCACTGTTAATAGTGATGAACGAATTTCCATTTCCGCAGTGCAAAATCAGGCGATATATTTGTTTCCGTCGCCACAATGTGTCTTACCAAATATGGTAGTTTTTTATGGCATTGGTTTGAGCAAAACATGGTCGACTGTAAAATCAGGCGGAAAGATTTGCCATTTGAGTTGAATGTTTCAACTTCTTTCAAGAAATATCACGAGCATTTTAAGGCACTTTCAATAATATATACAGTATGTAACAATTACAACAAATAACTACATTCGTTTCATTTGCAGTCTGTCTCTTGCGCAACATGTTTGTGCTAGTGAATATTTAAAAATAATCGTTGTCAAGTAAGTCATGTATATTTATAATATGTCTGTGAGTACCTTATTAGTAGTCTCCTTGATACATTTCAAGAACCATAAAACTGATCAGGTAAGATTTCAATTCTCATGTCACTTTGATGACATAAATTAAGTCAATTGATGTCTTACAATGGGAGCGTTTTCACCTTAACCCTTTATGTCCTGGCGGTACTTCTAGGTACCACATCTTTAAAATCTCCATAATTATTTTTCTACCCGGTTGATCCTGCCGGTACTTTCAAGTCCCAATGTGAATTAGTTTCTTTATGAGATAATAGATGGCATTGAGAAGTAAATGTGAGCGTGTGGCGCCAGAGGCTGTTTACTCTTTAGTATCTCTGCATGGAGGGTACAGTCGAGGAGGCCATGAAGCAGCAGTCCAACGAAGTGGGCAGCAACAGTGGAGGCAGCAACAACGAGGAGGAGGAGGAGGAGGATGACTTCTTCAGTGCTGTCATCCAGACAAAAGAGAGCAGCAGAAGCCACAGGTCACTCAAGGGCAAGGCCCAGAACTTGGTCAAGACCTGGCTGGAGACCAACTCCAAGGACTTGCTGACAGATGCTGCCTTCTTGGGTGAGCAAGTGTTGGTGGACTTGTTCATCAAGTTCAACACAGCCATCCCCTCCAGTGCTGCAGTGGAGCGTTTGTTCTCTATGGGCAAGGACATCCTGAGGGCCAAGAGATCATCCCTGTCTGATGAAAACTTTGATATGCTAATTTTCATGAAGGGCAACATGCATCTCATGGACAAAATGGAGAACGAGAAGAAGAGGGAAAATTAAATTATATATATATTGTTTTTTCATTTTTTTTATAATAAAAGTTAACGTTAACGGTTTATCGGTAACTTCCGTTACATGTTTAACGAATTAACGGATTAACGGTTAACGAAGTTAACTTTTTGGTAACGGATTAGCGGTTAACGAAGTTAACTTTTTGGTTAACGGTGCCCACCACTGCCCATTACTTTACTATGCACACCTTCCAAAGTAACAAAGACTATCTTACAAATCAGCAACCCACACATACCACTATCGCCTACTCAACATGGATTCAGACCTCACCACTCAACCACGACATTACTCACTAACCTCACGCAGCACATCATGGATGGCATTAACTCCAGACGATGGTAAGATGGATTGAGGAAGATTGTTCCAGAGTTCACTGGTTAAGTAGATGAAAGATTGAAAATACCGATTAACCCTTGCGTTAGAGAGTTGGACAGAAAAGGAATGACAATGTGTGGAAAGTCTAGTGCCGCGTGCTCTCCTTAAAGCAGCGTCCGCTATAATGGCAATAGTAAAAAGAGTGAGGCAACATTGCGGCGGAGAGAGAGGGATTGAAGACAGTCAGTGAGAGGTGGGGAATTGCAGAGACGAAAAGCCTTTGATTCCACCCCGTCAAGTACGGCTGTGTGGGTTGAGCCATCTCACACACGAGAAGCGTACGCCATACAAGGGCGAACAAGACCCCTGCACAGAGACATCAACTGAGTGGGGGTGAAGAAACTGCGCAGGCGGTACAGCAAACCCAACTGCTTAGAAACTGTTTTAGAAAGAGTATGTGATCTTTACAGGAAAGATCACGAGAAAAGGAAACGCCAGGAACGTGAAGAGAAGAGGAAGGATTGAGTTGTGTTGTTAAAGGTAAGGGGATAGTCGTGTGGAAAATTGTGACGAATAGACAGATGGAGGAACCGAGTTCCTGAGGCATTGAAAGCCGCAAGGTTTTCTCTGCCCCAATCAGATATAGCAGAAAGATCAGAGTTCAGGTGTCCCATAGCCGTCCTAACGCGAATCATGGAGACTGTTGAGAGGGACGCTTTGGGAAGTGGGTAAAGTGAAGAGTGGAATCATCGGCACAGAAGTGGATAGGGCAGGAAGGGAGAATTTAATGGATCATTGATAAACAAAAGGAAACGAGTGGGTGATAGGACCAGGGGCGCATTTATAGTGTGCGGGGCCTTGGGCAAACTATTTCTCGGGATGTATTATTTTAGTGTGTTAATGAATGACAATATTTTGTAATGCACATAAGATATATTTTTTTAACACACACAAAACACACATGCGGAAGCCATTCGGCTTATTAATGCGATATTAAAGACTAACTTAACTATATACACATACAGTATATACAGCTACACAGTTGTAATGCACTTAATAAACATCTACACAGTTATTGTAATGCACTTAATAAACAGCGACACCGTTGTAATGCACTTAATAAACAGCTAAACTGTACAGCTTACTGTACTGTACTGTAGATAGAGTGTAGATTTGTAATGAATATTACATAGGACGCTTCCTGGCTTTTTGTTTGGAAAACTGCGTGATTGTGTCCTCGAAACTCACCGACTGCAACACCTCATGCTCTATACTCAACAGCGCCAGGGACGAAAGGCGCTCCTGGCCCATAGTGGAGCGAAGGTAATTTTTGATCAGTTTGAGTTTCGATAATGAACGTTCACCAGAACAGTTCGTGACAAACATACACAGGGATATTCTCATTGCTATTTCCATGTTTGGGAATGTTCCTTTCAGTTCGTTT
The DNA here is from genome assembly GCA_023014485.1 of Bathynomus jamesi. NCBI lineage: Eukaryota > Metazoa > Arthropoda > Malacostraca > Isopoda > Cirolanidae > Bathynomus > Bathynomus jamesi. Next base: position 94,316 of record JAJOZX010002684.1, on the reverse strand, counting down.
GTGTTCATATGCCGATTAAAATCTGTTACACATGTCTTCACGTTCCGTCTGGGACTCTGGGATTCTTTCACTTTCGGTGAGTTTCATTAGGGCAGCGAACTGCACAACTTATGTTACCAGCTCTTTCTCCAGATCAGCCGGATAACATTCTACTAGATGTTCAGCTGACCGTCGAAGACTGTCGATGTCCAGGACTAGAAGGAAATCCAAAAATCCAAATCTTTTCTGCAGGACAGCGTACGCTTCTAGACGAGTGTTCAGAGTGGTACACAGTTTATCAATTGGTAGAAATGCAGTGGTCCGAAATGAATCTCTTGGTGTCAGGTTCGTATCTTCGGCAGTTCCGATTTTGTCATGATGGCGCTCTCTCTTCTTTGTGCGTTGAGTCGATTCCTTGTATACTCGATGACCACACTTTCCGATGCCCTTGTCCTCGAATTCGTCAAATCTTGATCCGAGATCTTCAACAAATTGCAGTAATGATTTCAGCAAGAGGGTGGCTGAGTCTAACGACATTCCTTGTTTTTGCAGGGATGCATTCGTTTTTTGAAATCGTTCGAGAATAGTGTTCCATAAAACCAATAAAATGGCTGTTTCGAGTTGTTGAAGCTGTTTAGACAATCCCCTGGCTTCGATCCTGGCTTCCGCAGTTTGGCTGGTATCTGCTGCTAGCTCATCCAGTACCACGATATTCTCGGCGTAGCCTTCGGTTAAAGATTGGACGGCATCTGATCTGGCTGACCAGCAGGTATCGGAGAGACCTTTGTCGACCTTTAGTTTCTCACTACGGGAACTACTATCGAGAACCTCTACATGTTGACGCCATCAGTATGTCGAGGAGACGAGAAACGTGTAAACATTCTGAATGAGCATAAACAATTCAACGGCTGCTGTGCAACTGTCCACTGCTGATTTACCCACAAGATTTAGTGAGTGGCACATGCATGGCACAAACTCAGCATACGGAGATTTTGACTTGAAGTGGCTCTTTACGCCGTTGTATTTCCCTGCCATATTGCTTGCGTTATCATAAGACTGTCCTCTGCAGTCTCCAATTCGAATGCCATGCGTCTCCAGAAAGTTGAGGACCACGTCGGCGATTCCTTTCCCTGTATGTGTGTTCATAGGTATGAACTGTAGAAATCGCTCGACGGACCCAGACTCAACCACATATCGGACGGTGAAGCACAGTTGATCGGTGTGGGAAACATCAGGCGTAAAGTCGACGGATAGAGAGTAGTATTTTGACTGCTGGATTTCTCGGATAATCGTCTGAAGTACTTCATCGGCCATCAACAGTATGAGTTCCTCGCAAATGAAATGAGAGAGATACGAGGTGTGTCCACTACCTTTGTTGGCATGCTCGCTTATTTGAGCAGCTAGAAAACTGTCATACTTACATAAAAGTTCCAAAATTCCGTAATAGTTGCCGTTGTTTGGTGAACCGAAACGGGAGTCGTGTCCACGAATTGCTAGTCCTCGTGACGTGATATACTTGATAACGTCGACACAGCGCCGCAAAACTTCCTGCCAGTAGTTGCACTCCTTTTCAAACTGGTTTACCAGTTTCGAATCAACACGGCCGGAAACAGACTTTCTAACCAACAAATATCTCATCGACTCCATATGTTGCTCACATTTTCCGTGTGCTTCGACCTATTGTCTACCATGCTTCCAGTCGTTGAACCCGATTGTGAACTTGCTGTCCGCCCTCGACATTAATTTACAGACAAAACAGTAAACAGCCTGTGGACTCAGAATAGCACAGCCATGACACCTCAATCCTCTCATTCGTCAGGTTATGTTTCTTAACAAATAATGTCTTCGTACATCGGCGTGTTGTACCACTTTCAGTAGTTAAAGAGTTACTGAAGTCGCTGTCATAATTTCGGCAATCTGATGTTCCCCGCTCTATCCAGAACTCTCTAAAGTCATCGGTCAGCACTTGTGGCCACAAACCAGTCATTAATTGCATGTTCTGAAACTGGTGGGCCTGCTGAACGCACTGACGTAGACGGGTCTTCTGAAGACGCAGCTGCTGGTGTAGCGGAGGCAACTGGTGGGCCTGCTGAAGGGGTTGACGTAGATGAGTCTCCTGAAAATGCAGCTGCTAGGCTTGCTGAACGCACTGACGTAGACCCGTCTTCTGAAAACGCAGCTGCTGAAGTAGCGGAGGCAGCTGGTGGGCCTGCTGAAGGGGCTGACTTAGTTGCTGATGATTTAATCCAATTAGTTAGTTTCGGCACCGTCGCAAAAAACTCTTCTCTGCGCTTCTTATCCTTACGCTTTTCACTACTGGGTTTATATTTCCTCCTTCGATCCCGGTCACGGCTCGTTTCCATGTTGTACGTATTACAATGCCAACAATAAGAACATAGATCAGGAATCTGCAACAGAAACAACAAGAAGTAAGTTAGTAACAACATTAGAAATGAGTAACATTAACAAGAACAACAAATTAAACACCATCAAAGCGGATATTAGAATGCCTGATGCCATGCCGCCTGCCGGAAAAAGTAAAACTCGTCGCAGATGGCAAATACGTGACGTTTAATTTTTTTCAATTGAAATTTGCGGGGCCCATCGGGCGTGGGGCCTTGGACATTTGCCCGGTGCGCCACCCCCTAAATGCGGCCCTGGATCGGACAGAACCCTGAGAAATACCACTGTTAATAGCTTTAGGAGAAGAAAAGTGGGGATCTATAACGGCAGCTATAGTTCGATCAGAAAGGAAATCAGAGATGGAGGAACAGATAGAAGGATAGAAACTGAAAGAGGGTAGTTTGGAAATTAAAGATTTGTACCAAACTATCAAAAGCTTTTGATATGTCTAGCGCAATAGGAAAGGTTTCACCGAAATCCCGAAAGGAGGATGACCAAAAGTCAGAGATACATGGAAGAAGATCGCCAGTAGAGCGTCCCTTGCGGAACCCATACTGAAAGGCAAAAAATCAAAGCAATTGGACGATAGTTGGAGGGTTGAGAGCGGTCACCCTTCTTTGGGACAGGCTGAATGAAAGCGAACTTCCAGCAGGAAGGAAAAGTACCAGATGAAAGGCAAAGACGAAAGAGTTTGCCTGGGCAAAGTGTCAGCACAAGAGCACAGTTCTTGAGAACAGGAGGAGCACCATCAGGACCGTACGGATTCCTAGAATTGAGCCCAGATAGGGAAGAAAGGGGCAGAGTGTTCAAATTTTCAAGGGGGTGAAGCCTGAGGGGTGAGAGTGAGACCGTGAGGGCGGAGGTGGGCTGTTTGGCACCATAGTAAAAACTGGAAAATGTTTCGCCACCATTTTATTAGATTTAACTCGTGTTTTAAAATCATCATCACAAATTAAAGTTGGTTACTCAGGCCTTCTACTAAGTACTACATCTACATTAGGGGGGGGTCGAAACATATCAAAAATCGAGTTTCTCCAATTCCACAGTATGCACGTAGTTGGAAATAATGATCTCAACATCTTGTGAAAAAATGAGTATATGCGACCCCCCCCCCCCCCACCCCTTCCATAGCATCCCCCCATTTTACTCTCTCCACAGATATAAACCCCAAATGTGACAATCATGCATTATATTAAGTCTTATTAAGTAGATTAGATTAATTTGGATAGATTATTTAGATTAATTTAGATAGATTAGATTAAGTATATAAATTACTGTCACGTTTTTTGTTTAGTTTCAGATTGTTTATGATTGAATGAGTTATGATTTAATTCCGAATGAGTTATATTAAATTCAGATTGAATGATTCAATTGCTAGAATTTAACAATTAGTTTCTTGTTATTAATGCTACTAGGCCTAAATAAGTGAAATCATGGCGACAATAAGCAAAACGCACAATTCAACATTTGGTCACCCTGCAGAATTTTCACCTTCAATGACTCCTTCAAAGGCTGACGTATTTAGGCATTATTTATTGGTAAGAAAACGAGAAGAACTGATTTCGAAAGGTTCTAGAACAGCAAAAGAATGTTACAGAATTGTCACTAAAGATGTGGAAGCCATTTGGGAGAAGTTTTCCTTTCGACATATAGGATTTGAAGGAATAGCTATAAAAGTTGAACGATTGATAGAATTTGCAGCAAAGCTAAATAAAGTACCATTAAAACAAAGAAACAACAGTTTTCAGCAGAAGGTGGAGACATTCGATGAAATGTTTGATATTTACACTTGTACTTGTTACGATAAAAAAATCAGTCGAACGGATTGCAGATGTGATATTAGAGTTCCAGTGATTGAGTGGGAGTCTTTTGTGGGGCAGAAACAAAGAAAAAACCAACTAGGACCAATCGATAGAGTAACGACTTCCGCAAGAAAAAGGACTCACGATAGAGTTAAAGGATTAGAAAGAAGAGCCAAGATAAGCCTAGATATGAATGTCGCCTCAACCAGCAAACTGGACCCTTTACATATTATGGAAGATGAGAGCTAGGGTTGCCAAGTCAACAGAGCTTGAATAAAGGACACTTGCACGCTACCGTATATTCCATTGCTTATCATGATAAAAATTTACTTGTGCAATATTTTTTACAATTTCTTTATTATATTCATAGATAAAATATGTCTAGAAAGTCGTACACTTGTAAAATCACACTACTGTATTGAAATGAAACATTTTTAAATTTCTTTATTATATTTTGTGAATTAAAGACAGAAAAATATTTAAAAATCATTATAATGAATGAAGCCTTTATTTATTTATAAAATTGTACTTATCTTGACTTCGACCAGCCTTCAGTAAAGATGTATCATTTTTTATTTTGCCAGCAAAATCGGCACAATTGTCTTTTAAATTGAAATAAATCAAAAGTTCCTCTCCAGCAAGGATGACAATGGCAACGGGCAATGGGGGCAGGATTGCCAACTCTGATTTACTAGAAATCACATCTGAATGTTGAATCTCACTTCTCCCGATTAACGAATTAATTAAGTTTGAAAACATCTCCGTCTCAAATTTTTAGTGATGAATAAAATTTTGAGAGTCAATTACTAAATTAAAGGACATATGGCGTCCTTTCCGAGTTTATCAAAGGACAAGGACACATGAGCTGAAATAAAGAACTATCCTTTGAAATAAAGGACACTTGGCAACCCTAATTGAGAGCATGGAAATTGATGATGACAGCGACGATATTGACTTTGTTCCGGATTTTGAGCTGAGAGAAAACCATCAGAACAGAATTATTTATGATAACTTAACAATAACAGCAGATAGATACCGTGGAAGTTACAGAGCTACTGCAGCTATAGTAAATGCAGCTTTGAAGGATATGGGAATATTAGACGAAACCAATATGTTGGATAGGAAAAAAGTGGAAAGAAAAAGAATACGTGTGGGTAAAAAGAACATAATCAAAGTGAAATCAGAGAACACACAGATTGAAGGCATCAGATTTGATGGTAGTAAAGATCAAACTAAGACAAAAAGGGAATGGAGTACGAAGAACATTATGTAATAGTCAAAGAACCTGGTGATGTTTACATGGATCATATAGCTCCAGATAACGGAACTGCTTGTTGTATTGCAGATGAAATAATAACTTTTATAGTCGATTCTAATAGCAAAGAATCCCTCAAAGCTTTGCTATGCGATGGCACCCCAGTGAACACTGGCAGGATTGGCGGAGTGCTAAAATTGATTGAATTATATCTGGACAGGCCGGTACAATGGCTGATTTGCCTTTTGCATGCAAACGAACTGCCCTTCAGGCACGTATTTGAAGCAATTGATGGAAAAACTTCGGGACCAAACACCTTCAAAGGTTCTCTTGGAAATAAACTCCGAGAGGATTTGACCAAACTGGATATAATTGATTATACCCCTGTAGAGGGCAACATTAAAGAAGTTTCGGCAGATATTGTTAAAAGTTTCAGCAGTGACCAAAAATATATGTATGAAATGTGCATTAGCACACAATCTGGACGCATCTCACGAGCGTTAGCCACCAGATCCCCAGGTGCCCTCCATCATGCAAGATGGCTAACACGAGCAAACAGGATCCTGCGCTTATATGTCTCTACACGGAATCCAGACAAAAACATCCAAGACCTAGTAAAAATTATAATGCTGGTTTACGCTCCAGGCTGGTTTTGGATAAAGTCTCATCCAAAGGAAAATGAGGGAGCATCTAATTTTTGATATATCATGCACTTGCTTAATTAAAGACTTAGATAAAAAGCATCGGATGATTATGGAGCGTGTCCTCAGAAATAACGCCTATTTTGCCCACCCAGAGAATATCTTACTCTCAATGATAACAGACACAAGAAGAGAGGTCAGAGAGCTGGCTCTTCAGCACATCATTCGAGCAAGAACTAGGAGCACCAATGCGAAAAATTTTGAGCTGCCAAAAACACTGAACTTTGAAGCAGACGATTATCCTAACATGATCGACTAGGACAACGAAACCATCACCCCTCCACCTATTTTACAGAATTTGACAAATGATGATGATCTTAAAGTTCGAAATGAACCACTTCAGCTTATTCCTTTTCCCTGTCACAGCCAGGGAATAGAACATGCTGTAAATGTGGTAACAGAAGCATCACAAGATAGAATTGGTTACGAAAACAGGCAAATTTATTTTGAATGTACTGGAGTCGAGAAAAAAGCTACCTGTGTTCCAATGGAAAGGCCAGTGGTGTCAGTAATTTGCGATTTTAAATTTCTTAAGGTGAATATTTTGGTTTTAATATGCTTCAATTAAATTTCTTAAGGTGAATATTTTGATTTTAGTAGGCTTCAATTGATTCTTTAAGTAATATACGGAGAAAGATTTCTTATTATATATATATATATACACACAGTATACTATATATATATATATATAAAACTTACTTTAACTTTACTTATATCATTATTTACTTTAATCTTTGTCAGTTATCAGGTTTTTTTTATTCAAAGAATTGGTTTCAATTTCACTTCAATTTAAAAAGAGGGGGGGCATATGCAACGGGTGGGGTGGGTGGGGGGGCGCATAGCGGTGTAATTACAGTATGTTGTTTAGGGGTCCTAAAGAAACTCCGAGCAGTGTGTAGAATAAGAATACAAAATTTCTACCCCCCTAAATTCTACATCCTTCTTGGCTTCTTGTAATTTTGCGCAACTGCATTAGTGAACTTGAATACACTGCGTTCATCTTTGGTGGCTTTGTGCGTGTCGGGTACTTTCAGTTCTTCAAATGATATACTCATTAATTCATTCACACGATTAGGCACAATGCAACTTCTTTCGCAACATACAATTTTATTCACTGACGAAAAAGGAGTACAAAACGTGGTGCTTCTAAAATTCGAGGTAAAGTCTAACCATATGTTGAATGGGTTATATAGCTTTTACTGTGCCGATTTTTATTGCGGGAAACACCATACAATTTTATCCAGTGTTGTACTCTTGGGGAGTACATCTCTATACACCGAGGTAAATATAGTATACTAAAGCGTATGAATGCCAAAGTTCACAAAGAACATTACTAAAGTATATCACCACCTATTCAAATTTCATGGCTCTAAAACTCTCGCAAACCATTGTGATACATATATCGTATTTATAATATATCGTATTTACATATAGCGTATTTACTCGCGTACAAGGAGAGTGTAGACACCAATCGACCAGGGAGGTACTCCAGGAGGGACATTAGACAGAAGATAGAGAGTGCTGGAACTCCCGTTTCTCCTGTCACTGTCCTCCTCAGCTGATCTTTTTCCGTCTCATATTTACCCTGTGAGGAATCCAGCATGTGCCCAAACACACACTTCCCTCCCAATTTCTCCCTACATATACATGCGTCTTACAAATTACATAATCTTTTCAAAATTAAAAAAAAATAGCATCAACCTCAAAAGCCTCGAAGTCCCCTGGGGAGGGGACCATGAATGTCCTATAAACCTTAACATCTTTTCCTCACTGAAACTCGGGTGTCTGGGACGACTGACAGCAATCCCTTCTCTGTACCCTCCTACTTTCTCTATACTCAATTTTACTCCAAAGGTGGATGTTGCGTATATGTATGCAATGATCTAACTTGTTCTCATATTCCTGAACTCGAATCTTCCCAATTTTATACCCTCTGGCTACGGCTTACATGCCAATCTCAAACTAAATACATCTGCGCTGTTTACCTTTCCCCTAATTCTATTGACTATCCAAAATTCTTTGACTACCTCACTTCCAAAGTGGAATACATTCTTTCCCGCTCCCCCTTTGCTGAAATCTCCACTTTAGGAGATTTTAATGTTCACCACCACCTTAGGCTTTCCTCCCATTTCACTGACATCCCTGGTGAACTAGCTTACAATTTTTCTATCCTAAATGACGTAGAGCAGATTGTACAGCACCTTACTCGTATCCCGGGTCGCCTTGGAGATAGGTCCAACATTCTGGATTTACTTTTTACCTCTCATCTTCTTCCTTAATCTGAAACTTTTTTCTCCGTTGGACTCCTCCGACCACAATCTTACCTCTGTTTCCTGTCCTATCGCTCCAATTCACCTTTAGTGCCTTTAGCACTTCGGCGCTGCTGATTGGGAGGCCCAAAGGCAGTACTTCTGTGATTTCCCATGGAATGATTACTGCTTCCGTGGCCGGAGCCCTTCGAGTGTGCTGAGCGCATCACGGAAGTAATTTTCTCGGGCATGGTGGCGTACATTCCATATTCTATTCTTACTACTAATGCAAAAACACCTTGGTTTAATTTTACTTGTTCTAATGCTATCCGCAACAGAGAGGCGGCTTTCAGAAGGTACTGTCGCTATCCAACTCCTGACAATCACTCGGCTTATATTTCTGCCCGGAATCGTGCAAAATCTGTTCTTCGACTCGCCAAAAATTCCTTCATCTGACAAAAATGTGAAAATCTATCTAATTCTAATTCTCGTCTTCTGGCATCTAACTAAGAACTTCTTCAACAACTTTACTTCCTCTTCTTTCTCTCCTCTTTTCCATTCCGATGGCTCAGTTGCCATTTCTTCTCCTGACAAAGCTGAACTCTTCGCTCAAACTAACGCTCCCAATTCAACCCTGGACGATTCCTCCATCTCCTCCCTTCTCTGACTTTATTATGTCAGAAATTAGAATCTCTTCTAAAGAGGTTTTTTCTATCCTATCTGGGCTCAACTCGAGGAAGGCGTACAGTCTTGATGGTGTTCCTCCTGTTGTTCTTAAGAACCGCGCTTCTGTGCTGACACCCTGCCTAGGCAAACTCTTTCGTCTTTCTCTCTCATCTGGTACTTTTCCTTCCTGCTGGAAGTTCGCTTTCATTCAGCCTGTCCCAAAGAAGGGTGACCGCTCTCAACCCTTCAACTATCGTCCAATTGCTTTGATTTCTTGCCTTTTCAAAGTTTTTGAATCTATCCTTAATATGAAGATTCTAAAACACCTTTCTTCTCACAATCTTCTTTCAGATCGTCAGTCTGGATTCCGGAAGGGACGTTTTACTGGCGATCTTCTTGCATATCTCTCTGACAACAATATTTTTTAATAACAAATTAGAAGAGATTTGTGCTGAGGAAAATGTACCCTTCGTAAAGCTGTGGTCAGAATTCAGTGATCCTAGCCTTTTTATAAAAGATGGGGTGCATTTTAATGAAATAGGTAATGCTAGGCTTGGTAGGTTAATAGACGAAAACGTACGAAAGCTGTATAGGTCGAAGCCTTCTTTAAACGTTGTGGGTCCGGGAAACGCGGGCCCGACGTGATAAATAGTTTAAAACGCGGGCCCGTGGTAAAAATAACTTAAACGTCTTTTATTGCAACGCGCGTAGTATTAGAAATAAATTAAATGAATTTAAGGCGGTAATTTATTCCGGCAACTATGATATAGTTGCTATCACTGAAACTTGGTTGAATACCGTGACTCGGGACTTGTTGGGGGAACTTGATATACCGGGTTTTAAACTCTTTACTAATGATAGGTTACATAGTTTGGCGGAGGCGTTTTGCTGTACATTCGTAATTCCCTTAGGGCTATCGAGGTTAAGTTAGATTTTCCGGCAGCAATTAATGCGATATGTGTTGAAGTTAGGGCGCGTAGTATTAGTTTTAATTTTGTTGTTGTTTATAGACCTCCGTTCAACCCCTCGATACAGATACTAGATTTTACTCACTTCTTGGTAATTTTATTGACAATCGGAATAGTATAATTGTCGGAGACTTTAACTGCCCTAATGTTAATTACGAGAATTTTACTGGTAATGAGGAGGGTTTGAGATTGGTTGAGTTTATGGACGATAACTTTTTACGACAGATAGTTACCGAACCAACGCGCGGTGATAATATTTAGATTTGGTGATGACGAACGGCGAGAATATAGTGAAGTTTAGAAGTAGGCGAGAGTTTAGGATGTAGCGATCATCAAATTCTTAGGTTTAAGTTATTGATAGAAAACACTCAGGATAGTAACGTAATAGAAGTCCCTGATTTTCGTAGGGCTAATTTTGATAGTTTTGCGGATAGGATGAGAGTAGTGGACTGGGATAACTTATTTATGGGTAATGACACAAATTTGCGTTGGGTGGCGTTTAAAGAAAGTTTTAGGAATATTGAAAGGGAGTTTATTCCTCGTAGGCCCAAGCGCGCTAGAAATCGTGGTAGGCCGAAGTGGTGGAGTAGGGAAATAGGAGAGTTTATAACGAGCGTAATAGAGCGTATAGACTTAGTAAGCGCAATGGCACAGGTAGCTAACTTTAATAGATATATCGAGCTTAGACGTCAGGTTAAAAGATCAGTTAGGAATGCCAAGCGTAATTTAGAGATACTTATAGCTGCGGATAGTAAACATAATCCAAAAAAGTTTTTTGAATACGTAATAATCGTAAGCCGGTAAAAGATAACATAGGCCCTCTAGTGGATGTTAATGGCGCTTTGGCTTCTGACGCTCAGGCGATGGCGGGTATTTTCAATAACTTTTTTGCGACAGTTTTTACCGTAGAAGACGTAAATAATGTCCCCGACGTGACGATATCGTTCCATTTAGTAGCGAGACTATTTTAGATGAAATAACTGTTTACGAGGCTGAGATTGCGCATTATATCGATAGGCTAAAAGTTAGCAAGGCTCCAGGCCCTGACGCTTTTTATCCCAGACATTTGAAAGATTTGAAAGAGTTATCGTAGGCCCCTTAACGAAGATTTTTAATCAGTCACTCGAAACGGGGATTATTCCTGAAGACTTCAAATTAGCTAACGTCACGCCTATTTTTAAAAAAGGCGACCGCGCAGTAGCTAGCAATTATAGGCCCATTAGCTTAACGTCAATTGTCGGTAAACTTTTGGAATCCGTAGTTAGGGATCGTATTATCGATCACTTAGAAAGTAGAGATTTGATTAATAGTAGTCAGCATGGGTTTCGACGCCATAGGTCTTGTTTAACTAATTTGTTAGAATTTTATAACGAAATAGTGCGCGAATACGATAGGCATAGAGCAGCTGACGTTATTTATTTAGATTTTAAAAAGGCGTTCGATACAGTTCCGCATAGGAGACTAATTGCGAAGGTTAAAGCGCACGGTATACGCGGTCAGGTAGCTAACTGGTTAGAAGAATGGCTTCGTGCTAGGAGACAGAGGGTCGTAGTTAATGGTAGTGAATCGGGGTGGTTAGATGTAGGTAGCGGTGTCCCACAGGGTTCAGTGTTAGGCCCATTGCTATTCGTAATTTACATTAACGACATAGATGTAGGATTGACTAGTAACGTTTCAAAATTCGCGGACGATACTAAAATAGGCGGTAAGGTTGTTAACGAGGACGATAGAAATAGGATTCAAGACGATGTAATAGGATTATGGAGTGGACAGATAAGTGGCAGATGCAATTTAACGTAGACAAATGTAAAGTTTTGCATATAGGTTCTCGCAACAATAATTACGCGTACACGATGGATGATAGGGAGTTAGCGAGCGTTGACGAGGAAGTAGATTTAGGCGTACGCGTATCTAAGGATTTAAAGGTTAGGAACCAGTGCTGGAGTCTTGCGCAAAAGCGAATAGGATGTTAGGCTTCATAGCGCGTAATTTCGAATTAAATCGAAGGATATTATATTGCCCCTTTACAAGTCCCTAGTCAGGCCTCATTTAGAATATGCCGTTCAGTTTTGGTGCCCGTACTTGCGTGAGGATATTGATAGGTTAGAAAGGGTTCAGCGTCGTGCCACGAAACTTATTCCGTCATTGCGCAACAAGCCTTATGAAGATAGGATTAAAGTGTTAGACCTGTATTCACTCGAAACTAGGAGATTAAGGGGGGAGCTTATTGAAGTTTTCAAATCGTTAATAACATCGATAACGTAAATTTTGACAAATTGTTCACTTTCGATAATAGTAATACTCGCAATAACGGATTCAAGTTGCGTGGCAGACGTTTCATTACTAATATCGCTAAAAACTTCTTTACGTTTAAAGTAATTGATAAATGGAATAATCTTCCCGCGTCAGTTGTTCATTCTACCAGCGTTAATATGTTTAAGAACCGTCTTGACAGACATTTTAAAAATATTAACGTTGTTTAAAATTAAAAAAGAAAGTTACAACAGGAGCTCTGGTGGTGGTGCTCGAGGATGAGTCTGTTGACGATGAATGCCAGCTTGTGACATGCCAGCGTGTGATGCCAGCAATAAAATTATTAAAAAAAAAAATTATAAATAATAAAAAAAAAAAAAAAATTAGACTAACACGAATGTAGATGTAGCTTGTAGCGTAAACTAACCCACTTTTTGTTTAACTTTACCTACTTTTTTTTTTTCTTATCTCCTTACTTGCATGTCTGTAACTCTTTCCTTGCATGTTTGTAGTTTGCATGGTATGACAGTGAGTTAAGACTGTGTTTGCATGGTTTGTAAGCGTTCTTATTTTACTTCTTTTCATTTTTCACCCCTCTCCTATTCTCCGACTATTTTTCTGACTTGTCGGCAGTGGCCGGCGGATGATGATGGTGAGACTTTTTCCCTCTTTTTCTGAATGAATGTTAACCCACGAATGATAGGTGTTGCTCCTTACTTAACCCCTTATTCTCTTCTCTTCTCTTAACCCCCTACTCTTTCCTTTCTCTCGGGCTAGCCTTAGAGTGGATCTTAGGGTCTTTGTTAGCCTTAGCTTCTGTAGATCTGTAGATGCTCCTTTCGGGATTTCGGTGAAACTTTTGTTTTTGCGCTAGAGTCCAGACATATCAAAAGCTTTTGATAGAGTCCGGCACAAATCTTTAATTTCCAAACTGCCCTCCTTCGGTTTCTATCCTTCAATCTGTTCCTTCATCTCTAATTTCCTTTCTGGCAAATCTAGAGCTGCGGTTGTAGATGACCACTGTTTTTCTCCAAAAGCTATTAACAGTAGGGTTCCTCAGGGATCTGTCCTGTCACCCACTCTTTTCTTTTATTTATTAATGATCTTTTAATTCGCACTTCCTGTCCTATTCACTCCTATACCGATGATTCCACTCTTCAATTCTCCACTCTTTTCCCAAAGCGCCCCTCACAGCAGTCACTTCATGATTCGCGTAGGAAGACTATGGGACACCTGACCTCTGATCTTTCTGCTATATCTAATTGAGGCAGAGAAAACCTTATGGCTTTCAATGCCTCAAAAACTCAGTTCCTCCATCTGTCTACTCGTCACAATCTTCCACACGACTATCACCTTACCTTCAGCAACACAACTCAATTCTTCATCTTCTCTTAACATTGTTGGCGTTTCCTTTTCTCGTGATCTTTCCTGTAAAGATCACATATACTCTCTAAAACAGCTTCTAAGAGGTTAGGTGTGCTGTACCACCTCCACGGTTTTTTCACTCCTATCCAGTTGCTCTCTCTGTACAGGGGTCTTGTTCGCTCCTGTATGAAGTATGCTTCTCATGCGTCGGGTGGCTCAACCCACACAGCCGTACATGACGGGGGTGGAATCAAGGGCTTTTCGTCTCATCAATTCCCCGTCTCTTACCGACTGTCTTCAATCTCTCTCTCTTCGCCGCAGTGCTGCCTCACTCTCTCTTTACTATCTCTATTATAACGGACATTACTCTTCCGAACTCTCTAACTGCATGCCTTCTCCTTTAAGGAGAGCACGCAGTACGACTTTCTACACTTTCTCATTCCTTTTCTGTCCAACTCTCTAACGCAAGGGTTAATCGGTATTCTCAATCTTTCATTTACTCAACCGGTCAACTCGAACAATCTTCCTCAATCCACCTTTCCTCCTGTCTATGACCTCCCATCTTTCAAATGCAGTGTCTAGGCATCTCGAAAACCCCGGACCTTGAATTTGGCTCTCTTCTTCTTTTAGAGGGGGAGGCGCTTTTGCGGGCATTTGCCCTTGGCCCCTCCTTCCTGTATAAAATAAACGAATAAATAATGCTCACTTTACCATCTGCCCATCTTCAAAATCAGGGTGCTTGCGCACTATACGCGATGACGCACAAAATGTGCAGGCAAAACGCGAAAATATCAGTAATAAATATAGGTATAACAAAAAATTTTAAAATGCACAAGCATTTTCACTAAACTCTTATAGTTATAGCAATATTTCCTTATTGTACGCAAAATAAAACGATTAATCGGAACTCGCTTAATACATTACACTACTGACAATATTAGGTTAATCAGGCAATCAGAGGGCAACATATATTTTTTGAATGAAAGGTTTACCGTAATTACTGTCTATACAATTTTTGCATCCGTGCTCGAGTCACTGGTGTTTGAGGAGTCGCCTAGAGAGGTAATCAGGGTCGCTGGCATCCTATTCCTCCTCCCACAGTAGATCATCTTCAGTACCGTCGAAGGCATTGCTGATACTGCATTTCTTGAATTGGCTACCAAACAGCGGACGGGAAGAGCAACAAGAGTCGCAGCTTGTTTCGAAAATCAGGGTGCGCATTATACGCGAGTAAATACGATATATATATATATATATATATACATATGAAATAGGATCCCTCCTAAGGAGACGTAATTTTACTTTTAGGATAAAAACGAAGACGTAGAGCAAGAAAGTCATTATATTTGGCTGCAGCCGACGTTTCGGGCAACTCTACCCATTTTCAAGGCCTAATAAATAAAAAGCTAAAATTAATGCATGACAAAAAAAAAAAAAATATACGAATGTCAAAAACAAACTAATTCATAGCACAGAATAAAACCACTTAAAGAATAAAAATTAAAAAGCGTAAAACAAGCATAAGCCAAAAACAAAAATTAAAAATTATATACATGACAAATAACACATAAAAGTAAAACTTTAAAACTAAAAACATTCAAACAAATTAGTTAAAAACTTCACTAATAAAAGTTAAATGAAAAAACGCAAAAGTGCACGAAACATACCATGCTCACTTGACATCCTCAAACAACTGAGGCGAAAAGGAAACAGGGTCAAGGGGAAAAACAGAAAAATTTAGTTGGTAGGCATTCTAATTAATATAAAGGGGGTAACAGCTAGAATCAATATTTAAGCTGGAGTTCAGAAATTTAATGCACAAAGATTCATAAATACGGAGAGAGGACGGACATTTTAATGATTTAAGAATTTTAAAGTTATTAACGGAAATATCAACTTTACACTTAACAGAATGATTTCTAATGGCAGACTGTTCCTTTTTAGATAAAACTTTTCCTGTCCTATGGCTAATACCCATATGGGAGCAAAATCTTGCCTGCAAAGAACGAACTGTGCTGCCAACGTAGTTCCCCTGGGAACACCCAGGGCAGGTAAACAAATAAACGACAGAACAGTTCATCGCAGGGGGGATTTTGTCCTTGCAACGGAAAAAACATTCAAGGGTATTATTATTCACAAAAGCAACCTTAAAATCAGTGTGAAAATAAAATTTCCTCACCACACTCAACAATTGCTTTTTCACAAAAGTGTTAAATTGGTAGAGATCAGGTAAAACAAGATATTTACAATTCTTAGGAACATCATACGTTGGGATAAGTTTGGGGGAATAAACATTATTAAGTAATTTACCAATAATACCTTGTACAAGAACCCGTGGAAAACCATTTTTAAAGAAAAAATCAGTTAGGAATTCAAACTCATTAATGAGTTTGAATTCCTAACTGATTTTTTCTTTAAAAATGGTTTTCCACGGGTTCTGGTACAAGGTATTATTGGTAAATTACTTAATAATTTTATTCCCCCAAACTTATCCCAACGTATGATGTTCCTAAGAATTGTAAATATCTTGTTTTACCTGATCTCTACCAATTTAACACTTTTGTGAAAAAGCAATTGTTGAGTGTGGTGAGGAAATTTTATTTTCACACTGATTTTAAGGTTGCTTTTGTGAATAATAATACCCTTGAATGTTTTTTCCGTTGCAAGGACAAAATCCCCCCTGCGATGAACTGTTCTGTCGTTTATTTGTTTACCTGCCCTGGGTGTTCCCAGGGGAACTACGTTGGCAGCACAGTTCGTTCTTTGCAGGCAAGATTTTGCTCCCATATGGGTATTAGCCATAGGACAGGAAAAGTTTTATCTAAAAAGGAACAGTCTGCCATTAGAAATCATTCTGTTAAGTGTAAAGTTGATATTTCCGTTAATAACCTTAAAATTCTTAAATCATTAAAATGTCCGTCCTCTCTCCGTATTTATGAATCTTTGTGCATTAAATTTCTGAACTCCAGCTTAAATATTGATTCTAGCTGTTACCCCCTTTATATTAATTAGAATGCCTACCAACTAAATTTTTCTGTTTTTCCCCTTGACCCTGTTTCCTTTTCGCCTCAGTTGTTTGAGGATGTCAAGTGAGCATGGTATGTTTCGTGCACTTTTGCGTTTTTTCATTTAACTTTTATTAGTGAAGTTTTTAACTAATTTGTTTGAATGTTTTTAGTTTTAAAGTTTTACTTTTATGTGTTATTTGTCATGTATATAATTTTTAATTTTTGTTTTTGGCTTATGCTTGTTTTACGCTTTTTAATTTTTATTCTTTAAGTGGTTTTATTCTGTGCTATGAATTAGTTTGTTTTTGACATTCGTATATTTTTTTTTTTTGTCATGCATTAATTTTAGCTTTTTATTTATTAGGCCTTGAAAATGGGTAGAGTTGCCCGAAACGTCGGCTGCAGCCAAATATAATGACTTTCTTGCTCTACGTCTTCGTTTTTATCCTAAAAGTATATATATATATATATATATATATATATATATATATATATATATATATATAATATATATATATATATATATATGATGAATTTCACAATTAAACACGTGAAATGAAGGAATGTTGCAAACCCACAAGGAAAAAGAAAAATGATTCCAAGGCCTTTCGTGTATTCAGAAGTACACCTCGTCATTCCCTGACGAGGTGTACTTCTGAATACACGAAAGGCCTTGGAATCATTTTTCTTTTTCCTTGTGGTTTGCACACACACACACACACACATATAATATATATATATATATATATATATATATATATATATGCACACACACACACACACTTATGGTTTGCTTCCGCCCGAATTGTTCATTCTGACGAAGGTCAAGCTTTTCACGCCATCTTAGACCTACAGTTTAACGTGGAATCCGAACCACGCCCCACCAGCAGCCCAACGTCTTAACCACAAGGCCACCCAGGGTACACATTTATCTGTCAACCAATTTCTTTGTGTGGAAGGATGAACAGCTGGGTTTTGCTGCGCGCGGGCTGCCGTCACCGCTGATCGTAGTCAGCGACGCTAAACACGACACCACCGAGGTATATATATATATATATATATATAACTGCAATGACCACGCAGTATATTAATGTATAGAAACGACGAAAGTATAGAGGAGTGTTCTGCACACGAGGAAGAGAAATAACGAACAAATGAGAAATGAGGCACCCGCCCGGGAATCGAACCCAGGATCTTCCAATTGCCGGTCAGATATGCTAACCACTACACCACGGAGCCACGATAGTCAGAAGTCGTAATTCTCCTACATAGGGCAGAAACCAATGCCTTGAGAGGGCACCCTCGCAAATCGTGAATATGTACATTTAACTGCAATGACCACGCAGTATATTAATGTATAGAAACGACGAAAGTATAGAGGAGCGTTCTGCACACGAGGAAGAGAAATAACGAACAAATGAAAAATGAGGCACCCGCCCGGGAATCGAACCCAGGATCTTCCAATTGCCGGTCAGATATGCTAACCACTACACCACGGAGCCACGATAGTCAGAAGTCGTAATTCTCCTACATAGGGCAGAAACCAATGCCTTTTCGTGGCTCCGAGGTGTAGTGGTTAGCATATCTGACCGGCAATTGGAAGATCCTGGGTTCGATTCCCGGGCGGGTGCCTCAATTTTCATTTGTTCGTTATTTCTCTTCCTCGTGTGCAGAACACTCCTCTATACTTTCGTCGTTTCTATACATTAATATACTGCGTGGTCATTGCAGTTAAATGTACATATTCACGATTTGCGAGGGTGCCCTCTCAAGGCATTGGTTTCTGCCCTATGTAGGAGAATTACGACTTCTGACTGTCGTGGCTCCGTGGTGTAGTGGTTAGCATATCTGACCGGCAATTGGAAGATCCTAGGTTCGATTCCCGGGCGGGTGCCTCATTTTTCATTTGTTCGTTATTTCTCTTCCTCGTGTGCAGAACACTCCTCTATACTTTCGTCGTTTCTATACATATATATATATATCTGCCAAATTTATCCCTCATCAGATTCGAACCTAGGCCCCAGTGATTCAGACTGGGATTACGACATCTGATCGACTCGACACGTTTATTGTGGGTTAGAACAAGTTTGGTTAAGCTAGGTTAGGTTAAAGATTTTTATTAGTGTCGATGTTATGGTATTGTCGATCTAATGGGTATGGGGTCCGCTCGGACCCCCTCCTCCCAACACTATATTGATACATTTTTCAAATTACATACGTACATTATTTTCATTCTTACCCGTTTGAACTTTGCCTTTCATAATAAATGTGACGTGAAAGAACGAACAGAAGAAAAAGCTTCGTCACTGTATCCAAAAAACGGAGGCAATCCGACTTCCTCCTCTCGGTTCGGAAAATGTTTCACGACTGAAGTTTCATCAGTTTGTGAAGTAACTGAAAAGTACAAAAATCAATGATTATTATATGGTAAACTGTTTGCAGCGGTTCTCTTATCTTTGGAATTTTGTGTTTAGTCTTTATCTTAAGTCTTTTCGTCTATTATAAAAAGGTTTCGTCATGTCTGTTTTATAATAATAAATTATAATAATAAATTATAATAATAAATTATAATAATAATAATAATAATAATAATAATAATAACTATATCTA
Organism: Bathynomus jamesi; assembly: GCA_023014485.1. Lineage (NCBI taxonomy): Eukaryota > Metazoa > Arthropoda > Malacostraca > Isopoda > Cirolanidae > Bathynomus > Bathynomus jamesi. The sequence continues at coordinate 75,057 of JAJOZX010002684.1, read as the reverse complement.
ATTGGTAGATTTCGGCCTGTAAAGCGTACACGCTTGCTGAAGGCAGTTTACAGCTGTATACAACACCTGTATTTAATAATGAAATTATACTGTATTCGTTTATGAAATATTTATATATTTATAAATAAATAAATAAATAAATAAATAAATAAATAAAATAAATAAATAAAAATAATAATATATAATCTTTATTCAGAAAGAACACATTACATAGGATATACATTACATCCATATAGGTTTACACAATGTCGGCATTAACGTTTAATTTTGTATTTTTAGTAACAAATAGTTTAATTACAGTATTCTTATGTGAATATGCCGTTGTGGAGCATAACAGCTTTTCAAGCAAAAATCTTTGAGATTCATTTCTATTTTTACGAAGGAAAATAAGAAATATAAATAGAATTAGCAGAAAATAAAATAAAGTTGCATTTAGTTAATTCTGTCATTACGAATGAAAATTGAAATAATCTTCAAAATAATAGAAAAGGAAGTGGTAAACAATACGTTATACAGTAATAATAGAAAGGAAAACTGTAAACAATGTTATACAGTAATAATAGAAAAGAAAAACTGTAAACAATACGGTAAACAGAACATGTTGAAATACTAATAATAGTTAATTTCTATTATTACAAATTAGAATTGCAATATATATATGCACAGAGAAGGCACAAATACGTACAAATGTATTCAAATACCAAATACATTACTTCCCAAAAAAAGTATTTAAATACCAAATACATTACAGGTTACGAGGATTATTTAAATACTAAATACAATACTACCAAAATGTATTTAAATACATTTCAAATACTTTGTAATCACACACACACACACACACACCCTTGCGGAACATAATTCGCTTACTTGCTGCAGTCATTCATTGGCCTTAAAGCACAAGGCTTTCGAATTATTGGTCGGATAATTTTCCTCTCTTAGGAGAATGAGTAATACCTGCAAAGGAAAAAAGTCGTTCTACCGGTGCTGAAGAAGACAGTGTAGTATTGAACCTTATGAACATAGATCGAACTAATGGATGATTGTGCAGACTCTTGATGTTAGTGTCGGGATCCTTCAGATACGTTAAAGCTTTCATTTCCGGTGTTCCAGATCTAGAATTATTCAATGCTTTCTTATCTGAAGGGAAAATAATCACCATGGTCGGGCGAGGAGTCGTTACCATCTTGAGAGAGGCCTGACACTGCTACCATAAAGGCATCTCGCACAAATGAATTTTTGCTTGAACATCCCAATTTCCTTTCAATAAGTAATACAACCAATCTTACTGTTGTTACTGTTGCCTCAGACGCGACTGACTCGTAACAGGCCTAGTAATCTAGATGGCTTTAGTTTGGTTCATTCTACCTCCCTGTCTCAATACAAGGTTGGCGTTCACCAAATGTATTTGCAAAATGTATTTAAAATAAGTATTTAAATATGCATTTGAGTAACGTTAAATACATTACTGATTACTGTCCATCTCTGAATATATATATATATATATAATATATATATATATATATATATATATATATATATATATATATATATATGAGGGTGGGGCTGCAGCCCTCCGAAATCTAAAACTTGGTCCAATGAAGCCCACCTTTTTTTTCTAGATAGGGATCCCCCCCAAATAACAAAACTTTGAAGTTTCAGCAAAATTGGACTTCATTTACCTGTGGCTGGGACAATTATGTGCTTTTTGGGGTCTATGCGTAGACCCCTATTTAGTGAAATCGATCATAACTCGAGAACCATTGCACCTAGGAAGGTCATTTTGTGTGCAAATTGACCGGAAACATCAGGTTTATATACGACTTTTGAACAGAGATATGGCTTAGGGGGTTTACTTTTCGAGTTATAGGCTTAAAACTACTTTTTTGCGATTTCGTAGGCAGGTTTCGGCTAGGTAACCCCACATGAATGACACAAATTCTCTTATTTTTGTATGTTTTTGTGAACAATTATAACCAGTGCAGTGGTTATTAGCCACTGCTTAATTATTTACAGGTGACAGGAATATCTTTAATTTTTTTTTCAGGAAGTTATGACAATATTACGTCAACGACGGCGACAAGGAACTCCAACAATACCACGTTCGTATTCCAAGAAAAGATAACTGAAGATGATCAAGAGATTAACGGATCACGACTTCGAACAGAAAAGCAGGTGTTAATGCGTTTCCTTTCGTTCAAAGATAACCTGCGAGCAGAGGATGACACGAAGCAGATGCCCATTGTCAGAAGAGCTGCATTGAAGGTAGTTGGGAAAATCCTGCCTCATTACAACAAAGCAGGTATACCAACAATCCAGCAGCACAAAGTGGCCGAAAAGATTGAAGGTTTATTTGAGAAATACAAAAATTTTTTGAAGATCATTGCCAAAGAAAGACAAGATGCCAACTGCCCAGAGACTAGCGAGATTTAAAGCTGATCTTCAGAAAACAATGGTGTTTTGGCCACGGTCAACAGTCAAAAATTTAGAACAGAGAAGAGAGAGACCAGGGAAAAAAAAGAGGAGAGGGAGGCATTACAGGCAGATATTGACTTCCTGTAAAGTATGATGACTTGCGGAACTGCATCATACTCTGGTAGAGACAAGGTATATGAGGCAATTGTGGAGTCACTGAACAAGAAGCGCGAGCGGAGCAGATCATCTCATGAAGCGGATAATCAACAGCACGATTTGGATGCAGAGAGCAGCTGTGTTAGCGAAGAGGATACCGAAGAAAGCCTCAAAGAAGCGGAAGGAACTGAATCATCTCCATCCCAGAGTACACGGAAGCATCACAGAACCAAGACTGGCGTAGACATCCATGTCCCCCCAGACATACTGAAGAACGAGCTGCTGCAGTCTACAGCCATAAGGAACAAAACTTCAACAACAGCACTGTCAGCTATCATCCACTCCTTCATCTCAGCTTGTAATCGTGGTGACACATCTGGAGTTTACTTGCACCACACACAAGCATACAGGTTACTCTAGACTCTAGAGTGTTGCACTAAAATGTTTATACAATTCATCATTCAATACTGATTATGTGGTAGTTCCAAAAAATCTGACTTGCTACATTACTGCATAGTACATAATTTGTATCCAAGTCTTCGAACAATTTCTTTCCTCTGATACTCGTTACAAACCAATTCTCTCAATACCTATTGTCCATTTGTCAAGCACTAACCAAATAGTAACTACAGTATATCAGTGAGGTACCTACATGGAAATTCAATGTACTGACAAGTTTTAGCTGGGCTGTTTCAAGCGTTGATTCTTAATATGCTTTCCAGGTATCGCATAGCTGCTGGCAAAAACATCAGTGACAAGATTCTGGAACAGTGGGATGGCAAACTTGTGCAAAGCTTGGTCACAAAATATGACGTTGTTGAGCGATTGCCAGTTCTGGTCTCAGGTACGTAAGCAACTCGTTGTTAACTAAAACTTTGTATTGTTGCAATTTGCTGGAAAAAACAAACTGTTTAGCAGTTACAGTTGAAACAATAAATCGGCCTTGAAAATCTATTCAAATTCAATGATATTTGTGAGCCACTATTTAATATACCTCCTTCACAAGCCAACAACAAGGTGATCTTATGTACCTAAATACCCAGTTACCCACCTATATTGTGTGACTATTCTGTGTTCTTACGTGCACATAGAATTTACCCAGTTGACTTACTCCAAGGAGACGGTGTGAAGCTGCTCGGTGTTCCAGCCCCACCTGCTAAAAGCAACCAGTCTATGGGGGACCTGACCTGTGGTGCAACCTGTGAATTGCTGAGTGAATGGGGATGTAGCGACTGCATTCGTGCCATGGTGTTCGACACCACTGCAGCCAATACAGGTGATTGATGATTTCCTGATTCTTTTGTACATCTCTTTTTGGATTTTCTTCTGCTAATTCTATAACTTTAGTGTTCCAATGTTACACTGTTACTAACCTATCTCTTAAAATCTTTCTCCATTTCAGTGCACATAACTGCTGCGTGTGTAGCTGTTCAGACAAGGTTAGATCGGGAGTTGCTGTGGTTGGCTTGTCATCATCATGTTGGGGAAGTCATCCTGTCGCATGTTTGGATTGGTTTGCAAATCGAAACTTCAAACAGCCCCAACATTCAGCTCTTCAAAAGGTTCAGGGATAACTATGGATCACTCACATCCAAAGATCTATCAGATGTTGTCTTTCTGGATTTTGAGGAGGATACCTCAGAAATAGCCGATGCTATCAAGTGACAATTTGTGCTACAGGGAAGGCTACAAAGAGCTTCTCATCCTTGCCTCTCTCGCTCTGTCAAGGAACACTACTGGCTTCGTATTTCAAAGTCCTGGTGCTCTCCACAAAGCCAGGTGAATGGCGAAGCTCCTTTATACCATTAAAATGGTTTTGCTCTCCAAGAAGATTGAGAGAGAGCTCTCCAAAGGGACAGTCTTTGCATTAGGACAAGTTGACAAATTGGTGAGGTTTGTGAAGTTTGTACTGCTCGTATACATCCCTTGGTGGATGGAATGCCCCTCACTAAGCAACGCACCAGTCAATGACCTCAATCTCCTGCAGAAAATCATGAGGTATCCTGACAAAGATATACAACGGTCAAGTACCAAGGCCATAAAAAACCATCTGTGGTATCTCTCAGATGAATTGGTGTCTCTGGCACTTTTCTCCCACACAGTTTCAGACTCAGTCAAGACTGAGATAGTGAGCAAAATGAGAGCTACTGAAGCTCCAACTGAGGACATCAACAGGACCAACAGACACTTCATGAAACGGTTTGGAATGGGCTACGGAAAGCCCAAATTCCCTCCTGTAACTTCGGCGCCATTACAGCTGGCCGAGTACGCAGGGTCCGACTCGTGGTTTTTTTTTCAATCTGCTTGGAGTGGACGCATCATTTTTGGACCTGCCTCTCCACCAGTGGTCTAAGCATCCATCATACCAAGCTGCTCTAAAAGTGATTAAAAACCTCAGAGTAGTGAATGATAACGTGGAGAGAGGGGGTCAAACTTGGGAGCGACTTTGTCTGCAGCAAAGATTGAGGACAGGTATCAGAATGTGCAACAGGTCGCAGAAAATGACGGGAAGAGAGTCCCAGACCAGAGAAAATGGCACAATACTCCAGAAATGTGGTTCTTGAGTTTGTAGTACAGTATACAAAAAAATCATAGTGTATATGCATAATAAACATTCTACAATTCAGTAGAATTGTTTTATTGATTTCTTGGGAAGCGAATGTTCGCAAGTTGACATGCAATGATGGTACAATGGGTATTTTGCTATAACTCGAAAAGTAAGCCCCTATACCATGTTTGTTCAAAAGTCGTATATAAACTTGACGTTTCCGGTCATTTTGCACCCAAAATGACCTTCCTAGGTGCAATGGTTCTCGAGTTACGATCGATTTCACTAAATGGGGTCTACGCATAGACCCCAAAAAGCACATAATTGTCCCAGCCACAGGTAAATAAAGTCCAATTTTGCTGAAACTTCATAGTTTTGTTATTTGAGGGAGATCCCCACTAGAAAAAAAAGGTAGGCTTGATTGGACATAAGGGCTACAGCCTCACCCTAATGTATATCACACACACACATACATACATTAATAGAAGTTAATAAAGTATTTCGTTAGTGATTTGCGAAACGAAATTAATGATGGTGCTTGTCTGATATTTATAGGTACAGCGTTTCAGATATCTGCCCCTTTGTCGGAGAGAGAATTTCCTTTTGCATTGATGAATTTGGTTTATATAATGAAACCATTGGCAAGCCTTGTATTATGATTATGGTTGGTCTGATGCGGGTAACTGCTCTGTGAATGGGCGAAGTATAGTTTCCATTACAATATTAGCAGCTTTGTACATACTAATACTGAGAGAAAGTTCATACAAGTCATGTTATAATGTTATAATGTTATAATGTTATAATGTTTCAGACCAACAAAGACCCTAGGATCCACTCATGGCTGGTCTACCTAACTGTGTTCGTGTATTGTGTATGTCCTCCGTGGTGGCGGAGGGGACCTACAATTTTACGTGGGTTCCGAACCACAAGAACATAAGAAATTTATGTAAAAACTGCCGGTAAATTGGCAACGACCAATTTTTACGAAACTAAATAATTATCAATTTAAAACTAATTAATTATCGATTTAAAATTAAAGATAGAATCTCTGATCCAGAGGATCAAGTCATAATAGACTACTATCCACAAATATGTTACACTCTATATCTATTTATAAAGGACATGCAAATATATCGGATCCAAAGAATCCAGTCAATTTCATTACGGTATCCATCAAGTCACGGTCCATATCGATAGCGGACCAAGTCAAATTTACAATCATATACATTACAATATATACACTTACGAGAAAAAGAGTAGGTGTGACTGTAAAGACTGTACAGTAATGTAGAAATGTGTGTGCACCCATTTTGGGTCTCCCATTTAAAGGTGTTTGTGGGGCAAGTGAAGTTCATGAGTTTTTCAATACCTCACAGTACTATGGGGGGCACCGCTCGGCAGAGGAATCTCTTTAAATGGGGTGTGTAAGGACAGAGAGTATCCCCTACCCCAAGACGCTGCCTTCCTATATCCCACAACACTTGTGTTGAGCTGTGGGATCTATCCCAGAAAGCCTTAATTTTACTATCTTAAACTATACCCTTTCTATCAACATATGCGTCTAATCGATTTTTAAACATGTTTATAGACGTGCTACTAATTACTTCTACCGGCAAACTATTCCAGCTATTTACTATTCTATGCGTAAAAAAGTTTTTCGCAACTGCTGTCTCGAACCTTCTACTTGTCAACTTACACCCGTTATTTCTAGTCCTATTATATTGAGATATTTCGAAAAAGCTATCTCTATCCCATTCATAATTTTGAAAACCTGGATTAGATCACCCCTTAACCTCCTGGTCTCGAGTGTTGTCAATTTTAACTCCTTAAGCCTATCCTCGTACGACTTTGACCTAAGCGACGGAATCATCTTAGTTGCTCGTCTTTGAACTCTTTCGATTTTGTCTATATCTTTGCGCATATACGGATTCCAAAATTGGACCGCGTACTCCAAATGGGGTCTAACTAATGATTTATAAAGTGGAACTATAATATCGCGCGATTTGTACTCAAAATTTCGGGCTATAAAACCTAACACTTTGTTCGCCTTATTGACCGCTGCTGTACTTTGTTTCGCTACTTTTAAATCACCAGTGACTATAACTCCTAAATCTTTTTCCTGCTCTACGCTTGTTAAATCTTTCCCTGACATACTATACGCAAATTTACCGTTACGCGAACCTATATGCAAAATTTTGCACTTATCAACGTTAAATCTCATTTGCCATGTTACTGACCAATCAACGATTTTATTCAGATCTTCCTGAATTTTACCTCTATCTTCGTCATTAATCGCCCTACCACCCAGCTTCGTGTCATCCGCAAACTTTGAAACTGTACTGACTAGGCCGACATCTAAATCGTTAATATATATAAGAAAAAGCAAGGGGCCCAATACAGAACCCTGAGGAACGCCACTCGCTACATTAGCCCAGCACGACTCCGCTCCATCAACGACCACCCTCTGTTTCCTGCCTCGCAACCATTCTTCTAGCCAATTTATTATTACACCCCTGATTCCATGAGCCTTAGTTTTTTCAATCAGTCTTTTGTGCGGCACGGTGTCAAACGCTTTTTGAAAATCTAAATACACTACATCAACCGCCCGATGTCTATCGTAATCGTCAACCACGCTTTGGAAAATTCTAAAAGATTAGTTAAGCAAGATTTGTTTCGCCTAAATCCATGCTGCGTATTTCTAACAAGTTTATGGTATTCTAAGTGTTCGACTATACGATCCCTAATTATTGATTCCAAAAGCTTACCTACAACAGACGTTAAACTGATTGGCCTATAATTTCCCGCCGCACCTTTATCGCCTTTCTTAAAGATAGGTGTTACGTTTGCTAACTTGAAATTATCTGGTACGCACCCCTCAGAAATAGACGCATTAAAAATCTTTGTTAGCGGCACAACAATGCTATCTTTTAATTCTTTTAGTTGTATGGGATATATGGAATCCGGACCCGGTGATTTACGCGTTTTCATTTTATCAATATAGCGCATTACTTCCCCTTCACTAACGACAATATTATCCAAAATATTACCATTATCAAAAGGTATTATGTCTATGACCGTAGGGATATTCGTTACATCTTCTATAGTAAAAACTGACGTAAAAAAATCGTTTAGCAAGGTAGCCATTTCCTTGTTTTCAGAGACTAGATCTCCATTTACATTTTTTAATGGACCTAAGACACTTTTTACTAGATTTCTATTGACGTATTGAAAGAATCGCTTGGGGTTTTCTTTACCGTCACGAGCTATGGATTTCAAATTCGCGTTTTGACTTTTTTATTACACTTTTAGCTTCACGCCTTAGAGATATGTAGTTGTTTCGTAACAACAGATTATCTTTATCGCACTTATATAGCCTATAAGCCCTATCTCTACTCTTTATAATGTCTCCTACTCTACAAGTAAACCACAAGGGCTTGTTGTTTACTTTCGCACGCTTAATTTTGTACGGTACACATTCCTCATTTATAGTCCTAAATACAGTTACGAACGATTCCCACATTAGTTTTGCGTTGGAGTTCCCCATTACGTTTTCCCAATTGACGTGTGAAAATTTATTTCGAAATTTACTAAAGTCTGCGTGCTGGAAGTTAGGAATTTTAGTCGAGTTAGTTGGTTTCGAGTGACTTACTGAGAGGACAAACTCTACCATATTGTGATCGCTATTGCTCAACGGTTCTATTACTTGAAGCTCAGTAATTAGCCTATCATCCGTAGTTATTACTAAATCTAAAATACTGTCCAACCTCGTAGGTTCCCCAACCTTTTGAATAAGAAAGCTATCCTCGAGAAAATTAACTAAACGATTACCTTCTGCGTCTCCCTGCATTGTATCGTAATTCACGTTGGCGCAATTAAAGTCACCCATAACTAAAGCCTGCTCACTACCGATTATTCTCTTTAGTTCACGATATAACGCTTCGTCCGTATCAGCTGTTTGATTTGGGGGCCTATATAACCGCAACAAGAAGTTTGAAATCGTTCAATTTAAGTTCTGCTATAGTCGAATCTATCGGTTCTGGAATTGAGTGCTTTACTTCTATAACGTTCGCAATATTATCTTTGATATACAACATAACACCGCCTCCTCGCCTACCTATTCTGTTTTTAACAAAAAGTCTATAACCTTTAATTTGATACTCCCCTACAAAGTCACGTGTTTCAGTGCTAAGCCACGATTCATTTATCGCAATTAAATCATAGTCTTTACAAGCAATTAAAGAAAAAAAATTCGTTTATTTTATTTCGTAGGCTACGAGCATTTAAGGATAGAACCTTCAAATTGTTTGTAATTGCGACACCTTCGCGAGCGCGGGGGAAATTTGTGGAATTTACGCTGGGACCGTTCGGGTTACGGCAGCCTGAAAAGAAGAGACAGTATTATGAAATAGTCTTCCTAAACGCGCAGCTCCAACTTCATTAAGATGAAGTCCATCTTCGAGGAACAAGTCTCTCCTGCCGTAGAAACTGTTCCAAAAATTTGCAAAATGCACTCCTTCCTGTTGGCAAAGAGACTTTAGGTTATTGTTAATATAGGTCGCCTTGCTGTAGAAATCGCTTCGTTGGATAATTCGAGGAAGTATACCTGTTAAAACAATCTTATTAGTTTTCTCCTTTAATCGCTCTAATAAGTCCCTGTACCTAGCTAGCAGTTCTTCCGATCTAGAATTTAAAACGTTATTAGTACCGACATGAATAACATACGTTGTGTCCTCGGAGGTACTGTCTGTAAAATGGTCAACATTATTAGTTATATCCTCCACCCTTGCACCAGGGTAGCAGTAACGGCGCCTACGACGAGGGTTTCTCCCACAGAATTCCTCGAGCTGCCCTCGAACAATGGAATCACCAACGAGTCGTATTTCCGGTTCATCAGTATCTTCGAACCCTAAAACAGAAAACTTATTGCTTGTTATTACTGGTAGACAAGGCTTTGCTTTTCTCAATGGGGCTCCATTTCGCACTCGAACGAAGGGTTGGGAACTAGGGGAAGAGAGGGGGCTATTAGTACTATTTATATTACTAATAGAAACTGAGGCAGGAGGGGTCGTAACTGGAGTCTCAAGGGATTCTAATTTTGCCGTCAGGAGCATCACGCTTTCTTCAAGTCTCACCCTGGTCTGCCTCTCACGGTCTAATTCGTTCCTCAGCACTTCCATGCTTGAGCACCACCTGCAAACTAACTGATCATTATTATTAGCCATTGTAAACGCGTAAGCAGCAAATTTCCCTTCACAGCGACTGCAAGTACTTGACGGGGGTGCCATGCTTTTAATTAGTTAAACAAAAACAAAAAGAAAAAACAAAAAACGAGCGTTTGGAAATTAATAAATTACAACGTAGGTCCACCGCGTTCTTGAAACGCAGAAACAGGATCTTGTAACACAAATTTATTACTAAATTAATATAGAATTAAGCTACCGACGAAAGAAATGTTAAAGAAAAAGTATTAAATGGAGCTTATCTGGTCGCTGACTTAATCCTTTTTTTCCCACGGTAGGTGACCCTTTTCGAGGTCAGGTAGTGTGTGAAGGAACTCTGAACCTTAAAAAACCACGTTTCTGATAGATTTGAAAAACAACAAAAACAAACCAAGGGAATTTGAACCTTATGACTGCACGTTTTCTGATTGATTTGAAAACCAAAGAAGGCAAGCCACGTTCAGTAGCCTTGGTTTGATCAAATAATATAGTACTGAATAACGTCAATAAATGAAATATATAGTTTTGGAATATTTAAATTTCTGAACATTGGAGAGGTATGAGATTGAGTTATCATTGTTTGTGTATGTTCGTATGTATTTTTTATGGATTACTTCTTGCGGATATCGATACAATTCTTTGTACTACCCTCTGCTGCGATTCCATATTGTGTGGGTGAAGAATAAATGAGGGCATTTTTTTTTTTTTTTTTTTTTTAATATCATGTAGAAAAATCTAGATATTTTGATTTGATATGTTGTGTATGGATTTTGAAATTTTATTTTTCATCTAACTTAATGCCAAGAACTTTAACTTCATTTACTTTTGCAAAAGGAGTGTTTCCAATTATTGATGGTGTGCGCGCGATCAGTTTTTAATTACAATCATACATGATGATTTTGTCAAGTTCAGTAAAATCTTATTTGCACACATTCATTTATAGACATGATCTAATTGCCTGTTCACTTCGTTCATTAGGGAGTTGATATCATGGTCTGTAGAAGCGAGTGTTGTATCGTCTACATACGGACACAGTTTAATGTTGTTGATCGATAAAAATCATTTACATGCATTAAGAAAAGTAAGGATCCAAGGATAGATCCTTGTGGAACCCCTTTCCAATACAGCATATTCTGATGAAATGTTATTTACTTTAACATACTGGTGACGATTAAAGAGATACGACTTCAACCAATTTAGCATATTTCCCCTTATGTCATGTGTTTAATTTATTTAGTAAGATATTATGTGAGAACGTATAAAAGGCTTTAAAAAGGTCATACATGAGGCGGACAAGACCCCTGTACAGAGACAGCAACTGAGTGGGAGGGAAGGAACTGCGGAGGCGGTACAGCACATCTAACTTCTGAGAAGCTGTTTGGGAAAGAGAGTATACGTGATCTTTCCAGGAAAGATCACGAGAAAAGAAAACGTCAACAAAGTTAAGAGAAAAGGAAGGATGGAGTTGTGCGTGTGTTGTTGAAGGTAAGGGGATAGTCGTGTGGAAGATTGTGACGAGTCGACAGATAGAGGAAATGAGTTTCTGAGGCATTGAAAGCCACAAGGTTTTCTCTGGCCCAATCAAAGATAGCAGAAAAATCAGAGGTCAGGTGTTCCACAGCCGTCCTACGCGAATCATGGAGTGACTGTTGAGAGGGACTCTTTGCGAAGCGGGTGAAGTGAAGAGTAGAATTATCGGCATAGGAGTGAGTAGGGCAAGAAGTGCGAATTAAAATATCATTAATAAATAAAAGGAAAAGAGTGGGTGACAAGACAGAACTCTGAGGAACACCACTGTTGATAACTTTAGGAGAACAGTGGCCATCTCCAGTCGCAGCTATAGATCGGCCAGAAAGGAAGTCAGAAATGAAGGCACAGATAGGAGGATAAAAACCGGAGGAGGGCAGTTTCGAAATTAAAGATTTGTGTCAGACTATCAAAAGCTTCAATATGTCTAGCGCAATAACAAAAGTTTCACCGAAATCCCGAAAGGACGATGACAGAGTTAGAGATATATGCAAGATCGCCAGCGGAGCGTCCCTTGCGGTACCCATCCTTTTAAGGATAGATTAAAAAACTTTAGAAAGGCAAGAAATCAAAGCAATTGGACGATAGTTGGAGGGTTGAGAGCCGTCACCCTTCTTTGTGGCAGGCTGAATGAAAGCGAACTTCCAGCAGGAAGGAAAAGTACCAGATGAAAGACAAAGACGAAAGAGTTTGCTTCGGCAGGGTGTCAGCACAGCAGCACAGTTCTTGAGAACAGGATGAACACCATCAGGACCGTACGCCTTCCTAGAGTTGAGCCCAGATAGGGCAGAAACAACATCTTAGTCTCTGTATACAATTACAATTCGTCTATTGCAGGGGTTCTTAACCGGGAAGAGAGCTTTTGAATTTTTTATATTTTATATTAAAAATAAAATTCGATACAGGCGTGGGTGAGGGAAAATAAGTTTGGTAATGACAAAAGTAGGAAATTGTGAAGAAAGTTTGAGAACCGCTGGTCTATTGTATACAATTCTTTCAAATACTTTACTGGTGAGATGGAGATTGGCCGGTAATTGGGTGGAGAATCAGAGGTGCCTGATTTTAATACTGGACAAACCCTGACTATCTTCAGGTAATCTGGATATACGCCTTGTACTATATCATCTGATATTACTTTGTATATTTTTACTGGAATTGAACTGATAGGCAGCGCTTTTATTTAAGTTTTTCAATGTAGCTGAGGTTTCATCTGGCAAAATTGGTTCAAAGAAGAATGTATTTGGTGTGGGTTATGGCATTATTGTTAGTAGTGTGTCTAATTCTGGAATGGCTGCTGCCGTATTACTTCCTATTTTTGAAAAGGAATTGTTTAATAAATAAGCCATATATCTTTGGGATCACTGGAGGAAATTCCATCCTGTGATAACTAAGTTACGGGATTTGTCTTTTCTTTTTGGACGTTAACTAAAACCTTTAAAGTATCCTACAATCCTTTAGGATTAGATTTTTGTTCCGTCACTTTAGAACAATAATGGTCCACTTCTGCGGTTTTTATGAGCGAATTTAGTTTGCTACAATAATTTTTATACGTTCCTTCGTTGATAATATTCTTCTACAGTTTACAGAGAATGTTTATGGTTTATGCTCACAATGAGGGTTAGTGTGATCCACTGGTTATAATTATTTTTTGACAAGAGTTTCGACTTTATAAGAAAATTAGCATTAAATATATCCATTAGCTGTTTCAGAATGTTTGAAATTTTGTCTCCATTTCACAGTTCCTTTCATTTATTCTCGACCAGTTAAAACTTGATATTTCTCTAATAAATTTCAATTTATTATTATAGTTGTAGGCCCTATTGTCAATTTTATTTTCTCCTGTATTTGTAAATGGCTAATTAGCATTGTGTATGTGGGCAGGTGGTCTGTAATATGGAGCAGTCCTGAAGCCATGACTTCCCAAAGAGGGGGGGGGTCGAAATTGTAGAAAGGTGGACCTTTCGGTGCAACGACTTCATCACTGTGGAAGGAGTTTTGAGAAGTTTATAGTAGTGTGTGTGGTTTCAAAAAATATAAAAAAATGTGTTTAGTAAATGTTATGTATTACATAAGTTATAACTATGGTTACAAAAGTATTTGGTAACCTTTGGTTTTCTTCCGCCCGAATTGTTCATTCTGACGAAGGTCAAGCTTTTAACTCCACTTTAGACCGACAGTTTAACGTGGAATCCGAACCACGCCCGACCAGCAGCCCAACGTCTTAACCACTAAGCTACCTAGAGTACCCATTTATCTACCAACCACTTTCTTTATTGTGTGGAAGGATGAACAGCTGGGTTTTGCTGAGCGCCGCCTGCCGTCACCGGGTCTCGATCGCGGGGCCGATGGATTCGTAGTCAGCAACGCTAACCACTACACCACCGAGGCGATTTTATAATATATATATATAGTGGTCCAAAAGTCTTGTCTATTTTGCTGAAATAATATTTTTTTTTTATTTTCTACAGGCCACAGATGATGGATGTACAAGAACGTGTGATGGTAGTAACACCACGTATCCAAGGGAAGTGCAAAAAAATTCGAAAGAGGATTTCACAAACCAAGACCTACAGACAAAGCAATTCGCGAGCTGGTCAATAAATCTGAAGCAACAGGCTCTGTTCATGATGAGGCATGATCTGGACGTCCAGGTACCTCTTAAGAAAATGTCGAAATGGTAAGAGATGCCTTTGAAACAAATCCTAGAATGTCAACTTGCATAGCATCACGTAGACTAAGCATACCAAAAACGACTGTTCTAAGAATTTTAAAATCAACATTAAATAAAAAAGTTACCATATTCAAGTGCTATCATACACGAGTTACACGAAGAGGATTATCCAAGACGAGCAGCCATGTGCACAGAAATTGAAAAAATTTCATACCAAAAAATTATTAAACCACATTCCCTTCAGCGATGACGCGACATTCCACACATGCGGAAAGGTTAATCGACATAATTGTCGTATCTGGGCTAGTAAAAAACCAACCGAGTTTTACGAATGGGGTAGAGATTCTCCCAAAGTTAATGTTTGGTTGGGTATGACAAGATCGAAGATTTACGGACCTTTTTAATTTGCAGAAGCTACGGTAACAGGGCCAATTTATCTTGACATACTTCAGCAGTTTTTTGAACCCCAGCTTCGTTCAGATAGCATTCTCGACATTGTCGTCTTTCAAGATGGAGCTCCATATCACTATACAAACATTGTTTGGACGTACCTTGAGCTCTTACCAAATCGCTGGATTGGACGTGGTGGAAACAAACCTGGGGCAGCATGATATCTGAACTTAACAGCATTACTTAGGGTAAGAATACAAAGAAAGCAGGCTACCCGCTTGCCGGTTTCCAGCGCTGGTAGGCGGACACAGAAGACGCAGGCTTACCTGCGAGTTGTGGTCTAGCTGTCGTCTGACGAAGATTTTCTTTTGCTCGATAGTGCTTATGCACGCCTACACGAGCGGGCAAGCGAGAAAAGAATGTTTTGTTCATTCCGGTAAACTTGTCAGCGCGGGCAACCAGCGCCGACAAGTTTGAACATGCTTCTATTGTGTGCGGCTGCGCTCGATAGCATGGTCACATTTATGACTCTTAGTCATGGTAACCCGCAAGCGAGTAGCCTGCTTTCTTTGTGTTCTTACCCTAAATTTGGACTTTTTTGCGTGGGCTTTATAGAGTCTGAAATTCACAAAACAAGTTACAGACCTGCAGGATCTGCGAACCCGCCATGTCGCGGCAGTCGCTAAAATAACTCCCGAGATGCTTAAGAATGTGTTCCACAATGCAATGGACAGATTTGAGATTTGCACACACACTAATGATGCTCACGTGAAATCTTAGACCTAAGCTTGATAAATAAATATACATCTAATTATGTTCCTATATTTTTATCCAAAAAGACTATTATTTCAGCAAAATGGAGACTTTTGGACCACCGTGTGTGTGTGTGTGTGTGTGTGTATTATATATTATGCAATATCATGAATATTGGTACTAAATTATGTTCTATTTCATTTCTAGATTCTCAGGAAAGCTAAGATTAGGTATTATAATAGTGTAACTGTAAATGAATTTGGAAATAAAAATATCCTTAGCCTACCTTACCATGCACATTTCAAATATCTTCCTAACTTACTTAAAACAATTGGTATCAACGCAGTATCTAAGTATAATACAATTAAATCTTGCCTAATAAATAGCCAGGATAATGCGATTGGCTGCGAGTATTCGATCGGATGTACACAATGTAACGAGGTGTATATATAGGAAAAAATGGGAAAAAATTTGGATTTTGGGGTAAAACAGCAAATAATTCTAATGCATTGTTTAACCATATGTATAGATGTAATCGTAGTATGAAGTGGGAGAGTTCTAAAGTGCTCGTTGAAAACACAGATATAATTGAAAGGATTATCCTAGAATGTGCATTCATCCATTTTAAAAATAATTTCAATAACAGTGCAGAAATGTATAAAGTTCACAATATCTCGTTAAAGTTACTTTTTTGCCTTTAATCAGTGCTTGTTAACCTCGTGCTAATCTCTTCATTTCTCTTCTAATGTACGAGTACATTAGCTATATATTTTCGTCATCTCGCCTTCTCCCATTATTCCCCGATGTGTATTGTTGAAAACATGCAAGGCCTTGGAATAATTTTTTCTTTTTCCTTGTGGTTTTGCATCATTCATTCATTTCACATGTTTAAATGTGAAATTCATCACACACACACAGGGTGGTGTATCGAGGCAAGAACAAGTAACGCGATACGATTGGCAAAAATGTATCGCGTTACGATACTAGATATATGAATAATATATGTATCACGATACGATACACACACACACATATATATATATATATATATATATATATATATATATATATCAGTGGCGTGCGGTCCATGGAAGCAAGGGAAGCAATGCTTCCCTACTCAAAGAAAGAAGAAAATGCTGTATTATACTTTAAAGTTTAAACAGTTCAATATGTGTTAATAATTTGTACAAAATCATTTTATTATACTATTTATAGCATTTGATTGGTAATCAGGTGGATACATAGTATATACATTGGTTGCCGTTCGTGCAAGAACCTTTGAGAAAGCCGACGCAAAAAATCTCGAGTTGGACAACAATTGACGAAATGCATCCTTTTTCCCAATGACTTTCGCTTTTTTTTTTACTGTTACAAATTGTTTCTTTCCATTCTAAAAACTCATTTAATGTTTAATAATGTAGTATTTATTGAATACAACAAGTTTCATATATAGTTTTTCTACTAAAAAATTCCCCATGTTAAGCGAAAAAGAATATATATTTATCGTTATTTTATCCTTCCCTGTCAAAAAGGAAGCAATTTAGATTTCGCTGTCCAGATCTTATAGTTAATTTTTTTGAAATATCTGGCAACTTATACGTGCTGTAAAAAGAAAGAAGAATATAATTAACCTACAAGTAAAGTAAGTAGATGATTATATGTGTTTTGTTTTTATTATATACGAGTATTTTAAAGTTTTTTTTATTTTATATAATCTTTGTTTTTGCTTGAATTGCTTCCCCTTGACGAAAAATCAACGCACGCCACTGATATATATATATATATATATACACACGCACATCATATATGACGTATTATGAAACAACTGAATTACTTTCTATTTTTATTGAATTTTATAGTGACCTCAAAAAATTCATCATTCCGGGGAAAAATCACTGACTGAGTCTATGATAAAGTATCGCGTTACTGACACTTATTTGTATCGTAGCTTTCGATACGATACAAATAATAAAAAACCTATCGCGATACGATACAAGATACAGAAAATGTATCACGATACTTCGCCACCCTGTATATATATACAAGGTATCTACAGGCAGTAGCACCCGCAGGAGGAGGGCATTTGGACCCGTGCCTCCCCACCCCCCGTCGTCCATAATATGTATATAAATATTGCTATCATCGTATGAAACTTTTCCTATAAGCAGATATATACATGAAATGCACAAAAATAAAAACCAGTTATCATTATTGACAAAATTTTTGGATTTTTACCAAAGTTACGAGTTGGTATGAAAAATCAGAAATTCTTTGATAAAATATAAAAATCTAGCAATATTATAAAACACGGGAAATCTACCGAAAATATATGATGATGATACCATTTAATGATATTTACACCGTTTAATGTATATACAGCCTCGTTTGAATCTAAAATTTATGCATTTTCGCGATTATAGGTGCAAATAAAATAAGGTAAACGACATCAAATTATTTACCCACAAAATCTTTATTTTTTTTCTCGAAATTTTTTACACTGGTGAAACTTCATATTTACATGCAATAGCCGATATTTTTTTTATAGCAAATTGCTATCTATGTTGTATGTACTGTGCTTTCATTGCTTTTGTTTAACTTATAACAGTATAAATACTCGAGATTACTTATACAGTAATGTGTTATCGTAAATATCCTCTACAAATTACCGTGTATATATATATATATTAACGTATTGGAAGTGCTCCCTCGTCAGAAAATCCTGTGGGCGCTACTGTCTACAGGGTGGCCCATACGCCCCAATTGGTTATAATTAAAGCGAAAATACAAAAAAATCAAAGTAAAAAGTTTATAAGTAGTTTAGAAATATTTTGAAGAACTGAAAGTACCCGACATACCCACCAAAGATGAACGCACTGCATTCAAGTTCATTAACGGAGTAAAATTACAAGAAGCCAAGGCTGTAAATGTAGTACTTAGTAGAAGGCCTGAGTGACCAACTTTGTGATAATGATTTTAAGACACGAGTTAAATCTAATAAAATGGTGGCGAAGCATTTTTCAGTATTTACTATGGTGCCAAACAGCCCACCTTCGCCCTCACCCCTCGGGCTTCATCCCGTTGAAAATTTGACCACTCCCTCTAATTTCAATTCCAGGAGAAAACACTGGCGAAAACCCAACATTCTTTCTCATTGATTCCAATATGTGCCTATTTCTCCAAGTCGTTCAATTCTCGAGATTGTGAGAGGGTAATCTTTTAGTTTAACATCGCATATTAGGTAGGTATATTTTTAAGTTGTGTTTAAACGTTACAAATTAATTTTCTTTTTATTTTTATGTCTCCAGCCTAATTTCAAGATTGTTGGATTTCACTCTGCTGACTTTATGTTCTGCATAGTTTTGGTATGCCAAACAAAGGCTTGTGACAATAGCATTGTATTCGGTGCTCCAGTAACGAGGACTTCAACCGCAAATATCGTGGCAGCCATCTTGGATTTATTTTTGGAGGACTTTGATGTTATTCTATGGGTCATACCATATACTGACTGGACTAAATGGTATGATTTATGAGGGACGTCCGAGATTAGTTTCGTTGCTTTGGGTTGAACATTTTCAAGCCTTTGTATGTCTTTTCTCAAAGATGGGGGCCCAGAACTGCACAGCGTACTCGAGGTAGGGTCAAACCAACGCATTGTAGAGAGGAATAACATTTTTGCTTCGGTACGAGAACTCTCTCTTAATATTACCTAGTATCTTATCACATTTTTTTTTTTTTAACTTGGCCGCGGTTTGGAAAACTTGAGATCACTGCTTATAAAAACCCGGAAGTCCTTTTCCAAATTGGTCATTGCAAGTTCCTGCCCTTGCTGTAAATAGTTTGCGCATCAGTTTTGGGATCCAATGTGCAGCACTTTGCATTTGTCCACGTTAAAAGGCATTTGCCAAGTGATTGACTAATTCGCGAACCGATCTAGATCATTTTGAATTTTCAATTCCGCACTGCCCACACACAAGCCTAACTTAATGTTAATAAATTTTGATGTGGTGCTTAATATACCAATGTTTATATTGTTTATGTAAATAATGAACAAAAGCGGTCCCAGTACTGACCTTTGTGGGACGCCACTTGTTACTGATGTCCACCCTGAAACTTCACCGTTTATCCTTCCGTTCCCTCTCACTGAGACACTCAATTCACGCGGCCACGGTGGGTTATACCAAACGCTCTTACCTTTGCCATAAAGTCACTTATGTGACACTTTGTCGAAAAATGGTGTGAAATTCAAATATACAGTACTACGCCTACTGACCTGGAGCGATCGTATTCCGAAAACATGTGGAAGAATTCCAGTAGGTTAATCAGACAGGACCTATGCCTACTCCATGTTTTTCTGTACGTTTCACTTTTCTAATCTGTGTCTTGACTAGAGATGGAACCCGGTTTTAAAAATAGGTTTTTAACCGGTGATCAAAATTTTTAATCATCACCGAAACCGACGATAAGAACCGGTTTTCACATTTTTGCCCAAGTCTCCGATCACTTTGGTCCATTTTCTATGAAACAAACTTTTCCAAACGTTTAAAAACATAGTAATTACGTTTTGCATCGTTTCGTATCGTTTTTTGATTGTTTATAAGTGTAAATAATTGATGCTTCAGTCTTGAATGTTATGTGGATGATTGCACATTGATCAGTTAAGATTCTAAGATTTAATATTCTATCATGTATCAGAAATCAAATGCTTGGTATCATTTCACTCGTAAGAATAAAGAAGAAGCAGAGTGTATTACATGTCACAAAGTTTTAAAGTGTTGTGGAGGTTCTACTTCAAGTTTATCATCCCACAAGAAAAATATTCATGGCATAAACATCGACCAGATTAATCAGCCATTTAAGAAACAAAGAACAGTGGAAGAGTTTGTGCAAAAAAAGTCCATAGAAGAGGAAATTTCGAAACTTGAGTGTGTAGATGGACTGAGTTTCCAATCAATTGCTAAAAGTTAATTCATTCAAGAAAGCCTAAGAAAGATAAAATACGACAAGCCTCATCCAACTTCCCATAATGGTGTCAGAAAAATGGTGCTTAATTTTTATGGGAAAAAGAAACATGAATTGGTCAACTACTTCAAGAATCAGGCGAGACAAGGAATCCGCTATTCATTAACTATAGATGAGTATACACCTTTGCAAAACCAAAGATATATTAATATTAATGTTCATGATGAAAATCAACATTGGTCTCTTGGTCTCATGAAAATAAATGGTTCTCTCGATAGCACCAAAACTACTGCAATCGTTAGGAAAAGATTGGAAGACTTTGGCTTAGACCTACCTAGATAAGCATATCGTGGGTTGCACCACCGACGGTGCCTCAGTAATGGTCAAATTTGGAAGAGAAATAGTACCTGATCACCAGCAATGCATTGCACATGCTATACATCTCGCGGTTTCGGATATCTTGTATTAAAAAACTGCTGAAAATTCAG
This sequence comes from Bathynomus jamesi, assembly GCA_023014485.1. NCBI lineage: Eukaryota > Metazoa > Arthropoda > Malacostraca > Isopoda > Cirolanidae > Bathynomus > Bathynomus jamesi. The sequence goes on along the minus strand of JAJOZX010002684.1, from coordinate 53,931 downwards.
TTGAAGGGGAAAGTGACCCTACCCCTGAACATGACTCCAGATTCCTGGGATCTTGGGAGCATTGCTCCAGTAAATTTGACCATAAGAAAAAGTAAATTTGGGTTTGGGTTTTGTTCATCCGCTAGACGTTATGCAATTTTTTTGCGTATACGTTCTTGTACAAACCAATTTTTTTAAATTACAAATTTAGTTATTTTAAGTTTAGTTGGTAATTCCATATTTAACAATTATTTTTAGTTTTTGTTAAGCTTCAATGTTTTGATAATTAAAATTTTATTAAAACGTATATTTTTTTAATATAAAATTATCAGGATTGGACTATGTTCCATTGATCTCGGCCAGGTTTGATAAATTGGCCAGATAATTACTTGTGCGGTTTTAAGTAATCCACCATGACTCTAGAATTGAAAAGTTTAGTTAAGTTTAAACTTACTTTTACTTACTTTAACTTACCTACTTTTACTTACTCTTCCTTACTTTTACTAAGTTTAAAACACTTACTTTTACTTACTTTCATTGTACTATATTTACTTACTTTTACTCACTTTTACCATACTATATTTACTAACTTTTACTTATTTTGTATTTTTTCAGGTAGTCAATAATTAATAATGGATCCTAATATTGATGAAGTTGGAGAGAAAAGTGAGGGTGTTAAAAGGGGTTACTTTTGTGGTCAATGCAAGAACAAATATTCAAAGAAGCAAAACTGGGAGGAACATTTTAATTCCAAAAAAAATATTTGTTACAATACAAGAGGTCCCAGAGTTTGGGCCCACAGCTTAGATATTGCAGTAAAGAAATATCAGGATGAAGTGCAGCAAAGAGATACGGCAAAGCAGTCATTTAGTTTGTTCACAAAATGTGCTAGTGCTAGACCTCAGAAAAATGAACCAACTTCATCAACTGCTAATCTAGAAAATGAAACTTTTTCACTAGATGTTTCACAGACTGAAGAAAGTGCTTCTCCTCCACCTAAGAAACAAAAGGTAAGTGAGGAATCTGCGCATCAGACTAACAAAACTGCTTTAGAGGAATTTGAAAATTCCCAAATCCAGAAGACATTGAATGCAATTTTGCGCCTAACAAAAGAAACTCACCAAGCTGTTGTGGTTAATAAAGAGAGGAGTCAAAATATGCCTTCAAGTTCAAGTGTTGCATCCAAATCTAATAAAGCAAAAAGCAACAAATTTGACATTTCCATAGCCCATTTAAGCAAGTGTAAATCAATACAAGAAATCCTGAACAATGATTTGATCAAATCTACATTCAAATTGGTGGAAAAGAAGGATCTAGGGCATGATGATGATTCATTTTCAGTACCAAGTGATATAATGGAAAACATTGCAAATAGTGACACTAATATGCCTGATGTAGATATAGCTGTTGAGGATGAAGATGATAATCAAGAAGATATTGATGATGCTTCTGATGATCATCAAAGAGCTGCTGTTTATGAAGTAATGAAAACATCATCTCGGAACACTACTAAACGCATAGAAGACTTATGTGGCAACATCTTATACTACATAATGAAAACAAACACTGCATGGGCTCTATATCCAGTACTTCTAGCTGTATTACATAGGTCAGGTTGTGAGGTTGGAAATTTGAATCATAGCACACATGCGTGCGAGACAATTTGTGAGCGATTAGATAATCAACTTAAAGAACAAACTTCAGTAACAATAACAGCTGACATTGGAACAATTTTGGGATTAAGCATGCTAGTTGTATTAGTTATGAGTGAAGAAGATAAGACTGTAAAACTTGCTGGGATAAATTTAGTTCGCAGCAAATCAGGAGTTTATTTGGCCAATGAAATTTTTGATGTGTTGAAGTCTCCTAATCACTTGAAACTATCTGAAGAAGCAATTAAATCCAAGGTATCTGGAATGGTTGGAGATGGGGCTTTTTGTAAGGACAACGAGCCATTTAAAAACGAAATGAAAAAGTTGTTTGGAGAAAATTTCAAATTTCGATGGGACTTAATGCATCTTGTGAACAGAGCCCACGTTGATGCATTGAAGAAAATTTGTAAACTAAGTGAGCTTTTAGACTTTATTCAGAATCACTCTTCAAATCTGAGATCAGGCCTTGACTATACCAATATGGTTCTTGACAATATCATTGGTTTTAAGAGACCAAAACTCAAATCTGATACTCGCATGGTTAATTACGAATTTGATCAATTTGACAGATTTGTGGAAAATTGTTTTTTTTTTTATCATCCACAAGAGAAAGAAATTAGTGCCAAGTTCTATGTATTGATTTCCTATGTAACAAAGATTATGTTGCAAGTAGCTCAAAAAACCACAGTTAGTGCAGAATTTGTAGAAAATATATTTTATAAAGAAGGAGGGAAAACTGTTATGTTAAGAGTGATGGAAACAATTTCCAAATTAGCTAATGGAGGAAATGCAAATGATGTAGTTTCTGAATTTAAGCACGATACCACAGGGCAGCAAAAGGAACTAACAGCTGAGGATTACATCCTAAATGAAGTTTACAAATACATCAAGAAACGTTCTGATTACTACCAGGTTGCTGAAGTTGCTAGACCATCCAGAACCAGATCTGAAAGTAGTTTTACAAAAGACTCAGTGATAAATTGGCTGACAGAATATATAGAACAGCTGTGGAAAGGAATCACAGAGAGATTAAAGCATTTTGATAAAGATGGATCAACTGCCTGGAGTGAGCACCAGCTGAAGGGACATTCTCCATTCTTGGTTACATTGTTGAACACAAAGGATCCATTAAGCCATCTCATTTGACTAAGCTGTGCAGAATTGTGAAGGAGGGTCCAGCTCCAGGCACTAGATCTGCTGTAATGATCACACAGAAAGCCATTGATCAGTGGCCAAGCATACATGGCGGTAAATTCACAACAAATGCCTACAATACATGCAAGGTCTATCATCATCCACTGTTGCTGCTGCCAGGGTTGTGGAGTCGGTCCAAAATTTTCGGACTCCGACTCCACACATTGTAAAAATTCGACTCCGACTCCACACATTGTAAAAAATCTAAAAATCCGACTCCGACTCCTCACATTTTAAATATACGACTCCGACTCCTCTAGTGTTTCACTCTATAATTATCATAATAATAAGACATTTCATCACCACCACATGAATCGTCAGGTTACTTTCTAGGATAAGGGAACATTCAAATATTAAGAAGGATATTGACTTGTAGATATTATCATATTAAGGGATTTTTATTTTTTCCAATAATATATATATATATATATATATATATAAATGAAAAAGATTCTCTTAAACATAATTAAGGTCTAACCAGTAGTAGTCCTACTTAAAATTGAATAACCCTTAACCTAGTGGCTATAACCAGGGTTGTGGAGTCGGTCCAAAATTTTCCGACTCCACACATTGTAAAAATTCGACTCCGACTCCGACTCCGCCCTGAAACGTGCGACTCCACAACCCTGGCTGCTGCAATGAATAAATAAACTTAAGGTGAGTTATAAACTGTACATTATTGTATTATTATGTTTAGCTAAAACAATTTGTAATTGGTATGTCGTCAATTCAAGAGTTTACTATCATTAACCTATCTAGTGGTGTAAGGGGAAAAAAAGTAAATTCAGAGCTGTGCTCCAGTAAATTTTTTCAAATCTGGAGTCATGCCCCTGAAGATGAAGCCATCGAAGAAGATGAACACTGCACATGAGTTAAGCGAAGATGAGTGTGAAATTTTATGCACCGATACAATTTTTGAGTCCGACATAGATGACGTAATTGTTCTTCCAAAACTTCGAGAGGATTACTGAAAAGTAATAAATAAGGTGAGAAAAATCTGCCGCATATTTCGAAAGTCTCCTTTGAAAAATGAGAGATTGCAGGATTTTGTCAAAGATGAATTTAATGGAAAGGAAATGAAGCTTATCCTTGACTGTAGAACGAGGTGCAACAGTCTTTTGGCCATGATAGAAAGATTTTTGAAACTCAAAAATTGCATTCCAAAGGCCCTCAGAGTGATACGCTCAACAGAGACGATTTCAGATGAAGAATGGAATGCTCTAAAGAGCCTCTTTGACACGCTTCGTCCACTGGAAATTGTTTTGAAGGGACTCTGTTCCGAAGATGCAAATTTGCTCAAAGCTGAATTTTCCATGAAGTTCATTTTGGATAAATTTGAAAGCAAAAACAATCCTTTAGCTTTTGAGCTCCGTCAGTGTCTCATTGATCGCTACTCATCGAGAAGACAAAAAGAAGCTGTCGCCTTGCTGAGTTTTCTCCACAATCCCGAGGTCTTGAAAAATGAATCATCAGCACCGTTCTTCTTTCCTCCAAGACAAGCACTCAAGAAGTATGCGGATCATACATTTAAGAGGCTTTTTCCAAAAGCTTGCCAGATTTCAGAAACAGACGACCAAGTCCAATCAATTGCTTCGAAACTCGAAGATTCACAATGCAGCTCAGGTCGTGAAGTAAATGATGACGATCAACTTATGAACGAGTACATGTGTGAGATGAACAAACTGAAAATGAAACCCAAGAAAGATTCTTCTGAGACCTTTGACGTAAACAATGAATTCAAATATTTTGAAGCTACTTTGAATAGAAGCGAAAACTTGGATCGAATGTACGAGGCGTTGCTTACAATAAAAGCCACCAGCGTAGAGTCCGAGTGTGTGTTTTCAGCTGCTGGTTTATTCGTCACAAAGATTCGATCAAGAATGTCAGATCAGACACTTAATGCTCTTTGTTTTCTCAAGTGTTATTTCAAAAATCAAGTTCGATAATAAACTTTTTAATTCAAATGTTACACATACTTGATTGAATCAATTTAAACCTTATTTCTGTTTAATATTTTGATCATTTACCTCCCTAAAAAGCATACAGAATCCCATCGGTGAAAACCGGTAAAAACCGGCTTTAAGAATATAGCGATGGTGAAAACCGATTTTACACTTTTCGGTTATTTTCCATCCCTAGTCTTGACACGCCACCGGAAGATCATAAATTTAATTAATGTAAGAAAAACAAACCAATGTCGTGATTAATTATGATTACCTTCATAGGTAGTTTCAGACTTCCTTGCCGGACTATGGTTCAGATTTTGTTTAACTGTCAGTCTAAGGTGCGGCAAAAAGCTTGACGTTCGTTAGAATCATAGGCGTACGGCACCTAATCTTGGGGGGTGGGCTGATACAAATTTGCTCGAATTATATATATATATATATATATATATAGTATATCAAGCAAAGAACTATAGACCAGTGTCATTGACATCCCACCTCACCAAAGTATTTGAAAGAATAGTTAGACAGAAAATTTATGATTTCCTGGAGAGACAGGAAAGATTCAACGAAAATCAGCATGGATTCCGATCAGGTAGATCATGCCTATCACAACTAATAGAGCACTACAACACAGTGGTGGGCGCGGTACCAAAATTTGGGGGTGCGTTACGCGGTACTGCGGTACCTCAGCATGCCCAGTGCGTTACGCGGTACTGCGGTACTTTTTCAGGTCCCCCTGGTGCGTTCCGCGGTACTGCACACAAGAACAACACAAGTAATAGCACATATTTTCAGAAATTGCATATCGGCGATTTCGCACCTGAACTTTCTGCCATAATGGCTAAAAATCGATCTTTGTCACAGAAATGTAACACACGTGCAACCGGCTCAAAAGCAAGCACTGCACTGAGGCGTTGTGATAGGATGGCAACGTAACATGTTCTGAACGAAAACTTAACGTGTCTAGAGTTAGGCTGATGCAACACACGCAGCATTCGTCTTACTGTACTCCTGTAATAAGGTTTACTTCAAAAAAGTGTTAATTTTTTGAAAAGTCGTGTTTGTCGGTACCGCGGAAAGTACCGCGGGAAATTTGAATGCGGTAGCGGTACTGCTGTACTTTCAGCGATCCTTTGCGGTACTGCGTTATGCGGTACCGGTTTGGTAGTGCGGTAGTACCGCAGTACCGCAAAAAATACCGCAAGTGCCCAGCTTTGCTACAACAATATCCTAGATGCATTGGAAGGCAATGACAACTACGATGTTATATACACAGATTTTGCTAAAGCTTTCGATAAATGTGACCATGGTATAATAGGACATAAAATTAAAGACGGGAATAACAGGCAAAGTGGGAAAATGGATCTACAACTTCCTTAGTGATCGTCTGCAGGTCATCAAAATTCAAGGTATATCATCATCAGAATCGGAAGTACGCAGCTCAGTACCACAAGGGACAGTACTGGCCCCACTCCTGTTCATTATCATGCTAACAGACATAGACAGCGGAGTAAACAGCAATAGTATAGTAACATCCTTTGCAGACGATACAAAGATCAGCAGAAAAATCAGCGATGTACATGAAGTGGAGGCCTTGCAGAGGGACACAAACAAAATATACAAATGGTCAGAAGACAACAACATGTCATTCAACGCCGAGAAATTTCAGCTCTTGAGATATGGTAGAAAAGAAGAACTTAAACAGACTGCATATTATGCTCCAGATAGACAGGAAATTCAGAGAAGCATGAAAGCGATTGATCTCGGGATAATAATGACAGATGATGCGAAATTCGAAACACAAAATCAGATAGTGATAAATAAAGCAAAAAGAGTCGCCGGACAGGTTCTAAGAACGTTCAAGAGAAGGGACAGGACAGTAATGATTCCCCTGCTAAAAACACTGATTATACCAAAACTTGAATACTGCTCAGTTTTGACATCCCCATATAAAAAGGAAGAAACTAATAAACTAGAAGAAACGCAAAGGCATTTCACAGCCAAGATTGATGGCTGCAAAGAACTCAACTACTGGGAAAGACTACGTAAACTAAATCTGTACTCACTGGAAAGAAGAAGAGAGAGGTACATCATAATCTACATATGGAAAATGATCGAAAAACTGGTACCAAACCTAAAACTAAACCCAATTACCATTCAAACAACACTGGAAAATAGGAAAGGCAGAATGTGTAGTGTTCCCAAATTAAAAGCACGACAAGGGACCTCCTCAACCCTGAAGGAAAATAGCTTGGTTGTCAGGGGGCCAAGACTTTTCAACCAGCTTCCTAAGGACCTCAGAAACGTAACGGGGGTCAAAGTTGAAGTCTTCAAGAAAAGACTGGATGCCTGGCTCAGGACAGTACCAGATGAGCCGGGCGTGCCTGGCTATGTACGGTGGAGAGCGCAAGAAAGTAACTCGCTCCTCCACCAGGCCAGACCTAGAGGCGGGGCCACCAGCTTGACCTCTGTGTGAAGAGAGACCAACACACGAAACAACATAAGGTTCATAAGGTATATATATATATATATATATATATATATATATATATATATATATATATATATATATATATATATATATGAAATTAGGATCATCACAGGCTCAAGCTCCCTCACTTCAACAGGCCATTAGAAGCACTAATATTACCAAAGGATACGTGTCATGCTTTGCAAAATTAATTAATTGTATGATTTTTCTCTTTTTATGCAACTTCCATGATGTATTGTAATCCCTACCGGTACTTAGTTAATTTTGATTAATAGGGCATAAGACTATATCAAATATTTTATTCATGCATAAGAAAGATAATAAAAACTTGTGAGCCAACACAACTTAAATAAATTTAGTAGCACCTACTATGCTCACAATGTAATATGAAAGTTGAAACAACATATCTTCTGAGAAATATTAATTAAAGAAAACACATCAGTATAACAGTGGAAACAAAGGCATTTCCTGCAAAAGGGAAAATTCTCAAAATAAGCAATTTCATTTTGTTGCTATTTATAAACTAAAATTATTACAAAAATGAAATTATACTAGCAAGTTTAAAGGAATAGACCTAGGGACTAAGGCTTTACCTATTTAATTTGGCTAATAAGGTATTAGTAGTAACTTACCTAATTATAAAAATTTCAACTTACCAAGTAATTCACTATTCATGATAAGCTTAGAAAGCAATTAACTCACAACAAGGATTAGATATTCTTTTGAATTTTTAAGCAAAGTCTTATAGCCCCTATTTGAGCTAAATACCATAGTAAAATCTAGATCAAACCTGGAATAAAAAATAACCTATAAATACTAATAACAGCTTAATAAGTACTTAATAACAGCTAATAAATAAAAATATGAAATTATCTTATAATTTCTTGATCCTGAATTTATAATATGATATAAGGCTAACATTTCTCCAACTATTACAAGCTATTATTTTTTAATTTTGTCTGAATGCAAAACCAGTTTGCCTGAATTCAGCACCCCCGGCTCATACGCCTATGGTTAGAATGAGTAATTCAGATGGAAGCAAAAAATAATTTTGACCCTAACATAATGCAACGCAAACAATTTCGGGTTTTAACGAGAAGAAACGCTTTGCAGGGTGCCTCAGTCAGCCAATCAGTATCGCACTTACCTCCGCGCTGCATCATGTGATCTCGCATCTATTGTCTGTGAAGCATCTTTTCACAAGTATATGCACATTTGACATTCCTATGCCTTTTTACTTGATATGAAGATGCCATCATCCAAGTGTCCCAGAGGTGCTTCTGTTCAATGTCATTCACATCTTTTGCATTACTTAATGTGATTTAGTGTGTTTTTGGTGTGTTATTCATATTAGAATTGATTAAAATATTTACGTCCTATTTTATTTATTCTTTCAAATTTGTTTAGCAGTTTAATTTTGGAGGTCATTTGATAATTAATTTACCATTGTATTTTTGCAACAGGGGTGGAATCTACTGTACAAGAGAATGGAAAACTTCATAGAAAAGAGAAATTACTGGGTTAACCCAGTAATTATTAAGTTTTAAATTTTTTTTTTAATGTTACTTATAACCAGGGATGGGGAGTCGGCCCAAAACAACCGACTCCTGACTCCTGAGTCAGTATTTTTAAAAACCGACTCCGACTCCCGACTCTTTCAAATATATAAGTATAAATAAATGTAATAAAGTAGGTACGATAATAATACAGTTTAGTAATTTAATACAATTTTAATGTTGTATTACACAAAAATAAAAATTAACAGAAAAAGAAATTGATCTTGTATAAAATATTTATAACCTCATTAGGTTAACAATTTTAAAATTTTAATGTTGCGTACGGTACTGTAGCTAAATAAAAAAAAGTTGGTAAAGAATATTTTGTTTCCATTATATATTATGATATGCTAATATTGAAGCTAAATATTAAAAAAAGGCTAAAAAAAACATACTTAATAATTTAACTCTCTAAGGAGAATTTGTTCTTAAGAAAAGTATAGCATCAATTATGTCCTCCTTCAACTTAGCCCGTAGGTGGGATTTAATTAACCGAAGAGCTGAAAATAATCTTTCAACACCGACTTGTGTTGGTGGCAATTAGTGATGTTAAAACGTTTTTTTATGTCCATGTTATTATTTTTTTGTTTGTTGTTTTTTTTAATAATTAATATAGATATTGCCAATTTAATTATAAGGTATACTTTTGCAATGATATATATTATAAAAATAAATAAATAAATAATAAAATAGGCCATATGGTACCAGTATAGAATGTCCTTTTCAGCCTATTTCCAGAAAAAACTGGCCTCTTTCTTGCTCTGAAAGTCTTGTATCTTGAGATCCGTTAAGCTTGCGAGAACACTGGCTGGGAGCTGACTGCCCATTGTCCAACCTTTCCAGGACTCTCCCATCCATGCCTCGGATTTTGAATCTCCCACTTAACTATCCTTTAGACCCGCGATGACATATTCCCCCCCCCCCCCCCCCCCCCCGAGACCATCCATATATATACATACACATACACCCATATACATATATACCAATATATACATAAATACTTATATACACATACTTATATCTATTATATACCCATACATACGCACGCATACTCACATATATACCTACACAAACTCATACACCTCTTTTCGCCCTTTCATTACCTCCGAGATCATTTAGCATATACAGTAATATCCATACAGCCAAAAGAAACTGATTAAGCACAGACAGAGCAGCAAAGCTAGTATTTATATCCCAAATGCAAAATTCCAAGAAAGTGAAGTAAAACATGGTGCTACATTGGCTTCGTCAACATCCAAATCTGCAATAAGTACCAGTACCTGTGATATTGAAACTATATGCTCTAATCAATCTAGTGATAATGATTCTTCAATGGAAATAGAATCAGATAATGAAAGTTAAACAGCATTAGGTTAACACAAAGGTTAAAGAAAGAGATGAATATTTTAATTTTTTTAATTTTTCTATTTGGAATATATATATATACACACACACACTGGTATTCTTGCCAATCACAATTATATATATTGTTTTATACCAGTATTATGTATTTTTTATTATGTATATTATACCAGTACCTGTGATATTGAAACTAGCATATATGCTCTACCCAATCTAGTGATGATTCTTCCATGGAAATGAAGGTTAAACAACATTAGGTTAACAAAAAGTAGAGGACAATGATTATGTTTATGTTTTATTCAAGTGATTACTTATTATGCTTATTCCTTTTTCAGATGACCGTTGTCATTGTTTGACTTTATATAAATAAATAAATGATTACAAAGAGTTGGTTCTCATTTATGACAACGGTCTTAGGTACAAATGACTCATTAATTACATGAATAATAAAATAAGTCTACATACGTGGTAAATTCAAGCAACTGTCAACCACCCCAACCTAATTAAGCAACTTCAACAAACACTATCCACAATGCCTGCCGTAGAATGTCCTATCATAGGTTGTACCTATGTCACAGCAGACCTGGACCCAGCCATTGTAGCCGCACTTATAACAGCCCACTGCACGACCCATGTCCCAAGCCCGACAGTCTCTGCAAAGGTTGAGAAAGTAAGATGGCCAACCATTTCGGCTGCAGGTACCAGTGAAGACTGGGCATATTTTACGTCGCGTTGGACAGATTATGCGGAAGCTACAAAAATCACTGGTAGGGACAAAGTGGTACAACTACTTGAATGCTGCGACGATTCACTCCGCAAAGATTTGACAAGATCCGCAGGTGGAAGCCTAACAAACAAAACCGAAGATGAAGTCCTTGCTGCAATCAAGAAACTAGCTGTCCAAGAGGAGAACACCATGGTAGCCAGGGTTACCCTACACAATATGCGACAGGACCGCGATGAAACTGCGCAGTTTTGGAGCCCGTCTTCGTGGTGAGGCCGGAGTCTGCAAATTTCTTGTTGAATGCCCAAGCTGCAACAACAATGTAAATTACACTGACCCCATCCTTCATGACGTCCTTACCCGTGGAATTGCTGACCCGGAAATACAACTGGAACTCCTTGGCAACAGTAACCAGGAGATGACCCTGGAAGACGTCTTTCAGTTTGTCGAGGTGAAGGAAGCAGGCAAGCGCTCAGCATCACGACTGCTGGACTCCCATGCCGCGGAGGCCGCAGGCAGCACATACAGGAGAAGCAAGCAAATACCCCCACAAGACAAAAATGCCCCTTGTTCATATTGTGGTAAAAAAGGACACGGCAGAAGAGCCCCAGTCCACATACGCAAGAAGGATTGCCCTGCGTACAACCACAAATGCAAAATTTGCCAGCGCGACAGCCATTGGGAATCCGTATGCAGGAGCAAAGACAAGGAAAAGAGCCTTTCAGCCACTCCCAATAAAGCTGATGAGTGCGAAGGTGCGGTATTTGATCTTCTCTGCGCCACAAGCAACACTTCCGTGCCACATAAGAAAAGAGCAATCGCCCTCAACCATCATATTTACAATGAACTATCGGACATGTGGATCAAGAAAAACTCACAACCACAGCCACACATCAACCTAACAGTCAGGACTCTCCCCGAAGACTACGAGGCGCTTGGGGCAACCCTCAATGCCCACCCAAAAACCATGGTACTGCCTGCCATGGCAGACACAGGCTGTCAGAGCTGCCTCACCGGTATCAAGGTTATCCACTGCCTCGGCCTTCTCCAGGCTGACCTCATCCCTGTGACCATGAAGATGCACGCTGCCAACAACAAGGGCATCAAAATCCTTGGCGCAGCCATACTTTGCCTCACTGGCAAGGATGAACAGGGCCAACAAGTAGAAACGAGACAGGTAACATTAGGCCTGTTCAAAAATCAACTTTTTCTTATTTTCATAGGTTTCTGTACATTTTCCCATGCTTTTTGACCTGAAAAAGCCGAAAATCACAACTATTTTGACCTAGGATGTTGGGAAGCATTGCCGCATGGAGCTTTAAATTTTCTGCCTTGAAATCGGCCAAAGCGCCAATTCCGGGGTCCCTTGAATTATGTTTTGCACTTTAACTTTTGATCTAAACAAGATAGAGCAACAAATTAGGTATCAAATGAAAGAGCATAAAATTAATAAATAATAATAAATAATAAATAAATAATAATAATAATAATAAATAATAATTATCTATCATTTTTCAGGAAACAACAGAAACTCAATCAGAATCTAGAAAACCATCTACAAGTTACAACTTCACAATGGCATTAAGCAAGGAGCTGAGGGAGCTCCGTGGGCGCACAGTTGATATCTCAGAACCTCCACATACTGTCCACAGGCAGGTGTCAACTGGGCCATCTACCAGATCTCTCACTGAAACTTTCCTGGTTGGATACCCTTCAGCTTTTATCAGTGGTTCCCAGCTTCCCACCAACAGACAGGCGTTCCAGTATTCCTTAATCTTCAGAATTTACCGGAAAATGCAGGGAGGCCCATGGTTCAAGACCTTGCATATGAAACAGTTGAATCTATCATCCCATTCTGGCAGATGGCTAGGATCAAGACAATGACCAAGTACAACGCAATGAAGCTCTTCATGAAACTACATGAGAAACATCGTGCTCTGGTGAAAAGCAAAGGAAGAGCAAGTAACCCTGGAGGAAAAAGAGGAGCATTTGTGCTGGAATTAGACAGCCTGTTCGATATAGGAGCTCCAGATGCAATCCAGGAAATACAGAACAACAGACTGTTATCCAGAGAGAAGAAAGATGAGGATATCAGGTTCTACGAAGACCAAAAGACTGAGAGGAAAGGTCATATGTCTGGTCATGACAAGATTTTTGAGACAAGATCCCTGCAGCAAGCAGCGAGGAATGAAAGACTGCAGCATAGACAAGAACAAGGTAAAACTAATTACTTTGAACGTTACAAAAAGTTTTAAGTTTTACTCCATTGCGATATTTAGTATGTACTTAACAATTACTGTCTTAACATGTTGTACTATTTTACAGCTGCAGCAGAACAAGAGGCAGTTGTTCATGTGGATGACATTACCTGGGGTGACTCAACTGACAACGACGCTAACACAGAGGACATGGATTACCATCAGCCTCGTCCTGGATGTTCTCACCATCAAGACACTGTGACTAGTGTGACTTTGATGTTTCCAAGGAAGGTCATGGAATGTGATGTCATCTGCAATACAGCTGATCGTCTTGGTTTATCAGACAATCAAGTTACTGCCATGGTTTCTGCCACCTTGAAAGCTGGAGGGGCTGATCTGGATAACTTCGTCATCTCAACCTCAACAACACGTCGCAACAGAATGCTGTCCAGGTATAATATCAGCCAGAGTCACATGTCCAAGTTTTGTGAAAAACCCCACAGTATGCTGCCTTACACTGGGATGGAAAGTTGCTCAAAGATGTCTTGGGCAGTGAACCTGGAAGTACCTCAGAGACTTTAGCTGTGCTAGTGTCTGGTCCACCTTCATACACTGAAGGAAAGTTATTGGGAGTACCTGTCATCGACAATTCTTCTGGCACAGCTCAGGCTGAGGCTCAATGGATTTACTGGAGACATGGGAACTTATGGATAATGTTACTGCCCTTGTTTTTGACACTACATCAGTAACAGTGGAGTTCACAGAGGAGCTGCCAAACTGCTAGAGAAAATGCTGAACAAAAAGGTGTTTTATCTGGCCTGTCTACATCACATCCTGGAAATCCTAGTAGGAGCAGTTTGGGAGAAGCTGTTTGGGAAGGTGAAGGGGCCAGATAATCCCTGGTTTGAGCATCTGAAGGATGTTTGGATGGACTTGTCCAAGGAAAACCCAAAGATGCTGGCTATCAACAGCAAATGGCTGAAGGAAAAGAAGAAGAACAGTGAAGAAATACTCCAAGACATTCTAACAGCAGAAAGGCTTCCAAGAGCCGACTACAGGGAAATGGCTGAACTGACAGTCATTGTTCTTGGAGGAACGCCTCCTCGAGGTATTCACTGGAGTCGACCAGGCGCCATTCATCAGGCCAGATGGATGGCCAGAAACCTGTACTCCATGAAAATGCTGATGTTTGCAGATCAACTTGAGTACGACGAAGACACTGTATCAAAGCTGGAAAGACTCAACACCTTCCTTGCGCTGTTCTACACTCCTGTATGGATGATGTCAATGTCTGCTGCAGATGCTCCCATGAATGATCTAAGTCTAATCCAGGACATGTTGAAGTACAAGAAAACTGACCCAGAGCTTGCTGATGCAGTACTTAATAAGATGGAAAACCACAAATGGTACCTGACGCAGGAAGTCGTGCCATTTGCCCTGTTCAGCAGTAGATTGAGTGACACATTGAAGCACGACATTGCTGCCCAGTTACATGCCACTGAGAAGCCAGACAGCTTCAGAACAGGAAAGCCTCTATTCCAGAGAGTCACAGCTAAGACCACCCTGGTTGATCTCATTGGCCCAGAATCACATTTCCTGCTGGACACACTGAACATTGGATCCGAGTGGCTTCTGGAACCTGTCATGTCTTGGCCACAGAATGAGGACTACAGAAAAGCGTTGGACTAGGTTAAGAATCTGAAAGCGGTGAATGACATTGCTGAACATGGTGTCAAGATGATGAGCGACTTTGCAAATGTCATAACAACAGATGCCAAGTAAAGGGACTATCTCCTTCAAGCTGTGGAGTTCAACAGACGCTGCTTTGACAGCTTCAAGAAACAAACTCTCAACAACTGACTGTGTAAATGTCATTATGAAATTAATCATCATGTAATGCTTTCACTTCTTGATTGATTAGACTTGTGACAAAATGTTAATCTCAAATTTGTGTCATGAATAAGGCGCCTTGTCTGCCTTGAGTGTGAGAAAATGAATTTTGTGATATTTCTGAAATCTTTGTATGTACCAATGTGCCATTTCTTGTTCCAAGACTATCATAATTGTATAAGTTAGAAAGAGGATTAAAAACACTTTAATTTGGTGCCTATTTTGTTGCTCTATCTTGTTTAGATAAAAGGTTATAGTGCAAAACATGATTCAAGGGACCCCGGAACTGGTGCTTTTGGCTGATTTCAAGGCAGAAAACTTAAAGCTCCATGCGGCAATGCTTCCCAACAACCTAGGTCAAAATGGTTGTGATTTTCGGCCTTTTCAGGTCAAAAAGCATGGGAAAAAGTACAGAAACCTATGAAAATAAGAAAAAGTTGATTTTTGAACAGGGCTAAGGTAACATATGTGACAGATTCTTCTGACAAGTTCTTCATCAGCAGAGAGGCATGCGTTTCACTTGGCATTATCTCGGGAAGATTCCCTACAGTGGGGGAAGTCCAACTGGATCCAGCACAATACTGTAACAACAGTGCCAGCACGTCACACAGTGACAGCGGACTTGTAACTAACTGTGACTGTCCAAGACGCCAGCATCCTCCATCACCTCCAATCAAGCTACCGCTACCCACTGTTGCGGCGAACCAGCAAAAGCTCAAGGAATACCTGCTGGACTATTACAAATCAAGCACCTTCAACACTTGTGACCACCAAGCACTGCCCATGATGGACGGCCCCCCAATGAAATTGATGGTGGACCCCAATGCCAAACCAGTCGCACATCACACCCCCGTCCCAGTACCAATCCACTGGCAGGAGGACGTGAAGGCTGGCCTCGACCAAGATGTCAGACTGGGTGTCCTTGAACCAGTACCCGTTGGTGAGCCCGTAACCTGGTGTCACAGAATGGTGGTGTGCGCCAAAAAGAACGGAAAACCAAGGCGTACCGTTGACTTTCAACCCCTCAACGCTCACGCCACCCGCGAAACACACCACACTCAATCGCCATTCCACCAGGCCAGATCAGTACCGCAAGGCAAAAAGAAAACAGTGTTTGATGCATGGAATGGATATCACAGCGTACCAATCTGTGAAGAAGACCGCCACTTGACCACCTTCATAACGCCCTGGGGTCGCTACCGTTACAAAACCGCTCCCCAGGGTTACATTGCATCTGGTGACGGTTACACAAGAAGGTACGACGAAATTGTATCGAGCATCCCTAACAATACAAAGTGCATTGACGACGTCTTGCTCTGGTCAGACACAGTGGAGGAGAGCTTCTTCCAGGCCACCCAGTGGCTTGACACCTGCGGCAGACACGGAATCACACTGAACCCCGACAAGTTTGTGTTCTGTCAGGACAAGGTTGAATTTGCAGGCTTCGAGATCACATCTGACAGTGTCCGACCCTGTAAAAAATACCTCAAAGCAATCCTAGAGTTTCCATCTCCAAAGAACATCACCGACGTTCGATCATGGTTCGGGCTCATCAACCAGGTGTCGTATGCCTTCAGCATGGCCAAGAGGATGCAGCCGTTCCGCCTACTTCTGAAGCCAGGAACACCTTTCAAGTGGGATGACGAATTGGAAACCATCTTCGAAGAATCAAAGGATGTCATCATCACAGAAATAGAGGAGGGCGTTAAAATTTTTGACAAAACCAAGCCCACATGCCTCGCCACAGACTGGTCGAAAACAGGCATCGGCTACTGGCTACTTCAGAAACACTGCACCTGTACACGAGTCGAACCCTTCTGCTGCCATACTGGATGGCGTGTCACATTGGTCGGCAGTAGATTCACTACCTCAGCTGAGTCCCGCTATGCACCAGTAGAAGGAGAAGCACTTGCTGTCGCCGATGCCCTTGACAAGGCGAGGTACTTCGTGCTGGGATGCGAAGACCTAATAATTGCAGTGGACCACAAACCTCTCCTCAAAGTGTTTGGTGACAGATCCCTAGAGGACATATCTAATACACGCCTCAGAAACTTGAAGGAAAAAACCCTCAGGTACCGCTTCCGGATGATCCACGTACCAGGCGCGAAACACAAAGCTGCTGACGGGGTGTCACGATACCCCACTGGCGACCCCATACCACTGACACTCCCCGATGACGTAGCAGCCATCCATCAACCATGCGAGGGAACGGCGTTCTTTCCCCCCCCCCACCTTCCTAGCCGGCATACGGACATCACTGACAGATGGTAATGGCATGGAAGCCTGCGTCATTTCTGCAGCCGCATCAACACTCAACTCGCTGAGCCTGGCATCAGTGACATGGGATCGAGTACGCACCGCCACGACCAGCGATGAAGTCATGAATAGTTTAGCCAATGTCATAGAGTCCGGCATGCCTGAATCCCGCCATGCACTCCCTGCACAGCTGCGGGAATATCACCAGTTTCGCGACGACCTCCGCACTGTTGACGGCGTGGTAATGTACAGGAACCGCACGGTTATCCCGCCGGCCCTCAGGCAAGAAGTACTGGCTTCACTCCACTCAGCTCATCAAGGTACTTCATCCATGATCTCCAGAGCAGAAGACTCCATTTTCTGGCCTGGCATCACACCAGCCATCACAGCACTACGGGCTAGCTGCAACCACTGCAACCGCATGGCACCAACCCAGCCCAGCGCTCCACCCACTCCACCAACATCACCAGAATACCCCTTCCAGTGCGTCTGCGCGGACTACTTCCACTACAAAGGAGTAAACTACCTGGTCGTGGTGGACAGATACTCTAACTGGCCAATAGTAGAGAGGTCATCAGATGGTGCTGCTGGACTCATCGCCTGCCTCCGACGGACCTTCGTCACCTTCGGCATCCCCGACGAACTGGCTTCCGATGGGGACCCTGAATTTACCGCAGCAGCCACACGGCAGTTCCTCAAAAACTGGGGTGTACACCACCGACTCTCATCAGTGGCTTTCCCTCCCTCACAGCAACTGTCGGGCAGAAGTTGGTGTCAAGACAACGAAACGCCTAATAACCGACAACACTGGACCAAACGGCGACCTCAACACCGAAAACTTTCAACGGGCCATGCTTCAATACAGAAACACGCCGGATAGAGATACAAAACACTCCCCAGCAATGTGTGTATTCAGCTGCCCTATCCGGGACTTCATTCCAATCCTTCCCGGCCGATATAAACCACACGACACATGGCGTGAAAACTTGGCCACCCAAGAAGAAGCTCTGAGGAACCGCCACATGAGGGGAGCAGAATGCTGGTCAGAGCACACCAAGAGACTCCCACCACTAGCAGTCGGAGACCTTATACGCATCCAGAACCAGGTCGGTCCACACGCCCGTAAATGGGACAAGACAGGTGTGGTCATCGAAGTCAGGCAGTTTGACCAGTACATGGTTAGGGTCGATGGATCTGGGAGGGTAACTGTAAGGAACAGTAAATTCCTTAAAAAATATGAACCCTTCAGCACACCTGCTCCAAAGATGACCATAGACCAACATTTGAAGAACTTCCTAGCGGTGCCCACCAACAGCCCACCTGCTGCACCACCTACACCTGCCAGGTCAGCACCAGGACCAAAGACACCCGCTTCATCCCGTAGTCCGACACGGTCCAGCCCACACGTTGAACACAGGTGCCCGACCCCTGAAGAGGCCACACCCCCCACCCAAGAAGACATGTCAACGCCGCCCATCGACATACTACCACCTGCACCCCCTAGGCCAATGGGTACGGCACCCCAACCTGCAACTCCACTAAGGCGTTCCGTCCGTACCAGACGCCCCCCTACCTGGCATGAAGACTACCATATGAATCAAGACGGGTAACCAATCAAGTATACTTTAAATTAAGGGCACTGACAAAATAAGGTTTAGTCTTTATCCATAAACATACAAATTTTTTATTTTTTTTCCATATTATCCTTAATAATCTTCTTTATAAAACTACTGGCTCAAAGACTTGGGGGAGAGATAGAGTACAGCACACTTTACACTTTACTTACTAAGAACTTTATATTGTGTTCCCAATACAGCTGTATCCTCATTACTGTACTATTACTTTTGTCAGGAATACCGTTGTACAACCCTTATTTTAATATACGATTCAATCTCTCGCTGAACTCTCTAATTGTATTGTAATATGTTTGATTGGATATAATGTACTGTATAATTCCATAAGTATTTATATTTTAGTTCCTACAGTATCGTATTCATCATAATGTAATAGCAAAGCTTCATGTTCTCATATTACTCTTAAATAAACTAGTATCTATGTTTTCCTATTAAAGTACTATACTGTATTCACTTTATAAAACAATATAAGTCTTCGCACTACTGTACTGCAATTACCTCATATCACAACTAGTATCAAAGACTTGGGAGGAGATAGAGGACAATGATTATGTTTATGTTTATGTTTTATTCAAGTGATTACTTATTATGCTTATTCCTTTTTCAGATGACCATTGTCATTGTTTGACTTTATATAAATAAATAAATGATTACAAAGAGTTGGTTCTCATTTAAAAAGGTTCAAAAAAAGGTGAATATTTTCCTTTTCTCTCTGGAATATATATACTGGTACTCTTGCCAATCACAATTATGTATATTGTTTGAAACGAGGAAGAATGTTTTATGTTCTAGTTAAAAAATATATATACATATAAAAATGAGGGTTTGTTTTTCCTTTCTATTATATACTTTTTGCGTGATTCAATTTTTCTAAAAGATGACTATATATACTAGGTATAACCGTATAAGCATGGTAGTATAGTAAATTATAGGTAATACTAATATACTTATTAGATTAAAGGAAGAAAAATATGGAATAAGTTTAAACAATAAAAAACAAAAAAAACAGACTACCTTCGTTTTAAACAAAAAAAATTACAAAAAAACAAAAAACGACACAATAAAAAATGACTCACATCACTAGTGGCAATGCAGTAACAGTTCTGGCTACATCTTGCACTAATTCAGGATACTTTGGTATGGCATTCATCACATCAAGTTTTAATGAACGATCAAATTTCTCTATTTTTGTTAAAGCTGCATTAAAGTCTTCTCTGAATTTGGTCAATGGGGTTATTTTTATAGGCTTATCATCTTGACTTAAACGGAATCGCTTAACTTTTTTTGATTTTTCTTCATTATCGAGATATTTTTCAAAATCCATTTCTTCTTCAGAGTTTGAGCAGGAGCTTTGCATAATGGCAGGACTAGAGCAGCTTTCAAATTCTGAATTACTTGCGGCATCTGTTTCATTTAACATTTTCATTTGCACAGCTACATCACACAGAGCTGACTTTCCTCTAGCAATCTGTTCTTCAGTTAAAAGTACCCTGTACATAGGATCTACATAAACTGCAGCCAATAGCACGTCATTATTCAGTAAATTTTCTTCTCTACACTGCATAGACATTCTTATACCATCTGCAACAATGCCGCCAATTTGAGAGTTTATAATTAATATTTTTCCATTCCTTGTAAAATGTGCCAGGTGTCAATTCAGCTGCTTGAAACTTCTTTGTAACCACATATGGGTACTTAATTAATGCCTCAAGTTGACTTGCCTGCTGCCACTGGATATCAGTCATTGTTACATCTGGGTTTGCCATATTGATAAGGTATGGCTTCAATTCAAGAAGGCGCTTAATCATTTCATAGGTACTCCCCCAACGTGTAGCTTGATCTATAACTGCACCTTTTCAGGATCGACATTTTAATATTGCATCAAGTTTAGGCGTTCTTGCAGCCACTACCATGACTCCAGATTTGAAAAAATTTACTGGAGCACAGCTCTGAATTTACTTTTTTTCCCCTTACACCACTAGATAGGTTACTCTTGAAAGTAAGTAAATATAGTACAATGAAAGTAAGTAAAAGTAAGTGCTTTAAACTTAGTAAAAGTAAGGAAGAGTAAGTAAAAGTAGGTAAGTTAAAGTAAGTAAAAGTAAGTTTAAACTTAACTAAACTTTTCAATTCTAGAGTCATGGTGGATTACTTAAAACCGCACAAGTAATTATCTGGCCAATTTATCAAACCTGGCTGAGATCAATGGAACATAGTCCAATCCTGATAATTTTATATTAAAAAAATATACGTTTTAATAAAATTTTAATTATCAAAACATTGAAGCTTAACAAAAAATAAAAATAATTGTTAAATATGGAATTACCAACTAAACTTAAAATAACTAAATTTGTAATTTAAAAAAATTGGTTTGTACAAGAACGTATACGCAAAAAAATTGCATAACGTCTAGCGGATGAACAAAACCCAAACCCAAATTTACTTTTTCTCATGGTCAAATTTACTGGAGCAATGCTCCCAAGATCCCAGGAATCTGGAGTCATGGCCACTACTATGTTGCATAACCTACCTACTACATTAGCAGCATTCCTTTCTTTTAACCCATCACGAATTGCCAGTTGCAATAATGTGTGGATGCACATCGCATATGGGGGATATTTGAGAATCCAGCAAAATCATTGTCTACAGTCAACACTGTGAAGTGTGTCAGCAGTTTCATCCGTATCTTCTTCACTACTGTCTTCAAAAAGATCTCCTTTTATTTCACCATCATTAAGTTTCTGTACTGTACTTGTCATATTTGAAGCATTATCAGTAACAATTGATAATATTTGCTCTTTAGTGATTTCATATTCTGTCAAGATGGTTTCAATTAGCTTGGTCAGGTATTCGCTTGAATGTTGAGTTTCAGTGTCCTTCACTGCCAGAGTACATATAACTAGTTTTCCTTCATCATTAATGAACTGAACATTTATTGCCATATAATTAATTCTTTGTTTTGTGCAGGCATCCATCTTAAGAAAGAAGAATTTTCCTTGCAGGATTGTTTTCAATAAAGTTTTCTGGCTTTCTGCTTCCTTTAAAATCATGTTTCGAATATCATGTCTCTCTAATGACACTCCTAGTTTTGCCACCATTTCTCCATTTAACCCACGGAAAGCTGGGGAGGAAAATAATGTAAGTGCAACCCCATTCTTTACAACTAAATCTATAAGGTATGTTTTAAAATTTTCCTTTGTCATTGATATTGTAATTCTCTCACTGTGGAAAAATTTTGTAACAGAGACTTGTTTGCTTTTTGAAATAGAGGTACTGGCCTGACTAGAAGTAGGTTTCTGGATTTCCTTATCATGCTGATCTACAACCTTATAAATATTGGGATGTTTGTTTTGTAGATGGCGTTTCAAGTTTGAGGCTCTAGTTGGAGTATTAGCATGTTTCCTAGTGTAAGCACTAATTTTTGCATTACACTCTTTACCATCCTTTTCTACTTGACAAATAAAAATACTTTCATCCTCATTTAGCTTAAAATATTGAAAGACTGCTGATTTTCTACTAGGCCCACGACTCATTACTAATAGGGGCTAATCAAATTAATAATTAATATATTGCTAATTTTTATATGGTACCTAGTATCCTGAAATAGAAAATAGAAATATGAAATTCATTTGCTAAGATTTACCAGAACAATAAATCAAATGTGGAAATGTGAATCTAGAATTAGTTCAGGAAGATATTTATTTAGGGCAGAGTAGTATTCTGGTAAATTGTTGGCATATAGAAATTGAATCAAAGAGTCGGGAGTTGGTCGTTTTTACTGACTCCCGACTTCAAAAAAGCTCCGACTCCCGACTCCCCATCCCTGCTATAACAACACTAAAAGCCAATATTATTTTGATGAAAGTAATTTGGAGGTAAATCCATTCCATAAGTTATGCTTATACAGTACGTACAAGCAACTAAGTTTAATGCCAAACTTGTATTGTTATTTTTAAATCTCAGATTTAAGTTAGATTTTGTGCAATTCATTTTACGACGATTAATGGTTATGTTAACCTTATGATTGTATGCTTGTTGAATTTTACTTATATGCAGTGTTCTGTTTGAATACTTAACCCTTTCACTCACTGGGTAGACAATTTGGTAGCTGAAAAATAAACCATATTGATTCTTGTATAACCACACATAAAGGCAAATTTGTTTTTTTATCCTATGTCATAATTTGTGAGTGAAAGGGTTAAACTATTAATTGAATAGTACAGTGATCTCCCAACCTGCACAAATTCAGATATAGGACCAGGACATTTCATTACCCCTTTTCAATATGCACGAGTTAAGATTCAAAGATAGATCAGCACAAATTTTTTAAAATTGTGGTAAACACTAAAAAATGACTTTTAAAATTTTTTTTTTATAATACGATATGATACTTATGCATACAATACTTTAGCACTTGCAGCAACATGCCTAGTAGGTCATCTCTTGTACGACCAGCTAGTTCATATTGAGTCACCTTTCTCACGCTCCTCTGGATTATTACATTATTTTTATAGTGATGT
Organism: Bathynomus jamesi; assembly: GCA_023014485.1. Classification (NCBI taxonomy): domain Eukaryota; kingdom Metazoa; phylum Arthropoda; class Malacostraca; order Isopoda; family Cirolanidae; genus Bathynomus; species Bathynomus jamesi. The sequence goes on along the minus strand of JAJOZX010002684.1, from coordinate 30,529 downwards.
TTTCAAAATTTGTATAATTATTAAAAACTTGTAAAAAATTTTCATTATATATTATTTTACATGCATTATTATTATTATTATACATTTATTGTACAGTGATTTAAAAACTTTTAGTCACGTAAAAATTACTTTATACATTATTTTTTAAACTTTTATTCCCCTAACCCCACTTATATTATGGGGAGATTGTGCAGGTCAGAACTAGCTTTTTCAAGAACAGAACCCTCATGCAGGTTGGGGGATCATTGTATTTGGTTTTAAACGAGTTTCTGGAAATATATTTTATTTACAGAGTACAGTTTTCTAATGTATGGAATACACTTATGGTTAGTGGTTAGCATTGCTGACTGTCTATCAGCCTTGGGATTAAAACCTGGAGATGGCGGGTGGCATGCAGTAAAACCCAGCTGCTCATCCTTCCACACAAAAATTGGTTAGTAGATAAATGGGTACCCTGGGTAGCCTAGTGGTTAACATGCTGGGCTACTGATTGGGAGGTCATGAGATCAAATCTGGTTTCTGACTGTCTGTGATGGGGCATGGTTTGGCTTCCACATTAAACTGTTGGTCTAAGGTGGCGTGACAAGCTTGACCTTCATCAGAATGAACAATTCAGGCAGAAGCAAAACCAAGGTTAACCAAGGTTATGGAGCTTTTCTCATTCAACCTCTTCTTTTGTCTCCCTTTAAATTACAACTTTGAGTGGTCTGTCATCACTAAGTTTTTGGTTGAATAATTTTTTCAGAAACAACATTTGCCAATTAATTCCAAATTATTTCATAAAGATAACTTTAAATAACTCCATTCTCAAGTCCCATCATTAGTAAGTATACTGAGTGGGGTGAGAAATAAAATAAAATTTTGAAAATTTTAAAACTATTTGCATATGACTGAGTAAATTTAATTTCCAACCATTTTTTTTTTAAACTTTCCTTTTGGGGGTAAAAAGTAAAATGGTATAAAATGAGAGTGGGAAGTGTCTCAATAAATATCATCCTTTGATTCTGAAAAGGAAGTGCTGAAGTTGCATCAGCCAATCATAACAGACCTAAGACACTTTGAAATATCATTATTTCCCATATCAATAATGGGACAAAACCATCCCATTAAATGGAGGATCCATTATGCAGACACTTGTAATGGAGAGGTTTTATTGTATTTTTTTAAAAACACAAACTGGCAATTAGGACATTGCCAGTTTGTTGCAACATACTGAAGAATGGCAGAGTAACTTTCATGAATTGATATTTTTTTTCATTTTGGAAATTATTTTCTGTTTCAGAGAGTAATTATCATAACTAAAATTTAACCAATTTTTCTGGTATAAATTTATTATAATCCATACAGTGGTTGTATTGTACTTTGAAAATTATAATTTCACAAAGATTGTGTAATAATTTAAAATTAATTCTAAATAGCTTTCCTTATAAATCACTTCATTTGAAATTCAATGGAAGAGCAGTATAATTATAGAGTGAATGTTCGTTTATATATATTAGGGTGGTCCCTCTTCAAAACATTTGGAAGTTTCATGTTGGATCCTGGCATTTTGTTTCCTTTGGTGAGAAGTTGTATGTTAAAGTTCACCTTATTCAATGAACTTTTAGGGGTTGTGCTGGTGGCTTCTTTTTCTCCCTTATAAAGGCTATACAGTCCTATACAGAGTGTGAATGAAAAGGTGTGTTATGTGCAGAGGCGTACCAATACTTTTTGCCACTCAGGGCGAAAATGCCAACAGCACCCCCCGCCTGCAACAATTTTCAATTTTAAAACAATTCCTTTACAAAAATACACTTCTAAACAAAACTTTTATTGAAAGAAAAACTTAAATAAAGCAACTTCAATTTTAACAATACTACATAATGTACCGTACATAATACACTACATAATTTTAACAATAACTATATAATGTATAATGCCTAGTTAAATTTTCGGACTTTCATAACAGAAAATTCATGAATGATTTTTTCTATGTCCATTGTCTCTGCAACTTCGCGTTCAATTGAAATAATCGCCAAATTGCTCAGTCTAGATTGACTTATAGTTGACCTGAGGTAAGTTTTTATAAGTTTCAGTTTCGAGAAACTTCATTCGCAACTTGCCACGGACATGCATGTAGTTAGACAGATCCGGAGGGCAATTGTTATATGAGGCAAAGATTCCACTAGATCCCATTTAACGATCCACTGAAGTAGTTTTAACATATCCCAGTTCTTTGGATCATCGTCGACGCTTATGCTTTCGAAACTGAGCAAATGTCTGCGCAAATGCTTTATTTCTTCCAGTAGACTTCCTGGATTAATGTCATTGTAGATGGAAGAAAAATTATTGACCTTGGTATTAATTTCTTCATCTTTGGACTAATTCAAAAGGTACGAGGTACGAAGGAGACAGAAATTCAAAGCGATCATTCATGTTTTTAAGACAAACTGCGCGTTTTTCAATTTCTGCTAATAAACGATCCATGATTTCAAAAAATTCTCTGCGTACATCCTCTTGCACAGTCAATCCAGCATCATGAGCTTGCTCTCCAGGCATTCTTCTCTGTCTCCTGACTCTGCGGTCTATACTGATATCCATTTCATTACAGAACTCTTTGGCGGCATCTGCAGCGTTTGATACTACTGCCTCTCGTTCATTAGTTAAAAACACGGATAGAGAGTTCATTTTTAATGCACACTGGTCCAAAGCAAGTCCCTTTCTTTGAAAATATAGCTGAGCATCATTGATTTCTTTCAGCACTGGATCCCAGAAATATAAGTACACAATGAATATGTATGACATGATGGAGGTCAACAGAGCTTCAGCATCGCCCTTTGTGTCCAGATTTTTGGAGACCCCTTCACTCAGTTCTTCCAAGGCACTAACAACGTGAGTCAAGTTCTTCTTAAGACTAGAAACAGCATCATACTTAGCACTCCACCGCGTATCAGAGACTCGCTTGACAGTGATTTTGGAATGTTTTGTTAAGACATCCCAACGATGAGTAGAGGAAGAAAAGTAGACGAAAATTCGTTCAATTGTTCCAAAGAAATTTACAGCATTAGGACTCAGTCCCGCGGCATGAACTCCAGCCAAGTTCAGCGAGTGGTTATTGCAAGGAATGAAAACAGCGTGTTTGCTAACATCAAGAATTCTGCGTTGAACTCCAAGATGAATACCTGCCATTGTAGCAGCATTGTCATACCCTTGACCATAACAATTCTGGATATCCAGCCCATCCTCACGGAGCTTAGTGACAATGAGATCAGTAACTGCCTCAGCAGTCTTCCCCTCTAATTTAATAAAATCAACAAAGGATTCCCTCACCTCTACATTACAATCTTTAATCGACACACAGCGAATTACCTGAGACATCTGATCAATATGCGATATATCTGGTGTACTATCGAAAATTATTGCAAAGTACTTTGCACTACACACATTATCAATTATACATTTTTGAACATTACAGCCAATTAGTGTATGAACTCATTTTGAATGTTAGGTGACAAATACATAGTGGATATCTTGTCAGTCATTCGTATTTTTGTAAGATGTTCCCTAATTACTGGGTCATATTTGCCCATTAGTTTTATTAACTCCAAAAAGTTTCCAGAATTGCCAGCTAGCCCAGCTTCTTCATTTAAGTTCTCTTGGTGCCCTCGGAATGCAAGATCTTGTTTTGCCAAGAACATGATGCAGTCATAAATTCGTCTCAGCATTTCTTTTCACTTAGCAGTAGCATGTTTTATTTGCAACTGATGTGCATTATCGATTGTAGCATTCAACTGAAGGCGCATAGACAACTCTTTCCATTGTTCAAAGCATCGGGTATGATATGGACTGTTTTCATGTTCAGGTACTCTTGGATTCAGTTTCCTCCAGGCAAAAATCCTTCTTCTTTTCCAAATGCACTGGAGATGTTGTTGAAGAGACGACAGCAAAAGCAATGCAAGCTACATTTTGAAGGTGAGAAGATTAGCCATGACCTTTCAATTTTTTTGCCATTTTCCAAAGTTTTGAAATACCAAACTTTTGACATTGACAAATTGTTTGAATCAGCTGGAAAGGGTCCATTCATGTTTTTCAAATGTGATGGTCCACATTTAATGAGTTCGATTCTCAAATTGTCCGTCATTGGAACGGGCCAGTTGCCAGAATCGTTAAACAGACTCTGTGGGTGATGGGTGGGTGGGTGACTTTGTGATGTAGATGAGGGTTGATCCTGATTATTTGGGGGTTCACTTGAAGTTGCCGCTTGAACATCTATCTCTAAAGATATATCACATTGCGGTTGATCTCCTTGCTTCCCAGAAGGCACTGAAGGTGTGTCTGAGAATCCCATTAACTGATGAAATCGCTTAGCAGCACGCTTGCCTTCCTCCTCTTTTTTTTTGCGAAGATTCTTGTATGCAGCACCACTCAGTCTCTGTTGTTTGCTCATGTTTGCTAATTCAGTAGGGTATCTGCAAAATAAAACAACCATTAATTAATTAATTATTATCATCATCAAAGCTCAAAGAATGCAAAGCCTAACCTAAATAATATAGGGAAAGTCTGAAAAATAGGGCTGGCAACCTTTCCAATGTGAAAATTTAACGCAACTATTTGTGGAAATAGTGGCATTGAGGTGGCATATATAGCATTTAATGATGATTTTTTCATCAAAACCATGGATATTTTGTACACAAATAACGTGCGACAATGATGAGATATAATTTCTTGGAGGGTTGCATTTTAAAACATAAAAACCCAAAATTTTGCATACTGCGCCCGCCTGACAGTAATTTGCCGCCCCTCGGGAAGTGCCACTCGCCCCTCCCTTGATACACCACTGGTTATGTGCATTATTGTGCATATCAGAGACCTTTCTTGCAAGATTCCAGGTTCCTTTCATCTTTTGGTTAGTATTATCCCTTCACTGTGCAGATCTCATGGTTGCTCTTCCAACCACTCACTGTAACCTAACATGCGAGAATATGGTCAGTTTTTCTTGCAGTCTGGGAGTCAGGCCCTATGATTAGAGACAACTAGCAGTAGATATCACATTCATGCTTCAGAATGCATGATGGGGGGTTTAAAATCTTGAATTCAGGCTACAGCTTGTTCTGAAGTCATTCGCAACCCTCAGATTTCTGATTGTGGATTGCTTCCATCTGAAACCCCAGATGATTTTCCCATTTTAGTGAGTCCTCATAAGAATTCAGCAGCCATACTGAGAACACTGAAGAGGTCCTTGGAGAACAATATTATGAAATTGTTCAGCTCATTCTCTTGTGGATTCTGACCCTGATCCTCTTGGGTGGATCTTCAGTGTCCTCTCTCCAATGCTTCAAACATGGCCCTCTTGATGGTCACAGGACATGGTCAAAGAGTGCCAAGTCAACCAAAGTCTGAGAGAGATACCAGAGGTGTCGCTGGAATGCTTCTGAGGCTGCCCTTGAGATGCCTGCATGATTACAGGTGACGATGTCCTTCAGAAAGCACAAGTCACTGGCAGGGGCTGATGGAGCCAGTTGGGACTGAAACCAAGCTTTCAGTAGACTCTAGAAATAAAGAGATTGAAGTCTTGGAAAGCAGTGACCTCTTCTGTAGTGAGGGAGAATTGTTCCCAAGAGAGCCAGATTTTCAATACATAGATAATCTTGGCCACACACCAGGGTTGATGGTAGGTGCCTGAAGTTTGGAAATAGTTACCCAGAGGAGGTTCTTCAAGAAAGACCATGACCAGTTCCAGGAATTGCCAACAGTCATCTCATGGTTGCTATTCTATCGGAGTGGTAGCAGCAAACTTGGATATCTCTTCCTTGAAGTCACTGATTAAATCTGATAAAGTCATCATCTGCAGCAATTTTGACTGAGGTCAGTAAAGGGCCACTACCGTTGAAACTTCTTGTAGAAGGTGATGTCCAGTTTACTGGCTAAGCCAAAAGAGGGAGGTGAAAACCTTCTCAATGGCAATTTTGAGGGTACAGTGCCAGCAAACCAACCAGAGCAAATCCTTGTCCAACTTTTGCTCAATTAAGGTGGAAGCTTCTTGTCAATGTCCAGCATCAGAGGCTGTTGTATTGAAAAATATTGCCTTAATTTTCTGAACCAGATCCCATTTCTAGAGTGCTTCCATAACATTTGTGGCTTGTGCATCTCCAGAACCAGAACCAATGTTTGGACCACTCAACAACTTTGACACCACCACTAGCAGCCTGTCCACTGGACCCTTTCTCTTGTCACTACACACAAAAAAATTTGCCATGCTACAGTTACTACTCATAATTGTTAACCATTCATTGTTGATTAGTTTCTTCTGCTGGGCCCAGCATCAGCAGTGGCCAGCATGGAATTTTTTGTGTGTTAGAAACTTGGGCCAATGGTCAATGACAAAATTAACCATTTCTGTTAAGCTCCAGTTAAAGCTCTGAGTGAAAATTCTACATTACTTTCATGCATTAACAAATGCTTCTTACTCGGGGTTTAAGGCAAGATAAGCATACAGTCTCTTTTTAAAAGACTCAACCAAATTACTTTGGACTATTCTGGCTGCCAATCCATTCTACAAATTAACTATAGGATTGAAGGAAAAATGTTTGGCTTCAATAGAATTAAAATGCTTAGCCACTAATTTCAGATCATTACTGTAAGTTCTCTCTGCATTTCTGAAGGTAAAATATTTTTGGCATCAACATTATTGAAACATTTGATAATTTTAAACACCTGGATTAGATCCCCTTGAATCTGCCTTTTTACAAGCAAGAATAAATTTCACACTTCTAAACTGGCTGTATATGATTTGTTTCTAAATCTAAGTATCACCTTAATGGTCCATCACTGCACTCTCTCCATTCTGTCTTGTTCCACATAAATGACTGTTAGAAAAAGCTCGCAGAATAACAGGTAAAGTTCTTAATTGGATTGATATAATTGGTTAACTGGTTAAAAACAGAGGGTAGTAATTAATGGGAACAAGTCAGGGGTGGGATAATGTAACTAGCAGTGTTCCACAAAGGATCATTTTGGTACCAGTCTTTTTCATAATATACAGTAACAATCCTGATGTAAATTCAGTGAGTAAAATTTGTAAATTTGCCAATGATACTAAAATTGCAGGTAAAGCAATTAGTTTACCAGACAGAGAGAATCTACAGTGCAACATTAATAATTTAGTCGAGTGGTCTAATATGTGGCAAGTAAAATTTAGTACAGATAAATATGAAGTCATGCATATAGGTTACTACAACAGTAAATTAACTGCACTATGAGAAATAGTGTTAAATGAAGCCTCCAAGGAAAAAGATTTAGGTGTCATTGTTACTAAAGATCTAAAGTTCTCAAAACAACGTTCAGCTGTGAGCAGTAAAGTAAGACTAATAGAGTATTACATTTTAATTCTTGTAATTTTGAATATAAATCTAAAGATATTGTTTTGCCATTATGTAAGACACTCATTAGGCCTCATTTAGAATATGCTGCACAGTTTTGGTTGCTCTATAGAAGAAGGATATAGAAATGGTAGGAAGGGTTCAATGCCATCAACACACCCTCACTTTATGCAGGGGTTGCATTCCAAAAACGTTTGCATAAAGAGAGCCATTTATTACATGCATTTAATAGGGGTGCATTCCAGGACCTATATTTACCCACCACCTTTATAACGCACTCTTTCATAAATGCAATGAAAAATCACCTAATAAAATAATAATAAATTAAGTGCAGATGCACCCTCACCTGCTTCAGCTTACCTCAATATTTCTAACCATTTCTAATGTTAAAGCAGTCCTATTTTGCTTCATTGATGGATCAATAGAGAGGTTAGATGCACCAGAAGGTTGCTTAGATGACATTGCACTAAAGTCAACAGTAACAGCAAATCCACACACTACAAGATATGAATGAGTAGCATAGGTCCACACACACAACAATGGACAATGTGACACTGAGTGCGGGAGATTGAGGGAGCATGCAGGCTGCCTTGGGTGGCTACTGACTCGCTTCTCTACTCATACCAACTACTGTACATACAAATATACAAGAGTACAGGGACTGTCAATGAGTTTATGGTTGAGATCTTGTTTTTGCTATTTAGATGGGATTTAGGATTAGTTTTATACTTTTGAGGTGTTCTTTTTGCAGTCTCTCTTTCATGGTCATCCTCTATCTTTTCTGACTTGGTTAACTTTGGTTTTACTTCTGCCCAAATTGTTCATTCTGATGGTCAAGCTTTTCACTCCACCTTAGACCTACAGTTTAACATGCAATCTGAACCCTGCCCCACCACAGGCAGTCAGAAATTACAAAGTCCTCACCCAGACTTAATCTCTCAACCTCCCAATCAGCAGCCCAGCATTTTAACCACTAGGCTACCTACTCTTCCACTCCCAGGTATTCTCTTGCTCTAATTCCTCTATTACTACATTTTCCATGGTGATGTTTTCTGATTCACACCTGCTTTTCTTCAATGTGGTGGCGGCACATTTTTCAAGTCCAAATTCCACTTGGAAAACTTCTTTACTTCCTTGATCTCATCTGTTAGCAGACCTGTTATGATTCCACCACAAATAGAATCACTTACAATTACCTAGCAAGTCCATGATTACAATTATGATTCCTTCCAAAATTGATGGAATTGATTACAATTAGGTACATTAAAAACTGTAATCATGATTCCTATGATTCCAAATTAGGTAAACAAAAGAAAGACAACACATAATCAGTCATGAAGTGTTGCAATGATTGAAATCAAATTATTTAAATCAATTTAAATTACAAGGAAAAAATAACTGATTGAAATCAAACTAGGATTTTTCTTTTTCAAAGATAAGGAATAGCACCATCAACATAATCTCATTTTAATTATATCTTACTATGTATGGGTGAGTTAGAGAGTGGGTTTTATTGTACTGTAATGGCAACTTGACTTTCATATTCATTGATATGTTGTAATCATGGCATGTAATCACGATTATGATTCCTTTGTTTTTCAGGACAAATGGAATGGATTACAATTATGATTCCTAAAAAATGTGGAATTGATTCCAATGATTACTATTCCAACATGTCCATTAGTTCAGTTTTGTTCAGGGGGCAGACAATTTTGGATCACCCATGTAGAACAAGTGAGATTTTTGGGCTGCTCTTTTCCCTGTTTCATCTGGTTACCTTTGTTTAGTTCATTTTTATTATTTGGCTTAGCGAGTTTAGCACCAATACAAACAAAAGAGGGGGTATGGAATCACCCTGCTAAATCCCTCTTTTGATCCTCATATTGTTCACCTCTGAAGTTCCCTTACTGTGATGGAGGACTAGGTGTCTCCCATTGTATCATTGCTGTCTCGAAGATGATCCTGATGGTGGGGTGGATAGTGTTTAATCTCATTACTTCTTTTACCCATGAGTGGGGGACACTGTCATATGCCTTTTTGTAATCAATCCATGTCATGCTTAAAATTCTGTCTGCTGTTCTCAAATATAGCCCTGTTGATCAGTAGTTGGTCTTTTGTCCCATATGTTTTCCTGCTGCATCCTCTTTGTTCTGGGTTTATGATGATGTTTTCATCCACATGGCTATAGATCCTGTCTGCTAGGATTCCTGTTAGTATTTTGTATAGTTGGCAAGCATGTTATTGGTTTGTATTTGCTCATCTTCCAGGTTTCTTGGGACTCTGGCAGTAAGGTTATTTTAACTTTCATCAACCATTCTAGTGCCACTTTTCCCACTGTTAGTTTTTCTCTCACTAATGTTATCTATTTTAACCAGAAGTTCTTAATCATGTCTGGGCCTGGTGCTTTCCAGTTACTGCTTGTTTTTATTCAACTTCATGGTTATTCTGTCCATGTGTCAATAAATGAAACTTTAAATTCCTTTTCCTATTAGTTCCATAATTACATTCAGAACATTTAAACATTTTTGTTTCAGAATGTGTTACAAATGAGATTTTAGTTAACATTCCTTGTTAGTTGCATAATTACATTTAGGACATTTAAACAATTTTGTCTTATTTTTTTTATATATTAATTTTAGAAGCAAACCTTAAAAAAAAAAAAACCTCTGTGATTCACTTTAGAAAAAGCAGAAAGTTAAAAGTTCAAAGAAGATAAAAAGAGAGAGAGAGAGAGAGATCTATATAGAGCAGGGAAAAAAGTTGTTAAAATGGAAGAAAAGTACTTACAACTGTGAAAGACTAAAGGGGTAGTGAAATCCTATTTATAATTGACCATAATTTGTATTAAAGTATAATGAATTGTAATTTATAAAAATAATTTGGTTACCTTCAATTAACATCAATCTCAGTTTTGATTCATTAAAATTGTAATTGACCATATTTTGAATTAAAGTATTATTAAATTAGGATTAATAAGGATACTTTTTTCTGAAAGTTACTTTTGTTAACCAATCATTCTCAAGTTTGGTTTATTCAATTATAATTTGAATTAAAGCCACTATAAATATTTTAACTTACAATGCAGTGCCTTGTATAAATTTATATTGAAGAAAGGTTTTGTTGGATTTCACCTTTTAAGATTTAGTAATAAGTATGCATAATTAAGTAAACATAAAATAAGGTTTTTCAATTAATTGCAGTATCCAGTCTCCAGTTAAAACAACAAATATCTCAATAAAAAATTATTCTGAAATAATTTGACCATGTTTGGTATGTGGGCTACTTTGAGGCAAGATGTTTCTCAGTTACAAAATAATTTATGACTTGGTATTTAAAGAATAAACACTCAAAATAATTAACCATATCAGCTTTCTAAAGCAACTGGATAAAAGAAATCAGTTAAATAAAATACCTTTTCAAAGCAATCAGTTACTTATAAATCATCAATTTTTAAGAGTACCATGGACAATGCTCTGCCTTAAATATTTGACAAAATAGAGTATATGTCAAAAGATGGCCTGTTGGAGAATTGGTATACTTTAAGTTTAAAAAGTTTGAATTCATCAATACATATGCTTCTAAATAAGTTCTGTATTTTATTGTACATAAAATTATGTAAGCAAAGAAATATAAGGCTGAGAGTTGTCTGTGTACATAATTTAAAGGTATAAAACAGAGACAATCCACAGTTAGAAATTTTTAGTTTATAAAAATTTAGACATTTTCAAGTGTTTGTGAAAGTATAATAGAGAAAGACTATACTACCACTCAATTAATGTAGAGTGAGTGGGTTGTCTTTTCCATTGAGCCCAGCGTATTGTGGGTGGAAGAAGTTACTGTAATTGAAGAAAATATAAATTAGAAGCACTAGAATAAAGAGAACTACAGAACTTTATCTACTTGTAACAGGGTGACATTTGTTGGTATTTCACAGTGATAAGTGATCAAGACCACCTCATTTTTCTCAATCTCTTGTGGTTCATGTTGCCAGTGTTTATGAATCTCTGTTGGTATCTTGTACTTTTTACATAGCTTTCAGTGAATTACATTACATAATGCATTGTGTCTTTCTGTGTAGCTTCCCCTCTGTAACACTGTCACATCCTGATATGTGGCTTACTGTCTCTGGCATCAAGTTACATAGCTGATACATCTTGGTAGTGTTAGTTCCTTTGATGTTCTTTTTGAACCAGTTTGTGTGCAGTGCTTGACCTTGGGCTGCAACTATTATTCATTCATCTTCTGTCCTCAATAGCCTTTTTACTAGAAGCTCATTTGTTTTTTCACTGTCTATATACAGTAAACCCTCAATAAGTCAGACTATATAGGGGTCTAGCCAGCCTGACTCATTGCGAATTACCTTAATTACCCCCCCTATTTACCCCTAAAGAGACATAAATACTCTCTAACCTTTTAAGTTTGATTAGTGAGAGTCTAATACAATGTTCAAAATAAACAAAATAAACATTAAAAAACAATAAAACTTTGTTTCACTTACCGTTGCTGGAATTATTTTGAGAGTGAAACAAAAAATGTTATTGTTTACCTTTTCGTACAATACAGTATTAAAAAAACACTTCATTTAGTAAAAAACAAAATAATAATGACACTTGACATAGGAAATAAAACACTTCTCTCAGTAAAATAAACAAAAGAATAATAACACTTGACAGAGGACAGAGTCTGACTCATCGAGGGTTTACTGTACTCTTTATTCAGTGCATCCATCTTATAGTTTTTACCATACACATGTTCTTCCCAATTTTTTACACTCCTGCTAATCTTTTGTCTTTAAATATTTTCCTCATGCTTTCAATCTATTCTTGTAGGGGCTTCTCCTGCAGGTTTGGTGGTAGTTTCTGCTCCATTCCCACTGCTTCCTCATAGTCTCTTACCTTCCTAATAGTTGATGTTGTGGGCACCTTTTCCTCCTCCATGCCTTTGTACTTGGGGTTCATAAACACATTATTAGCACTCTCTATATAGTATGTGATTCCAATAATGGTGCTTCTGTGAATCTGGTTTATTCCTAAGCCTCCCTCTTTTCTTGGTGTAAAGGCAGGAGATTTACTGATTTTTATATTATTTTATAGGCATTAAGTAGTTTTCTTTTATTAGAATCTATTTTATTGATCTCATACTGGTACCAGTATATTATGCCAAAACTGTATGAAATGGTTGGTATTGTCAATGTGTTTATGGCCATTATTTTATTTCAGCTGTTCAACTGAGACTTGAGAATCATCTTTATTCTTGTAATAATAATATATTCTTTGGATATTTCTTCTTTCATTTAAAGGTTTTAAATTTTTTTAAATTTCTTCAATTCCTAAATATTTGTATGTTCCCTCGTGTTCAATCTCTCTTATGGCTAGATTATTAATTATAATATTCCCCACTTTTGTTGTTCTTCCTTTCTTCAGTGTCACTGTGGCACAGTTATCAAGCCCAAATTCCATCTTGATATTATCCAAGAATTTTTTGACAATCTTTACTCACTTGACCATTTCTCCTCTGTTGGGGGCATAGAGTTTTAGATCATCCATATAGAACAAATTCTTAGGCACTTCTCTGAATTTGATCTTAAACCAACTGTCCAATTTGTTTATAATTTGGCTCAATGGGTTGAGTGCCATTACAACTAAGAGTGGTGAGTTTCCTTTAAACCTTCAAATGCATCCTCCAAACAAATGTGCTCTTCTTCCAAGACCACAAAAGTATCTTCAATTTGAACAGATTCAACAAGTAGTTTTTTTCTTCTTGTCTGGCAAGAGAACCAAATCTGGTAGTTGCCATTTAGGGTATATCATGGCAAATGGCAATAAGTATGTTTCCCATCCTTTCACTTTTCTCTCATTATCAAAAGATTGATGAAATGGTTGCAAGTTTTCAAGTTCTTGCAAAAGAACCTCTCTCTCTTTGGGAGAGTCACTGACAGAGCTCTCTCACATCAATGATCAGTCTGCTTTGGACAGGACAGGGAGAACAACCTCAGGGTTTCAGTCACTGAAATGCTGCCTTGGGATAGCTGACATGAATGTCTTGGCAGCTTTTCCCATGTTTCAAGTGCCTTCTGCAACCACTGCACTGCAAAAGGTCATAATACCCAGAGCCACCAGGCATGGCAGATGATGCACTTCCTGCAGACCCAAAGGATCTCTGTCAGGCTCCTCCCCTTCTTCTGGAAAAAGGGATGTACACCTTCACAGTACCAAATTCAGTACAACTGTTCCATTCTAACAGCACAGAACCACATTTGAAACAGAATGAGTCAATCTGCAATTAAACAGAGGTAATGAATGGGGACCCTGAGGTGAGCATTTCTTCCACATTATGCACTTGCATATGCATTAATACCCTATTAATTCTAGTCCCTGAAATGTATTCTTTGCTAGCCTGGATCTCTCCTTTATCCTTTGCTTCTATCAAAGGTTTCATCTGGAACAAAACTGAACTTTTCAGCTGTGTTCACCACTTCTTCATCTACATCATTTTTTCTTTCCTCAACAGAACCTGTGGCTAAGTCTGACATCAAATCAAGATCAGATTCTCAGTCAAGGGAATTTACTGGCATTAAATTGTTCACCACCTGTACTGAAGAATTTTTAACTACTTGCAAATTATCTTTATTTTAATTTTCTTCACGTTCATCAATGCCTGCTGCTGCTGTTTTTACATAGTTTGGAGTTGTTTTTGACATACTTTTCATGGCTTTTAATGGGTTGTAACATTTCCTCATTTTGCAAGGCTTTTTCTTAGTCCCTGGACCACCATATTTCTTCATATCAATACAATTAACACAAACTTGGCAATTAGGAGTGATGCAACCACGACATTTGGTGCACCAAAGCATTCTCCTTAAGCCTCTTCTTCCTCTGGGAGTCGTAACACGTAAAAATTCTAACTTTTTTCTAGGATAAACTGTTCTCTTTTTAAGAGGTGGCAAATGAGATTTTTGACAATCTTCCCTATTAGTTCCATAACTGCATTCAGAATATTTAAACAATACTGTTGCAGAATGTGCCAACAAATGTGATTTTAAATCCCATTTACTGTTAGTTCCGTAAGTGCATTCAGAACATTTAAACTTCTTAATTTCAGAGGGCATGACATAATTCCTTTTCATTCTATTAGTGTTGGATTCAGTGTCAGATACTTGAAACTTTCCAGTCTGAGGATTGTTTGATGAAAGACTATTGACATAACTTTCGATTTTTAATTCCTCATTAAATCTAGAAGTGTTTGGTTGATCTGTCTCATTTTCAAGAGGGATAAAGTTTCTCTGGAACGAGGAGGATTGGTTTCATTATGTAATGATCTGAAAACAGTACTAATAACTATTACAATATTAAGGTAAGAGACTAGATTTAACTGTGGCAGGAAGGTAGTGTGTGTGTGTGTGTGTGTGTGTGTGTGTGTGTGTGTGTGTGTGTGGTGTGTGTGTGTGTGTGTGTGTGTGTGTGTGCAATAAAAAAATTATACATATATACAGGGGTTGGACAGAATAATGGAAACACTTGCATTTTAGGGGCTGTATTTTATGTTATCATTAATGGCATTATGTACTTTATTAAATTAATATGTACCAAGGTATAAGATGATGATGAGATAGTACATATTTATTTACAAACATTTCAGAAATTTTCATTTTCCATCATCAGTTGCTAAAATTATAAAATCAGATATATAAAAAAAGTGAATAAATATGAAATGGAAACATACAATATATTTAAATAAATGTGTGATATTAATGGTGTGTTTATAGGGTATATTTAAGTAATTAAAATTAAAAATTAAATAAGATAAAATACAGAAGAGTGATCAATCATCAAAATCTAAAGTAAAATGTAAACAAAATTGAGAGTAGTCTTACCAGGTTATTATTATTGGGGTAAGGGAACTAATTGAGCAGAGGGTTAGGAATGATTGGTTGTTGGAAGGGGTCCATATTAGAAGAGTTGGAGGATTTCTTCTCAGTGGTAGGATATGAGTTTATTTGGTTATGTTTAAGTTAAAGGCAGAACTATAGTCATTGAGAGTTGGTTTAATACTAAGGATGTATAGCGACTCCAGAATGCAGAGGTTGGTTAGATGGTTGGTTGCATTAATAATTTTGAAATTGGAGGGAAGTAGTGGGTGGTTGTGGAAGTGGCAGTCATCCCTTATTGCTGATTTAGAGGGTTTATTTAAGGGCTGCGATGTTCTGTAGAAATACTGCAATGCTCATCTACTCTTGTTTGATATTGGCAAATGGTGCTGCCAATATACGTAGTTCACTTTGCAGCAAACACAGTTGAAAACATAGATAGTGGATGAAGCAAGGGGCTGAGGAGTTTTTTCTTTGTAGTTGAGGTATGATTTGATGCTATTATTGTTGGTGAAAACGATTTGAAAGTTAATTTCAATTCATTTTCACCAACAATAATAGCATCAAATCATACCTCAACTACAAAGAAAAAACACCTCAGCCCCTTGCTTCATCCAATATCTACATTTACAACTGTGTTTGACTATATTGGCAGAACCATTCACCAATATCAAACAAGAGTGGATGAGCATTGCAGTATTTCTACAGAACATCGCAGCCCTTAAATAAACCCTCTAAATCAGCAATAAGGGATCACTGCCACTTTCACAACCACCCACTACTTCCCTCCAATTTCAAAATTATTAATACAACCAACCATCTAACCAACCTCCGCATTCTGGAGTTGCTATACATCCTTAGTATTAAACCAACTCTCAATGACTATAGTTCTGCCTTTAACTTAAACATAGCCAAATAAACTGTCATATCCTACCACTCAGAAGAAATCCACCATCACTCTGTCTGGCTCCAACTCTTCTAATATGGACCCCTTCCAATAACCAATCATTCCCAACCATCTGCTCAATTCGTCCCCTTACCCCAATAACAACAACCTGGTAAGACTACTCTCAATTTTGTTTACATTTAACTTTAGATTTTGATGATTGATCACTCTTCTATATTTTATCTTATTTAATTTTTAATTTTAATTACTTAAATATACCCTATAAATTTATACACCATTAATATCACACATTTATTTAAATATATTGTATAAATTTCCATTTCATTATATTTATTTTTTTTATATTCGATTTTATAATTTTAGCAGTGATGATGGAAAATGAAAATTTCCAAAATGTTTGTAAATAAACATGTACTATCTCTTCATCCTCTTACTCCTTGCTCTCTCTCTCTCTCTTCTCTCTCTCTCTCTCTCTATATATATATATATATATATATATATGATACACAGACCATGCATGGAACAAGGAACTCTTCTGGGAAAATTAAATCGACTATAGTCCAAATAAGTAATGGTAAATGACAAATGCTAGAGTTTTTTCTTTTTCATGATGTTAGCCCGGCATGGGCAAATGGGTCACTCGCAAAGAGGCCCCAAAAATGTTTTCAGTGTCAGGGAACCATTCTGAGTTCAATCCCATCATGAAATGAACATGTTATGTGCCTTGAAAAGTGGATGCTCAATTTTGCCAGATGAGGTTTAAGTTTTGGTTTTTGGCTAAAAATATAATAGTTACCCCTTTTTCTTTGAAGTATTCAATCCTGACATGAATACAATGAGTCTTTTGCTTAAATTGAAGTTCTGAATATAGTTGGGCTAGGATGCTTTAAACCCTAGATCCTATCCCAAAGCTGGATCCTATCTGCTTTGCAAATAGCTGGTGAGGGAAGCTATATTTTTGGGGCCTCTTTGTGAGTGACTCATTGCCCACATCAGGCTATCATCATTAAAAAAAAAACTATAGTGTGTCATTTACCATTACTTATTCAGACTATAGTGGATTTAATTTTTCCAGAAGAGTTCCTTGTTCCATACACAGTCTGTGTCTATCATGAAAAACCTCAGAGGACTATTCTGAGTTCGATTATATATATATATATATATATATATATATATACGTATATATATAAACCCACAGGGAAAATGAAAAGCAACTCAAACAGTTTTCCTGTATTTAGCAGTACACCACATCAGGAAATGAAGGCAGACAAGTAGTAAAAGAATATATATTTTTCACAGTAGTTAACCCTGAATTTTTAAATTCCAAGTTCTGCAATGTTATGAACACTGGTATTAAACAGTCATCCTGTTCCATTTTTTAGAAAATTGTTTAAGCATGCCTACAAAGAGGTATTATAATCATGTAGTTCAGAAAGAATTTGGTCATAAAAATATCCTTTACCTCCCTTCCCTTACCATATAAATTTTAAACACCTTCAAACTTTACTAAAAAAACTGAACTTAATGTAGTTTTTAATTATAAAAATACTATTAAATTCCACCTAATAAGAAAAAGTCCATATTTTATCAGCTGTAAGCAATGTGATTTACAGAGATGGGCATAAATACTTTAAAATGTATTTAAATACTAAATACCAAGCAAATTTGTATTTAAATACCAAATATTTTACTGTAAACTGGAATGTATTTAAATACTAAATACATTACTTCAAAAATGTATTTAAATACAACTTAAATACATTAAATTTTTGGTGTTTATTATTGTTATAGTAGTTTGAGGCTTCCTATCCGCAACAAAGGCAATCCAGAGAGGCAACAGAAAGAAGGGACTACGTAAATCATAATAAACATAACAGCACAGTTTGGAACAGTAACATGGAAAATAATTAATGCTTGGAGAATAGCCAATAATTCGAATGCATTGTTTAACTATGTATATATGTACTGTAAATCCTGGCGTATAAGTCGATTTTCGAGGCACTGAAATGA
This sequence comes from Bathynomus jamesi, assembly GCA_023014485.1. Lineage (NCBI taxonomy): Eukaryota > Metazoa > Arthropoda > Malacostraca > Isopoda > Cirolanidae > Bathynomus > Bathynomus jamesi. The sequence goes on along the minus strand of JAJOZX010002684.1, from coordinate 12,387 downwards.
AGCTCTAAAAGTAGGGGTCGACTTATACGCCAGGTATAAAGAGAGAACCATTAACACAGGTTGCTAACAAAGAGGTTTCATAATAAAAAATATCGAAATATAAGGTTAGTTTAATGAGTACAAACATTTATTAACTGTATTAAAAGATAAATTAAAAACTTAGGTATTTATTCAAGGTCATCATAAGGATCAGTATCACTAGAATTACTGTTGATCTCAGCTTCTTCCTCTTCATCATCTTCCCACAGTAAGTCGTCTTCTTGTCCATCCATTGCATTAGAAATCCCACATTTTTTGAATGAGTTTACAACAGTTTCTGTACGGATGGAGTTCCAAGACTTGATCACAAAAGTGCACAACATATCCATTGATGGAGCACGCATATTACCGGCTTTTGTGTATGTTTTCTCACCTTCAAGCATCCATGTATTCCACTCAGAACGAATAATATCTTTCAATGGCTTATTTAAACCCACATCAAGGGGCTGAACCACAGATGTTAGTCCTCCTAGTATGACTGCAGGTACAGTTTTAATTCTCTGTAGATGGTTCTTAACATTATCTGTTAAATGTGCTCTAAATGAGTCCCACACTAACATCGCCTTTTCTTCACGTAATCCACCTGGCCTTCTTCTCCACACATTGTCAATCCATAACTGAATTCCAGCTTCATCCATCCATCCTGTCTCGTGGACATGAACAAAAACCCCTTCAGGGAACTGTATATGTGGCATCATTTTCTGTTTGAAAATAACCATGGGTTTAAGCTTCATCCCATCTGCAAGGCAGCTTAGTACTACAGTAAACTTTGTCTTTTTGTGGCCAGTACTTTTTATCAAAACTGTCTTACTACCTTTGCCATCGACAGTTCTTGGGGAAAGCATATTGAAAAAACAGGGAGTTTCATCCATGTTACCAATCTGACATTGTGGAAAGCTGCGTTCCTTTCTTAATCCAATAATGTATCTTTGGAAATTCATAATTTTGTCTTCCAACTCCACAGGTAATTTTTGTGCAATTTTCATTTTCTGCCTCAACACCAAGTTATTCCGCTTCATAAAACGAGAACACCAGTTTGCTGTAGCTTTGAAATGTCTGCTTTGATCTTGGTGATTTCTTGCCCACTTAAGGGCTTGTATACGTATACAATTCCTCGTAACTGCAAAACCACTTTGCCTGTTTTCGTTGACCCACTCTTCTAAATAAATTTCCATTTCTGGCCAGTGACAGATTCCAGTCCTTAATGCACATTTTGATTTAGGCATTCTCTTCAGGGATTCCTCACATTTAATCCAATCACGCACAAGTTTTTCACAAACTCCAAAATGTTTTGCTGCAGCAACATTATTGGATTCTTTTGCATACAAGACAACTTTTAATTTGAATTTTGCTTCATATTTCATTCTTTTCTTTGGAGGCTCCATATTAGGGTATACTCAGGACACTAAGTTTAAACTATCAAAAGTTCAAGGTTACTGCCTGAAATAAACAAAAGGATTAATACATCTACTTGGTTCATTCCTTTGGCATTTGGATGGTTGGTTGATTATTTGGGGGTCAACTTATACGCAAGGTATACTTTTAAATCAGAAATATTTACCTAAAATCTTTCGGTCGACTTATACGCCAGGATTTACAGTATATATCAATAGTAGATATATAAATAATACCAATTGGGAAGGTTCCAGAATTCCAGTAAAAAACCTGAAAGGAACATTCTAGAATGCATCTTAATATATTTCATAATTATACAATTTTAGGAATTTATAAAATTTACCCAATTTTGTTAAAACATCTTTTACTCTTAACCTGTACCTGTTAATCTTTTGCTAATCCCTTCAAACTATTTCATTTTTAGCTATACTGTGATTATATATTCTACTTTTTGTCATCTCCCTTCATTTCCTACCGAGTTGTACTACTGAATACAGTACATGAAAGGACTTTGAGTAACTTACCATTTTTTTTTCCCTGTAGATTTGCATCATTTATCATTTTCATGAGTTTAATTCCAAAATTCATTATTATATATATGAAATTTGATTCAAATTAAACTGTTTAATTTTATAACACTTTTTTTTTTGACATTTCATAATTTTTTGTACTGATAAGATGAGAGAGAATGTCTACTAGTCCAATTTTTTTCTGTAATTATATTTTATGATAGAATTTTGCCAAATATCAATTTCAAGTTGACTAATTACACTGCATGACAAAATTACAAACCTTTTCTGTCCTTTAAACGAAACAAAGTGATTTTTATAAATTTGGATGCGCGGAGTTAAAATCTGATGTCAGAATACCTTTATCACCCACCATTTTGAAGGGACATGTAAAAAAAGTCTCGTATACCGATTAGAATATAGTGAATACCTCAACATAATTATTACAAGATCAGAACAACAATTAAAATCTTTTTGCTGATGTTTTTCATTTGTACATACTCTCAGGAGTTTCCCTAATGAAAAACCAGCAATATTCAGCCAACATAGTGGAATTCCACCTTCCCTGGAACCACTTTTCCATAATGGCTATCTCCTGATGGAATCTTTTGATGTGCTCTTCGCTAACAGTGCCCAAATTGGTTCGAAAGAAATCTAAAAGAGTCGAGGAAATGCACCTTCAAAGACATATTACAACCCATAGACTTATAGCACTTTAACATTTTATTCACCACAGTACAACTGTCAGACTTGACTTTACCAAGGGAGTTTGAACAAACCAATTTGAAGGCCACCCATGCTGCTGTTTCTACCTCATTTAATTTGCTGTCAAAATTGGTATCCTTCATAACTTTCCTTATTTGTGGGTCAACAAAAATTCCTTCTCTGATTTTAGCTTATTAACTTTGGAAATATATTCCTCAAATAAATAAATGCCTCAATGTTCTTCACCATAGCTTCCACCAAATTTTTCATCAAGCCCAGTTTAATGTGAAGTGGTGGTAATAACACTTTTTTTTTTTTCCATCTACTAAAGGCTCATTGGAAATATTTGTCTGTCCTGGAACAAAACTCATCCTGGCAGGCCAATCTTTACAGACAAAATGGTGGTCTCTAGCATGACTGTCCTACTTGTATAAAAAACAGCAATATTTTGTGTACCCTTGCTGCATTCCAAGGAGAAGGCCTATAACTTTTAAATCACTGCAAATATTCCACTTAGATTTATTATAGTTAATGGATCTAAGTAAAATATGCATATTCTCATGTTTCTTTTATGTGGACCACATGTGCAATTGGGACAGAAGGATAAGTATTTCTATTATGTAGAAGCACTGCCTTTAAACTTAATTTGGAGGAATCAATGAAGAGATGCCATTCCTCCAGCTTGTGTTGATGCATCAAAGACTATTAAATTGGCTACATCATTACAAAACACAATACCATCACTTGTAGGAAAAAAGGTAATGAAATCATTCTGATGCTTTCTACATGAAGTTATGTTGGTGCCCTTTTCTAAAAGATTCCACCCTTGCAGCCTAGATCCTAGAAGTTCAGCCTGATTTTTCGAAAGATTCAAATCTCTCACGAGATCATTTAGTTCTGCCTGTGTAATAAGATGAGGTGGTGGTGATGTGGATAGTAGAAATTCTGGATCTACAAGCTCACTGGTTGCTTGTGGTTCAATTTCAATTTCAGAGTGGCAATATTCCTTCTCCAAAGTCCAATCTTTTGGTAGCTTAGGAAATGGCAGGGTTTCATTGTGATGAACTGGTTGCCTAGCTGATGACAGGTTTGGGTATTGTATTGCATGTTTGGATTTTGAAGAGAAACTTTGTATATTTGTTAAACAAAAGTAGCAGTCACTAACACGATCTTTTGGCTCTCTCCAGACCATTGGGACAGCAAATGGCATTGATGGACATGAACCTTGTAACCACACTCTTAAGCAACTTGCACATGAATTGCAACATATGTGGGGAGCCCAGCTTCTGTCCTGATCATCGACTTTGCATCCAAAATATAATTTATGCGAGAGGGGTAAATGTTTGTTTTGGGGATTTCAATGTTAGTTTGCCACACACACAAAAAAAAATTGGTACTGGTTACCCATTTTCTATAGACATTATTGGCGTTAAACCATGAAAGCAATGAACATTTTCAACAAAAGTTAACAAACGCAGTAGATCCAGCAGAAAAGTACTTTAACACCAAACATTAACAGAGCACCTGAAACAATGAAAGAAAATAACAATTTTCCACTTGGCAGCCACTATGAAATCACCTGACCACCTTTAGACCAATCATAGAACAACACAACATTTTGAATAACCAATCAGTGAGCAACACATGTGACATGTCACAATAATGTCCAATAGCCAGAGGGCTGTTCCTTTGTTTAGCAGGCATTTCATATAATTTGGATAATTTTGGTGAAACACTAACAGTTTTCTGGAAAAATGGTGGGTGTTGAGAAAAAAATAACATTCGTAATCAGTGCATCAAAATACATATAAATCAGCAGAATTTGTGCAAAGGACAGAAATTGTGTTGTGAAGTATTATTATTAGGTTATCCATAAAACTAGTATAGTACATAGTTATGTTTTAGCTAAAATATATATTTACACAATACATAAATATTCTCTCTCTCTCATTAATGAAAACATCTAATTGTCTCCTAAAAATATCTAAGATCTATTTACATCATCATCGAGTCAGAATATATATCATCTACTTCATGAATAAAAATGTTGTTCTAGACCCACTGTATAACTATTTCAACATTCTTATTATACCTTTCAGTTCTGAAGTCAGACACTAATAAATAAACTTATTTACATCCAAATTATCTGAACCTAAAAACATTTTAAACACCTGTATCGTATCTCACCTTAACATCTCTCAAAACATTCCAACATATCAAAACTGCTTCATATTTAGTGAAAGCAAATTTTCCTGCATTGTTTGTTTTATTCAATAATAATAAAATGTTAAAATAACATTGCAACATTAATCAAAAGACCTTCAGAGCATAATTTTGTATTCAGCTAAGTTTCATAATTAGTAAAGGGCAAAGAGCTGTGACAGACTCTGCCCAACACTAATTCAGCAGACAGGGTTGCATAGATGTAAATAAAAACAATTTTTATTATTAAGAGCAATAAAAAATAAACTACTTTAAGTCTTTTTAATTGTGCCTATCAAGAAAAAATTAGATCAACTTTTAAATTACTATTTTAAGATCATTTTACAGAGATTCAAAGAGTATCAATATAATTGACCAATTAACAATTAGTTCAATTAGTTCTCTCTTTTTTTTCAAGTTAGTCTTAATTAAAACACTGATATTACTTTCAAATGATTCATCATCCACTGCAGGTCCATTACAACTAAATGGTAGAAACACGTGCTACAAGGCAGATCCATTTATTTCGTATGCTTTCTTCAAATCCACAAACAGCACAAATTTGAATGAAGTTTAGTAACATTTGCGCTTTAAATTCAAACCATTTTTTAAAAATTACTTTCGTAAGGATTAAATACTTTTAGTATTTGATTTTTAAAAGTGTCTAGACATGTTACTATTCTTATGAAGATTCTAGGGTAGTGGTGGGCAACCCTTTGCCTGGGACCAAAAATTGGCTAAGATGACTTTTTTAAATTGCCCAGCAGGCAATCAAATTTTAATTTAATAACATTGGTGAACTAAATGACAAAATACTGTTTTCTCATTGAAGAAAATTAACCCCTGAAGGCTGGTGGACATTGTATGATGTTCAGCTATTTCCCACCGCAATACTACCTATTTATAAGAATTTTTTTTTTCTCTGAAATATGCCCAGCCTGGGTGGTCAACCAATTATCAATACCAGGGCATCAGGGGTTAAAAAATAGCAATGTATCATGGAATGTAAATATATCAGGTCATCCCATAAGTAATGTCATTTTTTAGATCAGAATTTGAAGGACAAAAAAAACTCAACTGAAACTTTTTAATCTAGTATATATTTCCATCGGAATCAATGACACTCTGCCAACGTCCTACAAGCTTTTCAATGCCATGTTTATAAAATTCAGGCAGTTTTGAGGCAAAAAACGTACAAAGACTGGTGTGCAGGTCATCTAAAGAAGTATACTATTTCTCATCAAGATAGTTTTGCAGACTCCTGAAGAGATGATAATCTGAAGGTGCAAGGTCTGGAGAATATGGAGGATGTGGAAGTTTTTCTCACCCAAGCTCCTCAATTTTTGCAGAAGTGATCCGAGTGGTATGAGGATGTGCGTTGTTGTGGTGGAACATGATTCCTTTCCAATTAACTGAAGAAGGTCTCTTTTCTTTTAGTGCAGTGTTCAATCGATCCAGTTGTTGACAGTAGACTTGAGCAGTGATTGTTTGATTGTGTGGTAAGGTTTCAAAGTGTATTACACGACCTTTATCCCACCAAACACTAAGCAACACCTTCCGAGGGTGAAGATTTGGTTTTGGCTGTGGTGTTGCTGGTTCTCCGGCACAAACCCACTGTCGACGGCGCTTAACATTTTGGTACAGTATCCACTTTTCATCACCAGTCACTAAATGGGGCAAAAATGGATCTTGGAGTTCACAGGAATGAAGAGCTGTGCTGTTTACCCACACCCTCAGATTGTCAACCGACAATTCATGTGGCACCCATTTTCCTAACTTAGGCACTTTCCTGAGTTGTTGCAAATGTTGATGGATGGTGGACAGGGATGAATTGAGTTTCTGGGCCAATTCTTCGACAGTTGTTGAACAGTCTTCTTCAAGTGCGGCTAACAGCAGGTCATCATCAAACTCAGCAGGGTGTCCAGAGCGTGCTGCATCTATCAAACAGCAGTCACCATTCCTAAACTTTTGAAACCATCTTTGACATTTCCTCACATGCAGAATATCTTTGCCATAAACTTCCTGAATGTTTCGCGTTGCTTCAGTAGCATTATTCCCTTTTTTGAACTTGTAAAGCATTATATGCCTGATATGCTCTTCTGATACCACCATGTTTATGAGGGGTTCACAAAAAGCAAAACACACATCTTCACTGGTCAAGGTCTGTAAAGTATGTAGCGAAACACAATAGATCTTCTCTTAGATATAACCTTCAGAAAATTTATGCTTAAACCGAGTAGGACTAGTTTAAACTTAATTTATCATAAAAAACGACATTACTTATGGGATGACCTGATACTACAGTTGACTCTCAACTATCCTCATGTTAACTATCTGCACAACTATGATGCCACACGTCAACTATCCATACAAAATTGACCATCTGACAGCCATCATGTACTGGTAATTTTTTCTATAATTGTATAACTGTTTTCCATTTCCTATAATTATTTTGCCATTTTTAATTATGTACTACTGTATATTATATATTTATTTTTTCTCAAAGTGAACATAAAGTATCCACATTTTTCAACTATCTGCATGCCTCCAGGAATGGACATGCATGGATTAATAAAGGGTATATACACATACAGTAATTCCTTGTTTTACACGGGGGTTCCATGCTCGCATGACCCACATATATGAGACATGATATATTTGCATTCAATTTACCCGATACATCTGTTTATAAGTTACATGGGCCTATATATAGCCTGATTTAACCTTACCAAGTATTAAGCTATAAATACAGTTAGTAAATAATATATAATATAATAATAATAATAATATAATAATAATATAAATAATACGTAATATAATAAAAGAAATAAAATTTTGCTGCACAGTATGTAATTGTACTACATGTGGAACTGGCACACAATACTTATCTGTTCAAATTTAGCATTTTAGGTATGGCATGGCTTACCCACATATTTGCAAAACTGAGTAAAACAAGAGATTACTGTACTGTACTCATTTATCATGCTGATATAGTAGTACATATACTTGTGAACAATCATTGTCAGCAGTGAAACTTGTCAAAAACTCGGCACCAATCATGATTAAATTGCACCTTGTCCAACCTTATGCAGCTAACAATTACTGACAAGATAATAAATTGATAACAGCATCACATTAAATCAGTTAAGAATTCTAGAAATCTAGCATCTACAATCCTAAATACAAATTTCCCCATGATAAAAAATACCATGTTCCAAATGAGTTTGTCCATAATAAATCAACCTTACTTCATAAAATTTTATCAAATATCCATCACCTCAAAGCACCACATATTTCCTTTTCATGTGGCTCTCACATAATTCACGCAACTCCCCTCTCCCTAACATACTGCATAAATTATTCTTCCCATTCATATTCAAAATCCAACTGCAACAATGGATGGCACTCCTCTGGCTAAGCAATTACATCAGACTAGAGTTAGTTAATTATAATACATCATTCATTCAATTAATGTTTTATTTCTAAACTTTTATAACTCTCATGAGGGGGGGTTAATTAACTACCATACAACCCTATATAATTTGACTTCCCCATTATTGCCTTTGTGATACAAATTCCAGCCCTGTCCAACCACTTCCTAACCTACTATTAAATTCACCCTCTGCCTATAGAACCCCTTCTGTGACCTTATTTTCCCTCAAAAGAAAACCCTTTCAAATGATTCCAGTAGCACCCTCATCCCCAACAGTCCAGTTCCTCCAAGCCTTAAAATTCTGCATAATCAACAGTAAAGGAAGTCAGTGTAGTGGATTTGCTTAACCCTTAATCATTAGAAGTTACTTTTGACTGTCATTATTAGTTATTTGTCAATGGTGTTAATTTGTCATTATTATTAAATATTATGCATTAGTGGTGTTTTCTTGTCTTTTCAGTATTTTGAGGGTTGACTATTGTACGAGGGAACTAAAATAATATATTATACTAGCTGAGGTATCCGGCATTGCCCTGGATAAATTTCACATTAGATCCCCAGTTTAAATAAAATAAAGTTTAAGACAAAAGGCTGAATTTGATTAAAATGATTTATCTTATCCTGTGCCAAATTTGGTAGCTCTAGGTCAAATGGTTTGAAGTCATCCTAAAAAATAATTGTATGTGAAGCTCAAGATTTTCATGACTGTTCTTTTCTATAGTTTTATTGACCAAATAATAAAAATTTTCACAGCTGCGTTCTTTTCTGTAGTTTAATCGTGGTGCTGGGGCCTTCGGGCCCAGTAATTTTAATTATTTGATTTATTAACAACCAGGTGCACAACCTGGGGACCTAATCAATATGTGTGTGATGTTTCATGTTTGTAACTGCTTCCATTTTGGAGTTATGGCTGGCACACACACACACACACAATGTTCTTTTGAGGTACCCGGCATTGCAGACAGACAGACAGGCTGACCAACTCTGTCTTGACATTCTTCATCCCATAAGAGGTTCCCGTGCCAAATTTGGTAGCTCTAGGTCAAATGGTTTGTGCTTGCATAAAGGACAGACAAACAAATAAACAAACAAACAGACAGGTGAAAATATATATAAGATTATTTATATAAAAAGATGAAAGTGATTAGAATTATGAGTTTTATTATTAAAAAAAATTTTAAGAACTAGAAAATATCAAGAAATGGATAGCGTGCCAGAAAAAGTAAGAGTGGGAAGTGAACAGTTTTGTTGCCTTTATAAAAAGGTAATGCAATGTAAAATAATATTTTTTTTGTAAGTTTTTACTTCTAAGGTGATTAATTTCTTAGTTATTCTTATTATATAATTTTCATAAATTGTGCCTGAATGCATACTTTGAAAGTGTAATGTTAATGTAAATTTTTTCTTATTTCATTTATTAAATTTTATAATTTATTTCTACTGAGTGTTGCCCATTTTTAAAAATTAATTGAATAATTGTTTCATTAAATGGTTGGTATTTATTTACTGTGTGTGTGTGTGTGTGTGTGTGTGTGTGTGTGTGTGTGTGTGTGTGTGTGTGTGTGTGTGTGTGTGTGACCTGAACTTATCCTTTATCTTTACCTTTTGTTTTCCTTCATTTAATCTACTTCATCTATTCTATGACAACAGTTTTTTTGCCTTTCCCAGAACATGAGGCTTTAAAGGTAGTATTATAGTTCTGAAAGTGAGTGTTAAATTCTGCCTGATTAGTACAATCAATTAGTTAATAATTATTATCTTGTCAGAAATTGTTTCATTAACTGGCCTGTATAGTGTATACAGTACCTATTTATATATACTGGGTGTCCAAAAGTAGATATACACTTTCATACATACTGTACAGGGTATTTCATAACATATGGGATGCACTTTCAGGATGGATTCAGGACCTGAAAACAATGAAAAAAGTTTATATAAAAATATGCACGAAATCGCTTTGTTTCCGAGTTACAGCCTGTTTTGTGTTCCAACAATTCTTTTTGCAAACTGTTTACAAACACTGCTTACCAACAATGTCTGAGAGTGTGTACAAGACTTATTTCATGTATGGCCTTGCCAATTGTAATGTTTTGTACACTCTATGACATGTTTCAATATCATTGAGTGTAGAGCCATCAGTCAGAGGTACATCGTGGTGGTTCACTGTTTGTATTCGTAACTTCTTACCATGAATAAGTGCAGTCCAGTGAAAAAAACCTAAAAGTTTTTGTGCTATTCAGTGATAATGTGCATTTGAAGTGAGAATGGGGGCTTATTCAAACAGAGAAATGGCAGACATGCATCTCATATATGGACTTGCCAAGTGTAATGTGGCTGCAGCAAGATGTCTGTATGCGGAAAGGTTTCCGAATTGCTGTCTGCCAGATAAGAAGACCTTTCAGAGAATAGATGAGCATCTTGGTGATACAGAATCATTCAACAAGCAAGTTTCAGATGGTGGTAAACCAATCAGTGCCAGAACTGTTGAGTTGGAGGAGCTGGTCCTGAATTGCATGGAGGAACATCCAGGTGTTAACACCCGAAGGATAGCAGCAGCAGAGGGTGTCAGGACAGTAACCTGTCAGGTACACAACTGTGTTGAGAATTTTACGGGAACAATAGCTTTACCCATATCACTCAGAGAGTACAAGGCCTTACTGAAGCTGATTTCCAACCACGAGAGGCTTTTTGTACTTGGTTCATTCAACAGTGTGCTCGGATCCTCTTTTTCTATCCTCTGTTGTTTTCTGATGAGACTGCCTTCACAAGAAATTGCGTGATCCAATTTTCACAACACTCATCACTGGGCCAAAGAGAATCTGCATGCCATCATCCAGTCAAAGCACCAACAACAATTTAGTATCAATGTATGGGCAGGTCTTATTGCTGACAACTTAATCAGTCCTTTTGTTTTGCCTGGAAGATTAACAGGAGAATCCTATTCCAATTTTTTAAGGAATGATTTAAGCAATTTACTAGAAGTTCCTCTTGGTGTCCGGCATGGTATGCGTTTATGCATGACAGCTTTCTGCCTCATTTTAGTTGAGTAGCCAGAGACTATTTGGATGACTATTTCCCTGATAAATGGATACGCCATGGAGGACCCAATATGTTGCCTGCTCACTCCCTGGACCTGAATCCACTCAACCTGGACCATTCCCCAAACCTGAATCCAGTCTATGACAAGGCATGTTCAAGCATGTATTCAAGCACAAAGCAGTCATTTTGAGCACTTCCTTTAAAGGTACAGCAGATACTTGTAACAAATAATAGGCTGTAACTCTGAAACAAAGCGATTTTGGGCATGTTTATATAAACTTTTTTCATTGTTTTCAGGTCCTGAATCCATCCTGAAAGTGTGTTCCACATGTTATGAAACACTGTATGTGTGTGTGTGTGTGTGTGTGTGTGTGTGTGTATACACATATATATATATACACAAACTCAGAATGGTTCCCTGAGAACATTATATGTTAAACACAAACCGTGCATGGAACAAGGAACTCTTCTGGGAAAATTAAATCCACTATAGTCCGAATAAGTAATGGTAAATGACAAATACCATAGTTTTTTCTTTTTCATGATTTTAGCCCGACGTGGGCAACGGGTCTCTCGCAAAGAGATCCCATAAATATAGCTTCCCTCACCAGCTATCTGCAAAGCAGACAGGATCCAGCTTTGGGACATGGATCTAGGGTTTAAAGCAAGCCTAGATCCCTACATTCAGAACCTCTATATAAGTAAAAGACTCATTGCATTCACGTCGTGTTGAATAAATCAAAGAAAAAGGGGTAACTATTGTATTTTTAGCCAAAAAAAACCAAAACTTAAACCTCAACCGGGACATTGAGCGTCCACTTTTCAAGGCACGAAACACGTCCGTTTAGTATACACAAACTCAGAATGGTTCCCTGAGAACATTATATGTTAAACACAAACCGTGCATGGAACAAGGAACTCTTCTGGGAAAATTAAATCCACTATAGTCCGAATAAGTAATGGTAAATGACAATACCATAGTTTTTCTTTTTCATGATTTAGCCCGACGTGGGCAACGGTCCTCTCGCAAAGAATCCCATAAATATAGCTTCCCCACCAGCTATC